>CASBWL010000139.1:0-600000 GCA_949130495.1 Sambucus nigra | reverse complement strand
TCGCCCTCGTCCTCAGTCCCCTCTCCCTCGGCCTCGTCATCTTCCAGATGACCATGGGGAAAGGCCATCTGGAAGGCATGAGGAGATAGGGTTGTCACAGGGATAGCCTCGGAGGGGACCATACCCTCAGCTTGTCGGCCCGGTCTTAGGTCAGATGTCTCTATTCTACCAGAATGTCCAATGCCAGTTGGCGAGGATGCTCTCTCGTCCATCTCACTTGAATGACACTCGGTCGGACGATGGGATGACCCACAAGACTCAGATGGATCAAATGGTTTTATTGGGGCTAGAGGAATAGGAAAGATGGGTCGTACCCAATTAGGGTCGGCCCCTCGTCTCCTCTCCTCCTCTTCCTCTATTCGTCTAATCTCAACAAATAATTTCTCTCTTAGGGAAGGGAACTCCTCAGTTAAGCTGTAAAGCCTCCTAAGCATCAAGGGGGAGACCCTACACTTGGGGGAATTTGGGGAACTTAACTACAAATAAGTTTGCAGTTGACCAAATTAGGCTTTTGGATTGAAACAAAGGGAATCGATGGTTTTCACTAGAGAACACCCAAGAAACTCAAGAACACTCAAAGAATAGTCGCCGAAAAAGCTGTAAAACGGCCTAAATTATGCCCTACAAGCCTAAAATAAAAAAGCAAAAAGAGAAATGAAAGTAAATAGGGCGTTGATGGTTAAAGATTACCTGAAGGGAAAGGGAGAAGCTGCTAAGTTGAAGGTTCGAAAGCTGCAGAAATGGCAAGAAGGATGGAGACTAGAGAGAGAGAAAACTTGGGCGCGAAGAAGAAGAAGAGAGTGAAAGGTTTCAAAAATCTCTTAAATACCTTAGTAATGAGTGGGCCCATCAACCAAGGCAGAGCACAGCCCACGAGGAGGGCATCATTATGGCACAAAGTCCTAGGTCGCATGCAGCCGCCATGCCTTGAAAACTGGAACGACATTGGATAAAAATTTAACAGCTGTCAATCAGTTTGACAGGTGTCACTCATCAAACAGACCATACACTTAGTCTCAAAAGCAACATTATCCCTCATCCATCTCAGCATCATCTATGGCTAAGGGCTGGGGGTGATTGATATACCCGTATATACCCTCGGCCATGCCGAGGGCGCCCTACACTTCATCAGGCTTCGGACGACCCCTTAGGGGGCCGACCCTTCAGCAGGCTCCGGACGACCCCTCAGGTGGCCGACCCTTCAGCAGGCTCCGGACGACCCTCCGAGGGTACGACAGTACGAGGCCTAAATTAGGCCAGACTCACTACGAGATGTAACTTTGCCCTCGGCCTCGTCTCATAGGCCGAGGGTGACATCATCACCGCGCGTGGTTTGGGAGACGCGTGGAACAGTGCACGTGAGGCTCACATGGCACATGGGAGACCGTTATACAAAATCACACCCTCACGTGAGGGAATATTATGTCATCATTTGGCATCTACAGGTGTCAACAGGGGATTGGCTAGATTATAATTCACATGCACCATGCATACTTGGGGGGTACACTACACCCCCCAAGACCTATATATACTTGTCACCGATAACCCCACAGGGAATCGATCAATTTATTGTAACCCTACCTAAAACTCTGCTTGTACACGCAGTAGAGAGAGAAAGTGAGCTTATGTCCATTGTATCCAAGGCCATTAGTGCCCATACTTAGTGGATCACACACTCACAGTGGATGTAGGCCAAATTGGCTGAACCACTATACATCATTATCTTATTTCCTCTTATACTCATCCCCTTCTACATACTTATACACTTATACATCTCTATGACTGCCATGGTTACTACTGTTTGAGCTCATTATCACTTATCCGGTGGTGCTAAATCTTAGCATCATCAGAATATAATAATTCATATAAATTTATCCCAGTCTACATGTAACTACTATAAGGTATATGCATTAATCATGTTTTATTTACAAAACATTTTCTTCGAACGCTAAACACCATCAGGTTTTATCTTCTCAATGTAGTAATTTTATCCCAAAATTATTCCACTAATCCATTAAGTCACACGGTTTCCTCCATTATCTATATTTCTTTTAAAAATATCCATTTATTTTTAACTTAATATATCCCTTGTGTTTCTTAAAAAAAATATATTTAAACAAACAAACCCGATATTTAAAATAAACTGTATGTACAAAACTATGTTGAATCTCAGGATTGTATCCCCACCTCAGCATTAATCACTGTAGACATCACATTCTAGAACCCTCGTAAGCATCTCCTTAGGTTTCTAGAACTTCCACCCTCACCATAAACCTAGGTCATACTCCGTGTACTCATCTAGAGGCCACCGAGTACTTTCAAGCTTCGTTTGACTGCCGGTCAACTTTCTCACTTGAGTGCTAAATCATTGAATTTTTGAAAGGCTCTGAATCCCCTTTTCAACAGTCTACCCCATGTGCGAATCGGCCTTATAGTTCAGAAGAATGGACCACTTTCTTCTAAAAATGGTCTGGAGGCCACCAGATGCTCCCGAGATCTGTTTGACTCTAGTCAACACTCCAAATCCAGGTAAGGTCTTTGAATCCTTTAAGGGCTCTCAATCCCTTTTCCAATGATCCACCCCATGTGTGAATCAGACTTATAGTACGGACGAACGGCCCGTTTTACTTCGAAGGGTCATCGAGCGCTTCTGGGCCCCATTTAACCTTGGTCAACTCTCCAAACGGAAAGAGGCTCTTAGCAACATCGAAGGGCCTTGCATAAACTTTCTAATGGTCCATCCCCTATGGTAATCGACCTTACGGTTCAGACAAATGATCCGTTTCCCTCTTGTCTAAAAGATCATCAGGCACTTTCGAGCCCTGTTTAGTCGCAGTCAATTCCCGAACCTTGGAGCGATCAAATGGATTCTTAAAGGTATCCAAATATCATTTCAAAAAATTAATCCCATGCATAATTCAGACTTATGAATTGCGTTGTATGATTGTTTTTCCAAAAAATCGGCCTAAAACTGTCGAATGGCAAACTGATTTCTCTGCCTATCGCTCATATTTTCGGGGTTGTCTATCGATAGGCATGTCAAGGACTAGCCGATCGACACCTCTTTGACCTTATATAAGGAGATAATGATCTCACTTCGAAGGGAAACTCAAAAATATTCGTCTTAGTGATGTCAGCAACATTTTCTCAAAGTCAGCGTGGTTTCGATATTGAAACCTCTCCCTTACAATCCATTTCCATATTTTTCTTACCCAATTTGGCAAATTCCCTCCCTTATCCTCCTAACACCTTTTTCCACTTGCAAGAACATCCCTTCAACAATTACAATCAACTTCAAAGCTTCAAAAAAAGGTCCTAATCTTTCATTATGTCTTTGAATTCTCTTATTTTTGCATTACTCACTTAGTAATTATTCTAGCCTTTCATTTAGATCACGCATATTAATAACAAACATTTTTATTAATAGTATTGCACATACAATATATTCTAGAAAAAAACAAAAAAAAAGAAAAGAGGCGTTGTTTGTAAATTCCAAACGGGGATTTCTTACTTCAATTTCTCATACTAAAATATATTTTTTCCACACACACACATATAAGAAAATCCCCAGTTGGATTTATGGTATAAACCCCACCCCATGTCATATGCAAACTAAGTGGACTTTGATGCCTTTTAGTCTATGTAGGCATCTCAGGTAAAATTTGAGATTCAATTCCTCTCCGATCCTTATTCATATATTATTTTCAAATCATATATTTATAACCCATGCTTGCGTTTTGTCTAATCTATACCATCGACCTTTTATAAACGATCGATGATGCAAAAAATTCATACATATTATTTTGACTAATATTTTGGAAACACTCCTAAGGACTACCTCACTCCGCATTTATCCATGACGTGAGTAGAGTAATTTAACTCTCCATCTATATACACACATACACAATTCATGGAGTTACGAAGGAAATGAATAACACATGACCATGAGAGATTAAAAGAGAGTGATGGGTTCCTAACACCTTCCCATTTCGTAACATAGTCCCCGAATCCTTGAAATAATTGGTTTTGCAAGCATCAGTATGTTTTTTATGTTGTTCTCTCAAGGCGACAACATTTCTTTTGCTTATTTTGTGTAAAATAGGTTGACGATGGCTGAAGTGCCTCAAAAGGGTGAGAACCCCCCCCCCCCCACACACACACACACACACATACACAAGCGCCGACCGGGAGAGGGATGGACACGTCGGTGAATCTTTTGGGGATATCTATAAGAATACTAGATTCTATTTTTACATGGGTGTTATTAATGTATGCATGTGTGCATATGGACCTATATGTATATTCCCAATTTTACTTCTTGTATATATCTACCTCATGTATATATCACGTCACACACTTATAAATACCCTCCATGTACACCCCACACAACCTACTCTTGTATATATGATCACTTATACCCACATGATATACACACCACTGAGAACATCCATGCTTAGGTTTCACTAGCACACACCTCCACTTATCACACTTGCACATATCCTTGCTCACTTGCACATATCACACACCACTTGTAGTTGATCCATGGTTAGGATCACTACAATTCACTCACTTGTATATATTCACATGTCACTCACACGTATCCATGATTAGTGTATTCTTCATCTCTAGAATAGATTTACTTTTCATGATACCTGCACATTCCTCCCTATTAGTATAGTACTTCTTTTACTCATCATGCCAAATAAAAGACTCTTTCCATAATATACTAATTAAGAATCATACATTTTTCACACTACATCACCGAGAGAATTGCTATATTGACCAAAATTGTATCCCGTAGTGGGGGTCACTTTGTGATGGGTGCTAGCCATGCGTGTCGCAGTTAGATAAATCAATATGACTCTCACCTTCCAATGGCCTAATACCTTCGACGTATATCAAATTGTCCCCCTGCATCGTAACGCTTGAGCAAACTCACGAAGGGAGGTATATAGTAGGTAACTCATGAACATACGTCGAGTATATCAAATTCGCTCTCACAAGTACTGTCCCCGTGAGGTATATAGTGAGGCAATTCACGTACACTCGGGTATAACAAATGGCTTGTCCACAAGTACCGATTGCCCTCAAAAGCAATAAGTATATCATGGAAGTCATTCCAAAGGGGGAAACCCAAGCACTAACTCAAAAAACTTCACAAACCCCATATAGGCGTCAAAACTAGGGCACTAAAATTTAGTTTGTCGGTTGCTACATGAAACTCTATCGAAATGTCGGGTCGGCATGCCACCCAATATTTCACTCTATTTTGCCATTTATCCACATTTTCAAGCTCTCCAGGAAGTAGGTATAAAAATTGAAGAAAGTATTACCAATGTATAAGTCGAACTGAAGAAAGTGACAAGTTCATTCCCCGAAAATACAAGAAGCCCGCCAATGCTACAGTCTCAACTATGAACAATATCACCCAACCTTCTACCTATTGTGCACTAGAAATCCGCCCCAATCCCACCAAAAAGGATTACACCGAGCTTCATGATCCATTATCCAAAGTCTACCAGGCCTTGTTAAGCCGAAACCTCATTAAACCCTTGGACCCCCGTCCATTATCAAACCCACTTCGCCAAAACTTCAAAACCGAGGCCCACTGTGACTTTAACCAATCCACGGGCCACACTGACTACTAATGCATCCATATCAATAATATGATTCAAGTCTTGATTGACCAGGGTCTCATCACCCCACCAAAATATCCTAAGCCAAAAACCACCAACAACCCACTTCCCGCACATGAAAATGTTGTCTTATTAGAAAATGACCCAGAATTTGATCTATACACTCAAATTGCAACTAGTAAGCACCCATCATACCCGTAATTTCACACCAACCTCTCAAAGTTTGCTCGCATTTTCTCTTACAACCTACGTTCTTCATCGACTAAGCTTTGTCATTCCTCACAAGGTCATGCATTATCGTTCGCACCCGATCCAAATAGAAAGACATGGAGTTACTAGAAGTATTGAATAAATATCCGGAGTTTGGACTGAAATTGACCACAAAGATGACCATCGACTGTAAGAAATTTAGTGGACTATTCATGGAAGCCCAAAAATGGGCTGAGGAATTAGACGGTGGTACCGACCAAAGAAATTAGTCTAGATGACATGGTACAGATCATGAGAGACATTTTTCGACAAATCAGTGAGATTTGCAGCATTTTTGAACTACTCACTACTTTGAAGCTTTAAGGGCAGTCCCTTAACTTCTGCACCTCCCTGTTGAGTCAAAATATTTGTGTGAGGAAGGCATTGAGGTTGCTGAATGCATTAATTTCTCTTATCAAGAAGACATCATTGCCACTAGATATGGGGAAAATTTTGATAGCTCAGATGACGAACCGGGTTGGGTGAAAGTCAATCTAGTAATCATCATGTATGGAATGATATCCTTTGAAGACCTATTGGGGTAAATGAATAAATTATCCATTCAACCAGAAATAGATGAAGATACAGGGATCTTGTTCTTACCCACCTCATTCAACCACATGACCAAATCAGGGAGACACTACAAGGACCCAAATCCTCATTCGTCGGGGACAGATAAAGGAAAGGGAGGTATCAAAGAACTTCCCAAGCTAAAAATTACCATTAAGGAGAAAAAGATCCTTGACCAAATCAAGAAGACTTAGGCTAACATCACCTAATTGGGAATCTTCATGTCTTCCCAATTACACCAGAATGCTCTACTAAAGATTCTCACTTGGCCCATGATCCCTCCATTCATTACTCCTGAAGAAGCTGTAAATATGGTTAGCCCCTTAACCTCCACTAAACTCCTTTCCTTCTTCAAAGAGGAAATTATAAAGATTGGTCCCAGTCATAACTATTACCTTAACATCTCTATCTAAGTGGTGGGAAAGACAGTCCCATTCCCACCCATTGATAATGGATCCATCCTCAATGTTTTCCCACTCAGAACCTTTAATTGGTTGTAGTTAAAAATAAGTGACCTTACTCATTTTTCCGCAGAGCATACTTATGATAATACCCATCGAGAAGTGATGGCATCCATAAAACTTACAATAGGGGTTGGCCTTGTCGATACCATCACTGAGTTCCAAATTATTGATATACCCTCATGCTTTAACCTGTTTCTTAGTCGACCGCGACTTCATGGCATCTGGGGTATATTTTTCCCTTCATCAAAAGTTGAAAATCTTTGTCAAAGGACAAATTATCCCCATTTTAGGGGATGATGATGGTACAAAAACTTCTAACACCAGTAATCCAACCTTGGAAATATAGCACGGGATGAATGATATGCTGCTCTCCGACTTCAAAGGTTATCCACTTCCTCTCCTAGTAAGAGATATTTTCAAAGATCGAGTTTGTTCAGAGAATAGCCTTCAAGTCAATGATAACGTGATATAGATTTTTAGAATAGGGATTTCATGCCCAGACTGGGACTTAGGAGATGTCAGTAAGGGATACTTGAGCCCATAATCCTGGAAAATGCCTTTCCCCGTGTGGCCTCAGTTATCAGCCTTAACCAAACGAACTCAAAGCACTTATCTAACTACGAGTGGAAAGGTGTTTAGAAGATGCAAAGACTCTCTGAATGTAAGATTTATCAAGGAATATGAATATTTCCCTTTTTATGCCTTCCCTGAACCAAGGTATGGCCACGTCAAGAAGTAGATGAAATCGAGGATGGAAATCTTCTTCAAGACAACTACTCTTAGTTGAAAGATTGTCAGCATAAAGTGAAACCCCTCAATAAAAAAGTTATAAAAATTATCGAGGACTTCGAGGAAATTGATTTCGATGACTCATTAAACCTACAAACACTGGGGGTGAATATTTATATGATCCATTCAGACACTACACCATCAGACCCATACACTATGATCAAGGTTGATGATAAGCCTCTTCTCAACTGGAATTCTATACTAATCCAACCTATTGAGATTCATCCCAACTATGCTACTTACCTATCTCTTAACCTATTATTGCTCCTTTATTTTTTTATAACAATGTAACTGAGACCTCCTTTGATAAGGTTCTCTATGACGTTTTTCTCAAAAATAAAATAAACAAGAATTTTGAGTACCTTAGTGTGCCTTACATTAATTTTCTTGATTCTAATCAAACCTTTGATGATGATGATTTTAAAAATGAAAAATTATTAACTCATCTTAATAAGGTTAATAACAAACAACATAATTTTTTTCAAATTATTAAGGATGAAACTATTGTTATCAATCTCGGTTCTAGTGTCCAACATTGTGAGATTAGGATATGGTCCACCCTTAATGAGCATGATCATGCACAATTCAAAGAACTTCTAAAGGTAAATGGGGACGTGTTCGCAAGGTACTACGACAACATTCCTGGCATCGATCCTAAAATAGCTCAGTACAAGATCCTAACTCTCTAGGGATGCAAGATGATAAAATAGAAGCTAAGGAAACTCCACACCGAATGGTCGCTCAAAGTTAAAAAAGAGGTGGTTAAGAAGTTGACCGTAGGATTAATCTGTGTGATTGAATATCCCACATGTCTCGCTAATGTTGTACCCATACTGAAATGAGGAGTTAAAGTCTGCATGTGCATCGACTACCAAGATTTGAACAAAGAATATCTAAAGGATGATTACTCATTGTCAAAACATTGACATGATTGTGGACAACACATCCAGCCATGACCTCAAGTAATTCATCGATGGATTCACTAGATATAGAGAGATTAAGATGCACCCTGACCATCAGGAGAAAACTATAATTATCACCCCTTGGGGACCTTTTACTACGTGATTATGTCATTCGGTCTTAAGAATGTTAGGGCTACCTACCAAAGGGCTTCCACAACCATCTTATATGATCTGACACACAAGGAGGTTGAACTATATGTAGACGACGTGAATATTAAGTCTAAAACTCAGGAAGGTCGCGTTCCCTCCCTCCGAAAGTTCTTTAAACAACTGTGGTGATACCAAATGTGGCTAAATGCACAAAATTTTGTTTTCAACATCACAAAAGGAAAGCTTTTGGGATTCACAGTTATCACGAAAGGAATCGAAACAGACCCTGCCAAGATGAAAGACATACTTAAAAGGCCACTACCCTAAACGGAGAAGCAAGTCCAAGGATTCTTGGGCAAACTTCAGTACATCAGTTGCTTCACTAACCAATGAACTTTTTTTTATGATACGATCTTCAAAATCCTTCGAAAGGAGTCTATCAAGTGTGGAATGAGTCTTATTAGGAATCCTTCGACATAATCAAGTTATACATTACCCGACCTCAGGTACTTATACTGTTGCACTAGGTCTACCCCTCTTCTTATAATTAATCGAAATATATATCATGAAAGGGGATTTTATTGCCCAATATGTCGAAGAATCCCATAATAAAAGGGCCATCTACTATGTCAATCAAAAATAGTCTTGGTACGAAGTCAACTACACCGCTTTTGAGAAAGCATGTGTCGCCCTAGTCCAGGTCACTCTAATGTTACGCCACCATATGTTCCCTCTTCCCATTAGATTAGTATCTCGAATGGATCCTATCAAGTATCTCCTTGAGAAATCCACCATATATAGCTAAGTGGCCCAGTGGTTAATGCTGCGAGCTGAGTTTGATATTGTGTATGTGACGTAAAAATCCATGAAAGGGAGATCCATCTTTGACTACCTTGTTGATTACCCCATGGAAGAGGTCAATTTTTGGGTCTTTGAATTCCCGAATGAAGATATTTTCTACACCTCGTACGAGGACCTCTGATGGAAATTTTGATTTGATAGAGTTGTCAATAAGAAAGGATATGACATTCGGATACTCCTGATCGCCCCCGATAACTCCCATATTCCCATTGCCATCAAGCTAGATTTTCCCTACATCAACAATATGATCTAATATGATGAATGCACTATAGGACTCAAAGTCTCCTTCGAGAAAGGTATCAAACACCTAAATGTCTAGGGGGACTCTGCCCTTATCATCAGCCAAGTCCATAAAAGATGGGAAGTCAAAGATTAAAAGAACTTACCCTTCCACACCCACTTAGAACAATTGGCCTCCCAATTCCAAGATATCACCTCCAATACCTACCTTTTGTAAAGAATATCTTAGTCGATGTTCTTGCTACCCTGGCCTCCAAAGTTGACATGACTGAAGGAATAATGATGGCCCCTTTATTAGTTGAAAAACAAGCTATGCCAACCCACTACTACCACAATGATCTCATCATTAAGGAATATTCCGATATGGTTGGGTTCTATTACAACGACATTTGGCGCTTCCTTAAGCACGGTATGTATCCCCAAGATGCCAAAAAGAAAGGTTGTGTGACCCTTCACAAACTGGTTGCCCAGTACATCATCTGCGATAAATCACTTTTCAAGAGAAACTTTGATGGAACCCATTTGCATAGCATTGCAAGGGCTGATGTTACAGAAATAATGTAGAGAATCCATAATATAGAATGCGAACCCCACATAAGCGGTCACATTCTACCCAAAAATTTAATCTGTCAAGAGTACTATTAGACCACCATGGTTCAGGATTGCACCACCTATGTTTGAAGATACCTCGAATGCCAACTATTTGCTAACATCTAACACTTATCTCCTCATGAATTATAAAATATGACTTCTCCCTTCTCGTTCTCCACGTGGGTCATTGATATAATAAGGAAGGTCACAACCAAAGCTTTAAATGGGCATTAGTTTATCATAACCGTCATTCATTACTTTACCAAATGGCTTAAACCTGAGTTATAAGTAGTATGAATGCCAAGAAAATGGCCATGTTTATCTGAAAGAGCATTATCTATCGATATGTGGTTTTCCATGAGCTACTATCAGATAATGGGTTATACTTCAAAGGTGAGGTCACAGAATTGGTCAACGAGTATGGGATTCAAAGTCATAAATATTATCCCTACCTACCCCAAACCAATTGTGTTGTCGAAGCAACTAATAAAAACCTCAAAAGCATCATAAAAATGATCAAGAGTTACAGGGATTGGGATGATCGGATCCTTCACGCCCATCTAGGGCTACTGTACTTTCATTAGATTGTCTACTAGGGCTACCCTTTATTCTTTGATATACGTTATGGAGGCAGTCCTACCTGTTGAGCTAGAAATATATTCCTTATGCATCAGGCTCGAGACAAAAGTTTGCAAAGAAGACTAGCATCAGAGTCTCTCTGATGAATTATTACTCTTGGATGAAAAGAGGCTGAAGGATCTATACCACATACAAGGGTACCATATCCAGCTTGTATGATCATTAAATCAAATAGTCAAGGACCATGGTGTCCATGAAGGGGAATTAGCCTTCAAGGAGATCATAAAACCTGTCTAGGACCCCTGAGGAAATTCAAGCCTAATCAGAGTGGCCCCTACATAATGAATAATATTCTCTCAAATTGGTGCTGCTATGCTCACTAACTTCGATGGAGAAGATATGGCATGCCCAGTCAATCTGGACCATCTCAAGAAGTTTTACTATTAGTTAGAAATCTCGGCGTGCTACAACTTTCCTCATTTCCCTTCTATTTTAAAAAAATCTTCATTTCTATCTACCTCAAACTATATGGGGCCTCATCCTCTAAAAAACATTTTTCTTTCAAAATGGATCTCATAAGAAAATTTTCCAAACCCCAGAGGTATATAGGGATATCTCATAGACCTTACATGGGCACGATCCCTTTCTTTCTCATAAAATGTTATTATTTTCTAACCTTCAATAATGGAAGTTTATTTGATAATTTACATGAACATAAGGATTATGTATGCCATAGAGATTGGGATAGATAACTCTAACGCAAAACTGACCAACAAGCACAATAATATGATCAAAATCTTTTTTTATATTAAATAAGAAATTACGGCACCATTACAAGAAGTCTCAGCGAAGGGAGTTAAAATAAACCACCTCCTTTTTTAATGACTCAAAACCAGTCGTAAAATAACAAACCTATCAATCTAAAATCGATTTATTTAAAAAAAAAACACAAAAGCTTCATACAAATTTTCCCCAGCTTCACAAAACTTTCTCTAAGCTTCATAAAATCCTATCTAGAGCTACCAAAAGACCCAACCCCATCATCATCATCCCCTATAGGTCCCCATATTTCCCCTTCTTGGTTAATATTCTGAATGCGCTCTATGGAGTGGTACGATCTGACCAGTCTGGAGAAAACTAGTACCCCCTTCCATTGTGTCGAAAAGAACAAACAACCTTTAGCTAGTCCCTTGTGCCAGGATCTTCTTCACTACTCATTTACACAACCACTTTAAATAATACCCAGTCACAAACTACACCCTTTCTAGAGATTGATATGGATGGGTAGATGACTGACGACTGTCCCACAGAGAACCTAACATCATGCGCTGAGATTCAGTAAGGTTCTCCAGCAAAAAGAAGTCTAGTGTGGGAGGGGGCACTATTCTCTCCCATCAAACTTGGAGCAGAACTTTCCATGGAAAATAGGACAAAGTCTATCGCAAGCCAACTAATCGTGTATAGCAGTACTCTCCAGCTCCAAAACAGGCTATAATTCCCCCCACTGTGGTACCGACCAATAAAGGCACCCAGCTCCATGCTCCACAAACCAGTTGACCCAGTTATCTATAGATGGATCAAAATTAAAGAAGTACCGAGCAAAGAAATTCAGCACACAAATCAGGGGTACTTAGGAAGATCCACAAGATAGAACCTCTGACCAAGCTACGTGAACAACATCCCTGGGCTCACCCTCGAAAAATTAGAGAGACCTTATCTCCCGAGCATTAAGAAAATTCAAAGTCTCATCAAGTATCACCGCCACAAGACTATGAAGGTAAGACATTCATATTGTTATTGGAGCCAACTGGTAATCCACTATTAGGTCCCCCATTATCCTCAAGAGCCTTGAAGTAAAGCCCAAGGAAATAACTCCACTAAAGCCTTCATCATTAAAATTCCTCAAGCGCACAAGGTGCATGCCTGTAACACCCCGCTTAAAATAATAACGGGTGGCCAACCCTATACTACATTAAATCAGGAGTTTTAGATGGTCCAGTCTCAACATCAACTACCGGTACTATATAATATCAGACTAACTGCCCGATATCATATAAGCCAGATGTTAAAATAAATTAAAACATGCAACATACAACAACCCAACACTATAACACTACTAATAAGGAAAGAAAGGTGCATGAAAGAACTATATGAAAAAAATGAAATGCTAGGATAAAATGAAATAATTACTACAACTGAATATACTACAAGGAAGTAAACCCGAATAAGCTTTCGGTTCACAGCCAATACAATAACTGAAATGGAATAAATATAACATGTATATAAATATCCCTTCGGTACAAACCCGATATACAACATGAATCCTACCTAGAATTGTAAGGAAGTAGGAATCGACTACATTATACATCCCGCAACAGTCCGCACCTGTCACGGCTCCCAAGACTCTGGATAGAAAGTCATCCGGCATCCATGCGGTGGGACACCTGTAATAGTATATATATACAGGCAGGAGAGAAAAGTAAACGGGTTAGAGGCCGAATGTGAAAAATATTTAGCAAGTGTGTTAACCGTGCATAATAAATATCGGTGCACTTATTTCATAATTAAAAGTGGATTCGCACTCTCGTGAAATCCCAGCACACCTCTCATCTAACGGCGCGCACCTATTCGCGTCCTGAGATTTTAGTTAAATTACCAACATTTATAAGGACAACTTAACTTGTCATAGGCCTAGCCTATACCCACGAGATCAACCTTCTTATCATAACCCAAGAATCCACCCCTTCTAAACACACTTAAGTATTTTTATAAACATATATGCCTTATTAGGCTTAATGGATTTCGGTTTATAATTTAATTAATTATGATTCTCAATAAGTTACTCATTTATATTTGGGTTGAAACATAGGATTAAATTTCTAAATAATAGGAATACAACATTTATTACTGACAAAACTTCTCTCCGATCTCAACGATGCGCTGCGTTTCGTGCGTGGGGTGTCTCGCAGAGCAAAATCCAAACAAGGAACCACCCATGTACACTACTCCTTGGCAACGTCGATCTTGGAGATCCATCATGCCATAGCTAAATATTTACAGAACTTCTTCTAAATCTCAATAATGCATACGTTTCGTGCGTAGGGTGTCTCGCAAAGCGAAATCCAAACAAGGAACCACCCTGTTACACTACTCCTTGACAATGTCGATCCTAGAGATCCATAATGCCATACATATCATAATACTACTACCACTAAATTTTAGGCTACAATATAAAAACAACTAAAAATCTCCAATAACATCCTTGGGATGATGTAACCGAGATATTCCTTAAATTCGATACATCAGTCCCCATCAATCTAGTACACCATAATCATCCAAGATGTACTCCACTAAGATTTCATATCCTTTTATCTATATGATATATAACTATATATATAGGCATTTATTTTAACCATATATATATATACCATCATCATCAATACCCATGACCAAGAGTACATATCATATCTGATGTACAATGGCCATTAACAAATAATATATATCCGGCAATATATATCGCCGATAAAACTGCATCATGCATCATTTTCCCAATGCCCGGCTCACGTAGAAATACTGGGGCCACCATGGTGGGACTAAACGACACGCATCTCGTGGTATACATACGCACACGACATCCCGGGAGGTGGTCATAGCTCCTAACCGGCAATGAGACGAAACATACCCACCACGTCTCATCCCAAAAATATAAAAATGTAAATCACATAATAACACACGGGATGACTATGACCAGGGGAATATCACACCCTGATTTTCTAGGCAGGATGCTCACCCTCTACGCATGCAACTTTCCAATGATAGCATGAGCGGGGTATGCTTAACCACATAAGTATATATATCATTCACATGCCCAATATATATACATCCATATGATCCAATCATATAATTAAGCATTAAACCATCATATACGGTTTAAATATCCATACCATGTATGTCCACAACATAAATATATCCATATATTCATTTTTTTATATAGATATATATACACAAATATATTTACATACCCATATATCTATATATACAAATTTATTCCCGTTCATGTGTATAAGATATCTATATATACTCGGCTGTAAGTATACATAATCCTCGATATACAAGCCGCCACCACAATATCCTTTAATTTTACCTCAATATGTGAATACAATTTCTCACTTGAAGCATATTCAATCATTTTTCCTATTATTATTAGTCTCCCAAAATCATATTTATATATACATATATATACCACATTAAGGTTATAACCCAAAATTTTGTGTAGGAAGCCATCACTACACATACCACCTATATCGGAGAGCATATCAATACCTCCAATACAAATTTTGACTAAAGGTATACACCTACCATAGAGTCTACAAACCTCAACTTATACCAACTTTGTTTCAAGTGTTGGGATCCCATGTGATTATTTCCACCCAATTATGTGTAAATTATCCTGACTAGAATTATACTACCGTCTATTCTAGTTGATAGTACGATCCCAAGACGTTCCCAATTTTACCTACGGTTAAAGTAATTTCCTGAACCCTTGCCCCCCATCGGGTTACCTATTGTTCCTTAATTTAAACGTTTCTAAATATATGAGACCCCTCACTCTCTAAGAGTTCTTAACCTCACATCATATTTATACCTTTTTATCTATAATTAGTATTCCCATCCTCAATGAGGTTTTCCCCACAATCTCCATATGCAAGTCCAATACATACATGGATGCATTTCTCCAAAATTACCCTAAGGAGTCCCCCAAATCCTAATATGCGAGAAACTCCTTATCTGTCTCCAAGAACATATCTCTTTCATCATAAGAGAAGGCCCATAAATTAATAAATCCAACCAAAAAGGGTTTGAAATCACTATGGAGAAAATTACACAAAATGCCCTGTTTCTGAATCGATTCAGCCCTATCCCAAATCGATTTGGCCTAGCGAATCGATTCGGCCTCCAAGGCGAATCGATTCGGGTCCAAAGACCTGGGATTCTGCCACAAGCCGAATCGATTCAGCTTGGGTCTGAATCGATTCGGTCAATGCAAACCTGCCAATTTCCCTAAACCGAATCGATTCGCTTAGGGGGGAATTGATTCGGGCCTGCAAAATTTGAAGGGTTCTTCTTCTTCAATGAACCCATGAATTTAAAACCCTAAAATTTCTATTATATCCCCCAAATCATTACCACAACATGATTCTAAGCCATTAAATCAACCCAAAGTTGATCCCAACCATTTCTACACCTTTAAACCCATATTTAAACATTGATTTCAAGATTAAACACAAAAATATAGGTTTTGATATTAATACTCTAAATCATTTCTTTAACCCATAAATTATGAAATTAAATACACAAATGACCTATTTAGCAAGATTAAACACTTGCCTCAGATTTGTAGAGGTTGGATCGTCCTCGAAGTCGCGATTGGGTCAGAATCTCCAAGCTTTTCTTCCTCTCTCTCTTCCTTTCTTCTTCTTTTCTCTCTCCTCTTCTCTTTTCTTTCTCTTTCTCTCTTTCTCTAAATGAGAAGGCTTCATCTGTAAGCCTCTTAAACCTTAAAACATTAAACCCAAATTTAAATGTTAATACACAATTTAAATGACTCGTTTACACCAATTCGAGTCAAACTGACTTAAAAATATTTCGAAGCTGAAACAGAACCCAATGACAGTCATTTTGACTATCTCGACCCTTTCGGGATCCATGGTACCCTCAAAATCATCATCCGAAATACTTTGAAATGTCCTCTATTTTTGGACTTCAATTCCCAATTTTAGAATTCTCCAATTTAAATAAATTTTATTTTCCCAAAAATTTAATTTCTCAGTCTAAAAAATCATGGGGTGTTACATCTCCGCCCCTTACAAGAATTTCGCCCGCAAAATTTAAGACATGCCTAGGGACTCAATATCATATAGTCCTTACATCAATTCTCGGGATCACTATACCAATCCTTTCTAGTTATCTCGTCGAACCATATAGATTTATAAAACAAACTACTACCTAGGGCACCCATACACTGTACCCGATTTTAACTCATAGAATTATAACCATGCTCCAATAGCCTCAATCGTAACATAACTACCACCAATATAATCTATAGCGACAGTATATATGTGTATAAAAGTTTGAAAAAATTCCCAAATGGTTGAACTCTCCTCAATTCCTGATGCTAGCTACATTCGTGAGGGGGAGGTCTCGCAAGCGAAATCCAAAAAAGGAACCTTCCCAATACACAACTGTGTAGCTAGGTCGGGGATTAAGATTAGTTGAACCAGGGTTAAGGTTTATAAAAAAAATTCATATATTAGATATTTTCTGAAGGACTATACAACAATATGATATAAATAAATCCCGTATCTTTCGACACACCAAACACATACCTTATGTTCAGAACACAAGGCCTTAACAAATACAACACTCCTAACCACTACCTAGTTCTCAAATTAGCATAACTATGAGCTATATTATCCGCTCAACATAAATCTACCAACTTGAACCTCTCAAGTATAAGAATTTCTCTACCTTACATCAACACATGTACATAACTAAGTTCTTCCTTCATTGGAGCACTACGATTTACACTCCCTAACCCATCCATAAGACGAATAACCATATAATCACTACCCAACAAGCCTCGACATTTTGCCCTTCCGAAATTCAACAACAAAACTCTCTATTGTCTCTTTACGAGACGGTTTATTTTTTTTTCAAAAGATGCCATACCAAGGCCATACTTACTCACTCCTTCTTCCAAGGAAATTTTATACACCCTAACGGTGTAATGGCTACTACTCATCATACCTTACGCGTGACGTTCCCAATATCGCAAAAACGTGACTTAAACCCAAAGAAAGGTATTATAACCCATCCATAATACGAATAACCTTATAATCACTACCCAACAAGCCTCGACATTTTTCCCTCCCAGAATTCAACAACAAAACTCTCTATTGTCTCTTTACGAGACGATTTATTTTTTTTCAAAAGATGCCATACCAAGGCCATACTTACTCACTCCTTCTTCCAAGGAAATTTTATACACCCTAACGGTGTAATGGCTACTACTCATCAGACCTTACGCGTGACGTTCCCAATATCGCAAAAACGTGACTTAAACCCAAAGAAAGGTATTCTACCTTATACTTCCATAATCCAAT
Organism: Sambucus nigra; assembly: GCA_949130495.1. NCBI lineage: Eukaryota > Viridiplantae > Streptophyta > Magnoliopsida > Dipsacales > Adoxaceae > Sambucus > Sambucus nigra. Next base: position 581,806 of record CASBWL010000139.1, on the reverse strand, counting down.
TGCTTTGCTTCATCCTTGGACCCTTATTTGAAGTCCTCTACTTCTTCCAGAACAATCATTATTCCTAAGCCTACTTCTCCATAAGAGAAATATCTTCCTTAAAATCCTTCCTAACCATATTGAAGGACAAAATGTGATTGCGACTACCGAAAACTCCCTCCGTTCTACACAACGAAACTGATTTTGCAAATTATTTCTCCCTCTTCCCAGATGGTAATACTCCTGATATTGGGACAACTCCACCCACTTCACATCGGTAAAAGTCACCAACACTAGGTTTCCTAACGAAGGTTAACGGGTTTCTCAACCTAAACCTCCCAAGGACTACACTAACCTCTCCTCAGAATTCCCTTACTAAGCCCAAGATTCACCATTCGAGTAATTTTCCTTTCTTAGACAACCAACGGTAGAACTCCCTAAACCACTGCTAGAAATCTCACATCTGGTCCTGTCCTAGACGACATAACCTAGGCGACGTCTGAAACGAAACAAGAGAAACTGTTATCAGGACGTCAATCAAGTGAATACACTTCACAGAAAAAAATAAACGCAGTGAATAAAACAGTCCTAATAGTAGGGCTTTATATCAAGGACGTTAATGGAAGAAAGCCGAAAGCTCGCACAGATCCTAAGGACTCTAGAACCTGATGCTATGATACCATCTGTAACACCCCGCTTAAAATAATAACGGGTGGCCAGCCCTATACTACATTAAATCAGGAGTTTCAGATGGTCCAGTCTCAACATCAACTGTCGGTACTATATAATATCGGACTAACTACCCGATATCATATAAGTGAGATGTTAAAATAAAATAAAACATGCAACATACAACAACCCAACACTATAACACTACTAATAAGGAAAGAAAGGTGCATGAAAGAACTATATGAAAAAAAAATGAAATGCTAGGATAAAATGAAATAATTACTACAACTGAATATACTACAAGGAAGTAAACCTGAATAGGCTGTCGGGTCACAGCCAGTACAATAACTGAAATGGAATAAATATAACATATATATAAATATCCCTTGGGTACAAACCCGATATACAACATGAATCCTACCTAGAATTATAAGGAAGTAGGAAGCGACTACATTCTACATCGCGCAACAGTCTGCACCTGTCACGGCTCCCAAGACTCTGGATAGAAAGTCATCCAGCATCCATGTGGTAGGACACCTGTAATAGTATATATATACAGGCAGGAGAGAAAAGTGAACGGGTTAGAGCCCGAATGTGAAAAATATTTAGCAAGTGTGTTAATCGTGCATAATAAATATCGGTGCACTTATTTCATAATTAAAAGTGGATTCGCACTCTCGTGAAATCCCAGCTCACCTCTCATCTAACGGCGCGCACTTATTCGCATCGTGAGATTTTAGTTAAATTACCCCCATTTATAAGGACAACCTAACTTGTCATAGGCCTAGCCTATACCCACGAGATCTACCTTCTTATCATAGCCCAGGAATCCACCCATTTTAAACACACTTAAGTATTTTTATAAACATATATGCCTTATTAGGCTTAATGGATTCCGATTTATAATTTAATTAATTATGTTTCTCAATAAGTTACTCATTCATATTTGGGTTGAAACATAGGATTAAATTTCTAAATAATAGGCATACAACATTTATTACTGATAAAACTTCTCTCTGATCTCAACGCTACGCTGCGTTTCGTGCGTGGGGTGTCTCGCAGAGCGAAATCCAAACAAGGAACCACCCCTGTACACTACTCCTTGACAACGTCGATCCTGGAGATCCATCATGCCATAACTAAATATTGACAGAACTTCTCTCAAATCTCAACAATGCACTATGTTTCGTGCGTGGGGTGTCTCGCAAAGAGAAATCCAAACAAGGAACCACCCTGTTACACTACTCCTTGACAATGTCGATCCTATAGATCCATAATGCCATACATATCATAATACTACTACCACTAAATTTTAGGCTACAATATAAAAACAACTAAAAATATCCAATAACATCCTTGGGATGATGTAACCGAGATATTCCTTAAATTCGATACATCAGTCCCCATCAATCTAGTACACCATAATCATCCAAGATGTACTCCACTAAGATTTCATATCCTTTTATCTATAGGATATATAACTCTATATATAGGCATTTATTCTAACCATATATATATATAACATCATCATCCATACCCATGACCAAGAGTACATATCATATCAGATGTACAATGGCCATGCACAAATAATATATATCCGGCTATATATATCACCGATAAAACTGCATCATGCATCATCTTCCCAGTGCCCGGCTCACGTATCAATACTGGGGCCACCATGGTGGGACTAAATAACACCCATCTCGTTGTATACAAATGCACACGACGTCCCGAGAAGCGGTCATATCTCCTAATCGGCAATGAGATGAAACATACCCACCACGTCTAATCCCAAAAATATAAAAATGTAAATCACATAATAACACACGGGACGAGTATGACCTGGGGAATATCCACACCCTGCTTTTCTAGCCAGGATGCTCACTCTCTACGCACGCAACTTCCCAATGATAGCATGAGCGGGGTATGCTTAACCAGATAAGTATATATATCATTCACATGCACAATATATATACATCCATATGATCCAATCATATAATTAAGCATTAAACCATCATATACGGTTTAAATATCCATACCATGTATGTCCACAACATAAATATATCCATACCCATATATCTATATATACAAATTTATTCTCGTTCATGTGTATAAGATATCTATATACACTCGGCTGTAAGTATACATAATCCTCGATATACAATCCGCCACCACAATATCCTTTAATTTTACCTCGATATGTGAATACAATTTCTCACTTGAAGCATATTCAATCATTTTTCCTATGATTATTAGTCTCCCAAAATCATATTTATATATACATATATATACCACATTAAGGTTATCACCCAAAATTTTGTGTAGGAAGCCATCATTACACATACCACCTATATCGAAGAGCATATCAATACCTCCAATACAAATTTTGACTAAAGGTATACACCTACCCAAGAGTCTACAAACCTCAACTTATACCAACTTTGTTTCAAGTGTTCGGTTCCCATGTGACTATTTCCACCAAATTATGTGTAAACTATCCTGACTAGAATTATACTACCGTCTATTCTAGTTGATAGTACGATCCCAAGCTGTTCCCAATTTTACCTACGGTTAAAGTAATTTCATGAACCCTTACCCCCCATCGGGTTACCTATTGTTCCTTAATTTAAACGTTTCTAAAGATATGAGAACCCTCACTCTCTAAGAGTTCTTAACCTCACATCATGTTTATACCTTTTTATCTATAATTAGTAATCCCATCCTTAATGAGGTTTTCCCCACAATCTCCATATGCAACTCCAATACATACATGGATGCATTTCTCCCAAATTACCCTAAGGAGTCCCCAAAATCCTAATATGCGAGAAACTCCTTATATGTCTCCAAGAACATATCTCTTACATCATAAGAGAAGGCCCACAAATTAATAATCCCAACCAAAAAGGGTTTGAAATCACTATGGAGAAAATTACACAAAATGCCATGTTTCTAAATCGATTCAGCCCTATCCCGAATCGATTCGGCGTAGATAATTGATTCGGACTCCAAGGCGAATCGATTCGGGTCCAAAGACCTGGGCTTCTGCCACAAACCGAATTGATTTGGTCAATCCAGACCTTTCAATTTCCCTAAACCGAATCGATTCGCTTAGGGGGCGAATCGATTCGGGCCTCTAGATTTTGAAGGGTTCTTCTTCTTCAATGGACCTGCGAATTTAAAACCCTTAAATTTCTATTCTATCCCACAAATCATTACAACAACATGATTTTAAGCCATTAAATCAACCCAAAGTTGATCCCAACCATTTCTACACCTTTAGACCCATATTTAAACATTAATTTCAAGATTAAACCCAAAAATCTAGGTTTTGATATTAATACTCCAAATCATTTCTTTAACCCACAAATTATGAAATCAAATACACAAATGACCTATTTAGCAAGATTAAACACTTGCCTCAGATTTGTTGAGGTTGGATCATCCTCGATGTCGCGGTTGGGCCGGAATTTCCAAGCTTTTCTTCCTTTCTCTCTTCCTTTCTTCTTCTTTTCTCTCTTCCCTTCTCTTTTCTTTCTCTTTCTCTCTTTCTCTAAATGATAAGGCTTCATCCGTAAGCCTCTTAAACCTTAAAACATTAAACCCAAATTTAAATCTTAGTACACAATTTAAATGACTCGTTTACACCAATTCGAGTCAAACTAACTTAAAAATATTCCGGAGCCAAAATAGAACTCAATGACAGTCATTTTGACTATCTCGACCCTTCCGGGATCCATGGTACCCTCAAAATCATCATCCGGAATACTTTGAAATGTCCTCTATTTTTGGACTTGAATTCCCAATTTTAGAATTCTCCAATTTAAATAAATTTTATTTTCCCAAAAATTTAATTTCTCAGTCTAAAAAATCATGGGGTGTTACAATGCCATACTGATGGGAAATTATCCCCAGTGACCAACGGGCGAGCCATCGAAGGGGAAATACGGAGTAACTCCACTAACAATGCCTAGGTAGAATGAGGAAATTTGGTTATAGATGGCACTACGCTGGGATTAATTCCCAACATGGCCATGAATTCTTCATAAGTCGGACATACATCATCTAAGCCAAACGGAAAAACATGGTCTTCAGGGTACCAGAATTGTACTGTTGCCACTAGCATATTCCATTTAATGGCGTGATTAAGTCACTAAGAGACTCAAAAAAAGTTAAATGCCCGTATTCCACATTATACAAACACATGGACTCTAGAACATTAAGGTAAAGAATAAATTTTCATAAACCGGAAGGGCCATTTTGAAATAATAAATCAAAAAATAAGAAGAAAAAATAAAGAAGAAGAAAGTGGGTACGGATGGGAGGACCACGTTCCTTACCTCTCCTTTAATACACAAAAGACTTGCAAAAAGACAAAGGATCTGAGAAGTCCAAATGAATTCCTTCCCTAGAAAGTACTCTGATCTGCAGGAAAGTGCAATGAAAGCTTTAGAGTGATTTGTCTTGACCCATATGTTGATAGGCAAGACAAGGTTATGCCGATCGGTAAACCCCTTATTTTGAAAAATTACATCTTTCCTCTTTTGATAAAATCAAATACTTAAAGAGAAATCCTTATTCTAAAAGACTCCCGGGTCATTTCTTCTTACTTTTACATTTTTACTTATCATTTAAAAAAATAAATCTTTTCCTTGAGTTAATTAACTCTCTGTATTACAGTCTCAGCAGAAAAGTAAAAGTGCATGTAGAATAGGTCATTAAAGCCAGAACAAATAAAAATCCATTATATGTATATGTATATGTATATGTATATGTATATGTATATGTATATGTATATGTATATGTATATGTATATGTATATGTATATGTATATGTATATGTATATGTATAAACATATACATACATATAAATATGTATGTATATATATACATATAACATATATATATATAAGGAGCAATGGTGTTTTTACTGTTAATAAGTTTTGGAGACATTTAACGGTTCAGATCGAAACCAACAAGGCTAAAAATGGATGGATGAGATCATTTATCCTTTCTCTATCTCACCTGGATCAAGTAAATCTGACCTCACATGGCTCGAGAAGGAGATTTGAGCTTTCACAATCCCACTCACTCTCTCTCTCTCTCCACCCTATCACAATCCCACCCACTCACTCACTCACAAATCCCAAAAACCATCCGTCTCTCCTTGCTGCAAACAATCCCACCGGGTATGGTTCGATTTTTGTTGCTCATTTTTTGTTCGATTTTTGTTCATATTTTATAAATTTGAGCACCGAGTATGGTTCATTTTGTTGTTGATTTAATCGTAGGTTATCTTTTAAGGTTCAAGTTTGGTTTATTTTGTTGCTCATGATTAATAATAAGAGGTTTTGTGTATTTTGAACAGGGGCATGGTTCATTTGAATCATTTCTACACAATATTCGGCATTATATTATGATCTACACCACATTGAGTATCTTTTTCCACATCTCCTCCCATTTTTACTAAGGTGGTCTCTCCCACTTTTGTTCTTTATATTTTAGCTTCAAAATAAGAGGTCAAACCCTTGATTCATTGATGTCTAATATTCTTTGATGTTCAGTATTCTTGGTGTGTATATTTTAATTTTGTGATGCTTTTACTTTAATAGGGTATTTTTTAATTTTTTAATTTGAAGTGAAGTTTTTCTGGTAATTTATTTGCCTAATACTTTAGAGATGCTTTTCCTTTTTTTGGTTAATTTTCTACATCTATTACATTTATACTACATGATTACATAAAAATAATTAGATGACAATAGTTTTCTTCATATGTGCATGATGGTCGTAGGTGTGATCGAAGGTAAATTTCAGGTAACCTCCTTTTCATTTACATTGTACGTTCGTAAAAGTTTGAGATTGTGATTTTCTCTTTTTCAGGTTGCGATTTTCTCTTTTTCATGTTTCGATTGTGAACTACAACAAACGAAATCGACCATTTTTTAAACCCTAATGTATGTTTAGAATCCTCTTTGTTCATTGCTTTATTTTGTGCCATTCTTTTTGGGCATTTGGATTGGTGATTTGTAGATACTCGATTAGGGTTTTTTCCTGAAGTTGTTCACTTTTTCCCATTTTTATTCACTTTTAAATCTTGGAAATAGGTCACATTTCGAAAAGATTTATTTTGTGGGTGCTATAAATATTTTAGGGATTTTTCTTTCTATAGAAAAATAGAGAGTGGAGGTATTAATTTAAAAATTAATATCTATTTTATATTTTTACATCTATTTGGGTTGTTTTACAATATTATGTCTTACACTATTGGCGTTCACCGCATTAGACTTTGAAAGGTAAGTTGAAATTAATTTTATGGTATATAGATCCAACTGACCGTCGACTTGAACTATCACGCTATGTTGTGGTAAGGTCTTCACCTTTCCCTATCTCTGTCATTTTTTAGATTAGTTTCAAATAATCTCATTTTTTAGTCTCTTTTTTAAATATGGTACTCAGTACGACCTCGACTCTCCAGTTGATATAATTTATATGGATTGGAAAGTTCATGATGGACAAGATCTTGCATCCATTGGTATTGAATATATATTCACACAAGTGCATTCTTTTAACAAAACTTTTGTATTGAAAATGTAAAAGTATTTTGTTTGATTATTGAATGGAGCGAATCAATTTTATTGTTAGAATGTATAATAAGTATGGATAATGACATTCGTTTAGGGGTTGTAAGTTTAATAGTGAGTTTGTTATGTATTTCCATTTATGTTTTCCCATCCAAATTAGCAATTATCATACTCGAGTAATCATGTGATAATGTATACAAGTACTTAAATGGATACCTTTGAGTATAATTCATCGCATGATCCCAACTTGGGTACATTTGTAATTATATATGGTGCTAACTCGGTGCATAAGATAAAGACACTTGTAATTCGCATGATCGTCGTACAATTTGTGTTTAGTTGCAACAGTATATGCCTTGGTGACACGTGTGTGATTCTTGGATTCTAGAAAAAAAGACTCGGTGCCGACTTGGCGAGAGGGGTACTCACGTCTCTTTTAGGCAGTATTGATCATTTATGGGGTTTTAATTATCTCTAACGATTGATTGATCAGTACATGCATTTATATCTTTCTCATTTTATTACTTGGGTTCATTGAGTATTGTGTGCTTATGCAGATTTGGAAATGAAAGATCTTGATTGATTATAATTATTAACTTTTCAATTGATATTAGATGTGGAAGAAACAAATTTGTAGAAGAATTTATTTGGCATTCTAAATTTTTCTATTCAGTTGGCCCTGCAATCCAATATCATACATCTTCATGTTTGATAATTCTATTTATATTGCAATCTAATTAAGCCTTCAATGAAACAGGGAAATTAAATATAGAAGCATTGGAAGATTGGGGTGTTATTTTATTTGGGGGTGTGGAATACGCCTGCCCTGTTTCAAAACTATATCTAGCTAGCACTACAATTTTACTCAGAATAAAACATTTTCTCTTTCAATTTGAGGGTCTATGTAGTTTATACGAAATGTATCGTTTATAAAGATATTGGTAAAAGCCAAGGTTCATTAAAACTATTGGCATTTTAAAATTAGTTATGTTTGTTTGTACATTGGAACTACATTACATATTTTCTTAGTTACATTTCCTAACATAAATTATTCACATTCCTTTAATTTCCCAACCTAAATTTAAATTTTATGTATGTCTCATTTTTTCTCATGTTTATCATCTGATATGCCAATATTCTTTTCGATTTTTCACTTGGCAGGACTAACATGAATAGTTTGATGAATTGTTTGGCTTTACTTTGGTACCTCTTTATATCTCTAAACTTTGGTTTTAAGCCATTAATTTTGGATTGATTCAAGTTATGAGTTCTCTCTTCAAAGCCAATTATGAATGAAGACTTGGTTGGTTCAATTTTCTAACTTGACAATTTCTATATGCACATGTATTCGTTTGATTGTTGAAGGCCTCAGCATTACACGTAAAGAACCAAAACACTTCCCAGTTCATGATGCTGAAAACCAGTGCTCTAATAGAAGTAATGCATACCAAAATAGAAAAATATGTAGACATGTACTGCTGAGCATGTTAAAACTGAAATTCTATGTTGGTTGGTGAATGGAGTTTTCTTTACAGGTGTTCCTTAAGTTCTATCTTGGTTCAATTTCGATTCGAGTTGTGACATGTTAAAACTGGAAATTTGGTTAAATTCTATACTGGTCACATTTCTTAACAGTGGTTAGTTCTTTAATGGAATATGTTACCTCCCTATTTTCTTCTTGGATGTTTTTTTTGACAAACCATAGGAGCTTAAACTTTTCACAAGTCATGCACGTCAAAATGCGTCTATAGACATATAACATGTTGAAGATTTACAGGACTTACAAGCCATCAGTTACATTTGAAACTCACCTCGGCGGTAATTCTGTTACAAAATATTTAACCAAAGTGTGGGACTTCGTAATGAAACTTGATTGATAATCACTCAGTTGCCACAATGTAGAATCGAAGCAAAAGTCACCAGTGGATCACATGTTGGTTCAAATGTTTTCATCCTTGGATTTGTAATGCCGTTAACGGATAAAAAAAATGGCATGTTTGGGTCGCTAAGGCCAAACTGATAAAAAATGGCTTGATTGGGTCGCTAAGGCCATTGACATCCCTATCACCCGTCCATCGACTTAAGCTGAGTGAGCGTAACTGAAATTTCTTCCTACTCAATCGCGACCCCTGCCAACGCTATAAACCATGATGTCTACTTCATCACGTTAGCTTGAAATGAATTTGGATATTTGGATGTGTCGTAAAAATTGTTAATTTTTATTTTCTTATTGAGTTGGATATTTGTTTCACCTCTTCAGAATGTTTTTTATGAACTCAATATTTCTATTAAACAAAGCTAATTTTGCAATTTTGCAGATCTGATACCATCATTTTTATCGGTTAACTAAGAATGCCTAGAAGGACATGGTAAAGAATTTACTTCCTATGGTTAAAGCCAGGGAGTTGAGGCCAAACCCAATCATGTCAATGTTAAAATATATGTAACAGACTAAGTACCTTCTCCCTCGGATCACATCACTTTTCGAATATAAATCTCACAAGTAATGAACTAATTTTAGCTGTATATATTATACACAAGTTTTTGTAGTGCTGATCACGATGGATTTCCAAGGCACCACCCACTGCACCAAATGTCTAAGCAGTGGATCGGGTGACAAAGGAGAACAAGGAGTCACCTCCAAAGTCGATGGTACCAGTGGGATTAAAACTGACCCCACCGAAGGCATTAGAAATGATGTCGAATATGAACAAGAGCACTAAGAGGAGGAGGGTGGTGATTAGAAGAGATGTCATCCCCTGGACCCCAACGACTGAGGCTACGACGAAGGTGAGACGTCCCAACGTGGATGCGCAAAACACCCACAGTTGGCGTTTGTAAATACCCTTTCTCTGTTATTTGTTTCATGTTTCTACTCAAGATCTGCAATTTTGAATCCTATTTTTATCTACTTTATAATGACTTTTGTCTTCAAATTTAATGTTTTGTAGGTGTGTTTCAGCTTCTCTTTCAATTATCCATGTCCTTCGGTTTTAAGAAAATATGAAAATGTGAGTTTCTTTGTATTTTCTTTTGTTTGGGTCCTTGGAAACTAGAAAGGAAAGTTTGTTTCCCCTTATTTCCATTAATTTCTTGGCAACTACTTCGAGCTTCCTGATGGTTAGTCTTGATATCTCTAATATTGAGCGGCAAAATTTTAATTTGTTGAATAACTTCACTATCATCAAATGAGTCATTATGACCATTAGTATCAATCTGTCTATGGATGTTTTGTAGGTGCTGAGTAGCTTCCTCCACTCTAATACTGATATTTCAAAAAATAGTTGAGTTCCAAACCTTGATCGCAACCTTTATCTTTGTGAGCTTGGCCTTCAAAATAAGCATGGTGTGGCCCTGAATGAGGGGGTCATACCAATTATGTTTGATAAGATAAAAAACTTAGGGTGGTCCGCCTTGGGGGGAACGAATTTAAACGGTTTAGGTCCTCGAATCAAGTTGAAATATGCATTGATGAGGAGGGGGACGTGATCAGATCCAGTTCTATGCAAAGAGTCCACAATCATAGTATCCTATAAATCCATCCATCTAATCTTTCTACCCCTCTTCTGTCTAAGTGGGTCCCTGCTACCCTGATCTAAAATGCCTCCACTGCGTCTAGAAGTGTTGAACCTGAAATCCACTTTTATTTCCTTTTAATATTATTCTTCATATTTTTTTTAAGTGACAATGCATATATCATAATACAAGATGCACATACACCCGAGTTATAAAACCCTGCGATTAATTTTTTTCCCATCAGTACATGAATTATATTTATACTCATATATGATTTTTTACTTTAATTTGATTGGTTTGATACATTTTTCTATGATATGTTCAGCAGATTCAATCCTTGAACAAGTATTTTTGTTTATATTTGAAATTTTTTTTTACCTATGTTCGGCGTTTCTTTGTTTTAAATTAAAACTCTATTGTTTATTATTCTATTATGATTTGGGGTTCTCTTTGAGGTTAACACTTTCCATAAATACAATCGAAACAATACGAATCCCTTTAATCAAGTTGTTATACCTATGTCTATTACCATTATTTATTTGTTTCTGTTTTTAACTTTCTACCCCCCCCCCCCCCATACACACTTTTCTGCATATAATGTTTCCATTACCATGATGGGACGTATGTTGCAGTATGTACTAATTTTCACGAAAACGCGACATAGCCCATTATGTTTTGCGAAAAGCCCAAATAGGGTGCGCGATTGATGACATGGCATGTGACCTATGCAAGCACCGTTATATACCAAAAACTCTGCCCCTAACTGAACAATATTCTAAGCCGAACTATAACATAATCTCTCCAATAATATATTCATACTTGCAACTGAATTATTTATTTGAACTTATTTATAATGTTATGCAATTGGAGTATTCATAAATTAGTTTCATACCTGGAAATATTCATACCTGTGTATGTATAGTCATGACATGTATAGATCCTAAAATGATTATGAATAGGCATAGAACTTATTTGTATATTTCCAGTCATATCAGTTTTTAGTGGGAACCATAACAAGTATATAGTTTAGCCATGTTATTTGTCTTGCAACTTGAATCCGCTTCTCTTCACCGGACAAGTCGTCTCTAGGTACTAATATTTTTGTTACTATTGAACATACAGGTCTCTAGGTACTAATATTGCTGTTGCTATTATTTGGACACCAATTATGTAGGTATCAGAGTAGATATTGCATTACTAATATTTTGAACACTAATTATGCAGGTCACAACAAAAGATCAATTCGATGTACGTATTGTTGCATAAATGTGAAGATATTTTGATTTTTTTTATACTTGTTTGAGTTTGGTATAAGAATTTTATGAACGATGAATGAGGAAAGCTTGATGTGGGCGATACAAGTGGCGTGCTATAATTGTGGGCGATAATGACCGGGTGTAAATTGAATTTTCTTCAAAATTTTGAACTATCTATTCTGATACCTACTAATTTTTTAGTTAAATAGTTGATTATTATTATTATTATTATTATTATTATTATTATTATTATTATTATTATTATTATTATTATTATTATTATTATTATTATTATTATTGTTGTTGTTGTTGTTATTGTTGTTGTTGTTGTTGTGGTATTTTGTATTGTCTAAAAATGGTGGATGTCATATAAACAAAGGAAACTTTTCCCAATTGTTATAAAATATTTGTGTTATGAATGGAACTTGAGCACAGTTTCATTATACACTTTAGAAAATTATCAATCACAAACACTATCATTTTTTTTAAATTACACTTTGTTTTGTAGGGGAACAAATTTTTTTTCCTTGTGCAATTACGTACTTTGGAAACTTTTGCCGTTTTACGATTACGTAATTTGAAAATTTTTGTTATGCCTTCAGGCACGGGATTACACTAAATACGATGTACGGTCTTATCAACGACGTACACTTGCAAAAATTTGCATCGTGCCTTCAGGCACGGGCATACCTTAGTGTATGTATATATATATATATATATATATATATATATATATATATATATATATATATATATATATATATATATATATATAATAAGGAGTAGAATAATTGACACTATTCCATAAGTTGATAACTTAATTATGGGTTTGTATGGAGCCACTTGGACACCAAACTAACGTCTTCGATTGATTTGCCTGACTGAGGAGGAGTAGATAACAGAGGAGGAGCGGATGGAGATGATGTTGTGGCAATGTCGTAATTTAGATATAAATTGATCCTTGAATCCTGCAAATCAATCTGTCAATTTGATGGATAGTTAAACAGAACACAACTCTCAAGAAAAGTACAATGAATCTTTTCAAAATCTTTTAACCTCATTATCTCATATCACTATTTATTTTTCAAACCTACTACTTCAGCTTTCAAATCTGGGTTGTTCACCTCCATCTCTCATTTACGAGTAGGTACACAGATTAACACAGAACACAACGCTCTAGAAGTTTTGATTTTCTCTCCCACTAATGCTATCTCAGATCCTCTCTCTGCTTCGAATTCAGTCCCTTCTCCCTCACACCATCTGCTACTGTGTTCGAAGTTTTGATTCTCTGTCCTATTACTGCTATTCTCTTCTCTTCTCTTCTCCGAATTCACTGTTGTCTGTTGTGTTTCTTCAATTTTGTCTCCTCTATTATATCTATATTTATATATACACAGAGAGAGATAGAAAATTTAGAGCTTTAGAGCAACAGTCGCAAGAGCTTCAACTTCACTTATCAACTCTGATATGTATTGACATTCTCCCTTTTATCTTCGGTACCCACCCTTCTTTCTCTCTTTCTCTTTTTTCTTCTTACATATATTTTAATGGGTAGTTGTGATTTTTAGCAAATGTTTATGTGTATGTTGTGATGCAGAGGTGATGATAGTGGAAGGAGCCAACAATGTTTTACGGATCTTGGACAGTTTGAACAAGCAGTCGGGTTTCGTCAAGATGATGTTGTTGATTTAAGCCCAAGTATTCTCTCTCTCTCTCTCTCTCTCTCTCTCTCTCTCTCTATATATATATATATATATATATATATATATATATATATATATATATATATATATATATATATAGTCTAACCAAATTTGAGGTATACGGGTTTGGTGGGGGATGGTCCGGTGGGTAAGATTAGCGGTGGAGATTTCGGGGTTAGGTGGCTCTGAGTTAAATGGGCCTTGATTTGATGGAGGTCGGGTTAGAAATGTTTGTGTGGCTTTAGGTTGGAGTTGGTGGACAGTTGGGTTATGGGCTTGGCTGGAGGTTGGAAGTTCGATTTTGATGGTTATAAGTTATGAAGTTGAAGGGTGTTGGTTATGGTGGTTGAAGTCAGGTGGGTTCTGGTACTGTGTTTAGTATATATATATATATATATATATATGTACTCGAGAGAGAGAGAGAGAGAGAGAGAGAGAGAGAGAGAGATAGTCTAACCAACTTTGATACTGATATATCTTTATATATTTATGTTAGGCTCCATATATAACGATATAAATACAGGGAATTTTGCGGTTGTTTCTTCTCACTTACAGTTCAACACAATATGGAAATATCTCCACCTACCTACCAACCAAACAATATTTTCTAAATCTGTTCTAAATCTCTCACCATCTGCAAATCAATCTGTCAATTTGATGTTAGGTATTTTGGGGTTTATATTGTGTCGAGAAGTAATTTGTTGAATTTTATGTTGAAAACATACTTTTAGTGGTTGGCATTGGACTGTATATGTTTTTTGATATATTAAAAAGCGTTTTAAGAAAAGTTAGATTTTTATTTGAAAAATGATACTTTATAAGAAAAACTTATTTAAAAATAGTTCTAAAAACCCTATTTTATAATAAAAGTTACGAGTTATAAAGAAAATATTTTAATAAAAAGTGGGCTTGAAGTTATTTTTTTTACGAAACGCGAACCCAGATTAATTAAACACAACACGACACATGTATAAAAAATATATCGTTTTCCTATAAGTTACAAAAAAAAATTATTTTTCCTCTATGTTCTAAATAAAATTTCTTGAAAGCTTGGGATTTATTATTTTGTTTTCATTTTTTGATCGGGTTATTTTTTTTAATAGTTTTACTAGGAGATGTTGCTTATGGTGGTGGTATAAAAGATGAGGTGAAGTACAGGTTGTGGTGATTGTGAAACATATTTTTTTAGGGTAATTCGAGCACAAGAGTGTTGTCATATAAGAGGCCAAGCACTTTTCTTCTTGGGTTAATTCATGAAAAACATAGTAATTATTTATCTGGGTGGTATTATGAGATGTATATTTTTTGGTCTTCGCCAAGTAGGGGATGACATTGAAAGGATACCTTATTGTTGATACCAAATTTAATCTACTGACGTGGACCAATAATAACAAGACACGTGGCAATCTACATGGCACAATACCCCGAGGAACTACAATACATCGAGGAACTACAACACCCCGAGGAACTACATCATCCCGAGATACTCTAAGCACTCCGAGGAACTCTTGATCAACGAGCAACTAAGGCGGTCCGAACTGCATCTCGGCCGTATCATTAATTACCAGACGGACAACTGTTCAACTATTCATTATATTCTTGATGCACACGCTGCATTAAATGTATTACCCTTTCACATGTATATCATTTAATGTATCGAACCTTTCATGTACAGCCTCAAGGCTATAAATACCTTGTATCTCCCTCATTCAAAGGGACCGGAATTTCTTGAGAGAACTTGTAATCAAGAATTCCACAAACACTCAGCAATAACATAACAGTGGACGTAGGCTTTATTCCTAGCCGAACCACTTTAAAATCTTTGTCTTATTTATTTATCTGTGATTGAAAAATTAGAGCGATCTAATTTTTTACATCAACAGATTGGCGCCGTCTGTGGGAACGTGTTACAAGCGTTGTTCTCCACCAAAAGCTAAGTTTTTATTTTCTCTATGTATAATCAATTATACATAAATCTTTTGATTCAATCATGATTTTTATGTTTATATACATAAATTAATTGTCCAATTTTTATCTGCAAAATGTTGCATATCATGATTTTTAAATCATAACTGTTAGATTAATTCTTATTTAGAAATCTGAAAAATAGTAGATTTCATAAATCATAATTCTTTGCTTGATTCTCAAGTTTTAATTTTATATCATGGAATAAATATTTTAAATGATTACATATACCAATATATACGACGATGATGAGATCTAATCATTTTCATTGTTGATTTTGAAATAAATTTTGTAAGATATTTGATGTCTATTCATATTCCCATCATATTTTTAATAAAAGAATGGGAAAAGGTTAAAGACAATGAAAAGTCTTTTCATGGAAATCATGACCCATATATATTCTCTCTCTCTTTAAGTTTGAGTCTCTTTGCATTCACAAGTTTAAGTCTCTTTGTATTCATTTTTATGAACTATATACTTAATTTGGTTCATCTTCCATCTATGTCAATAAAGTCAAATTGATTGATTATTTATATAAATTTGGTAATAATTTCGATCATTCACCATATTTTTATCTCTCCAAATTGGGAATAGGAAGGGATCAATATAAAAAAATAAATAAATAAATAATTTTCTCTCACCTGAAAAATCATTACTCACCTCTTGTAAAAGAGGATCAGTAAAACAATCATGACCATATCAAGACTCTGGGCACAAATTTGATATGTTAGCCCCTCGTTTATCACATCACATGGTTTCTTTATCGGAATCACATGATATAGTGGATTAGATAATTATTCATTTAATCAACATTATTAATGCTTAAATTTTACATCGAATGCTATTTTTTTTATCTAAGGATTCGAGATATTCTGGTCATCCATCTATATTGTTGGTCGGCATCATCCAACCATATATTCTATAATTTGAGTTATCCTTAAATGTTGGTCGGCAACATCCATGTCGTTTGTCGGCAGCGGTAGAATATTGGGGTATAAAAAAAAATGCGAAGCACCCCAGATATTTCTTTAAACACGAGTTCAGCTTGGGGACAAACAGGGGGGCTTAAGTCTTTTTAACTTGTGATCACCCAAAAAATATTTTTAAAACCAAGTGATAAAATAATTTTCAAACAGCAACTAATACCTGTTTAGTTGTTGGAGATTAAATACCTTTACGTCTTATTTATGGCGCATATCTAATAAAAATTTGTCCATCTCACACACGTGTGGCACAAAAATATTATTTCATATTTTGAAATTTTTATGCTGATACATATCATATATTGATTGGATGAGTAAATTATTCTCATGATTAATCAATTCAGCCTACACATATGGTAGAGCAAATTATTAATTTTTACAGGCACAAGATTCAATGCCGACGAATGCTGAAGCACAAATTATTCTATATCCGTACGGATTCATATTTTATATTTATCTCAGCATGGAGCTCGAAAAATTTCTTCTCTCTATATATATTCGGCTCTGAGGAAAAGCTACAACAGTTATTATATTTCACCCCCAACGGATAGTTGGTCGGGGTAATTCTTATTTATATTCGGGCCCAGATATCTGCTCCAGCACAAATGATTCTATATATCCATTGGGATTCATATTCTATATTCATCTCAACATGGAGCACGGAGAGATACTTATTATCATATTCAGCTTTGAGGAGAACTGTAACATTTATTATATTTCACCCCCAACGGATAGTTGGTCGGGGTAATTCTTATTTATATTCAGGCCTGACAACGTTCTCGGCCATATTCTTATGTTCTGAAAGATCTTATTCTTGTTCGGCATTATATGATTCTACCTCGACGGATCGGCGAGGCACTTTATTATTTTTAATTATTCTTTATATCTATTTGGATGCATATTCTATTCTCATTTCAGCAAGGATGTCTCCAGAATTTATTATATCTTATTCAGATCTAAGGATGTCTCCAGAATTTATTATATCTTATTCAGATCCAAGGATGTCTCCAGAATTTATTATATCTTATTCAGATCCAAGGATGTCTCCAGAATTTATTATATCTTATTCAGATCCAAGGATGTATCCTGCATTTATATTATCTTATTCCCAACAATCTGTTGGTCAGCTCCGAGGAAGTCTTCATCATTTATTATCAATTACCACCAACTCCGGTTGGTAGACAAAATCCAACTCCGGTTGGTAGACAAAATCCAACTCCGGTTGGTAGATAAAATCCAACTCCGGTTGGTATTGGTCGATAAATCTCATTCAAAGTTCACATTCCACAGTTGGGGGCTTCTATTACAGATATATTTGATGGCACATTCTTATATCATCATGCAGTCGAGCATCAAATTCAACCCCGACTAATCATCATTCAGGAGTTATTTTTCTTTCTCAGGAATTACTTTTGATATTGAAGTTCAGGAGGAATATTGAAGTTTAGGAGGAATATTGAAGTTCAGGGGGAATATTGAAGTTCAGGAGAAATATTGAAGTTCAGGAGGAATATTGAAGTTAAGGAGGAATATTGAAGTTCAGGAGGTATATCGAAATTCAAGAGGTGTATTCAGAACTATCAGGACATGATGAAAGAAAGCGAAAAGTATTCCACCGAGGAACTCTGTCAGACCAGAAATTAGAAGACAAATTGCCTATATGGAGACTATATGTAGATGGCTCATCTTGCACTACAGGCTGTGGGGCAGGGATCGTTTTGAACAGCCCAGACGAGGTCGACATGGAATACGCCCTACGTTTCTAATTTAAAGCTTCTAATAATGAGGTTGAGTATGAGGCCATGGTTGCAGGTCTTAATTTGTCAAATACTATGGAGGCACAACAGGTTATTGTCTTCAGTGATTCTCAATTGATCGTAAACCAAATGTTGGGAATATATGCATCCAAAGGAGAATTGATGATCAAGTATCAAGCAAAGGTGATGGAGTTGGTATCAGAGTTTGTTGCTGTTCAACTGGTAAGAATATCAAAAACGGAGAATGTGAGAGCATACGCCTTGGCCCGATTAGCATCAGCTACTCGTACCGAGCTGCGATTGAAGCATTAGAAAGTCGGAGCATAGATGAAGACCTGACGATGAATATTATTACCCTTGATTTAGGAACATCTTGGATGGATCCTATCAGAGCATATATTAAGGAGGAACAATTACCGGAGGATAAGCTCGCTGCTAAGGAACCAAAGTTTAAAGCTGCTCGGTATAATGGTATTCGGAAGATAAGCTCGCTGCCAAGAAATGGAAGTTTAAAGCTGCTCGACGAGGAATTATGGCAGGTTTGCAAAGATGTGTACATCCCTCCGAGGTGAATTGATTAAAGAGATCCATGAAGGGTCCTGTGGAGCCCATGTAGCAGGTCGAATACTTTTGCAAAAGGTGATGACGCAGAGATACTACTGGTCGACGATGAGAGCTGATTGTATAGCTTATGCCAAGAAATGTGACAAGTGCCAACGCTTTTCCTCCATCAGAAGAACTTCACAAACATTATTGACATCCATCATTTATCCTTGGCCATTTTCTATGTGGGGATTGATTTGGTTGGACCATTGCCGACGACTCGAGGAAGATTCAAATACCTCGTCATCGCAGTAGATTATTGGCTGAGCCACTTATTGACATGACATACGAGAAGAAGAGCATCCAGCCCCGAGAAGAATCAAGCTACACAAGAGGAAATGAAGACCGAGCCGAAGAGAGATCTAGATCTCCTCGTCGGGCAGAAGAAAAACAATAAATGGAGAATGTGTGTTGATTTCACCGATCTCAACAAAACAGTGGATGCTACCTCGGGACACGAGCTGCTCATGGATACTTACTCCTCTGGCTACCACCAGATCAAAATGAAACCTGAAGACAGAGAACGACATAACAGCGGCTGATGAACAAGGTTTTTGCCGAGCAAATCAGTTGTAATATGGAAGTCTATGTCAACGATATGCTTAACCCGACGAAGTCCACATTTGGAGTACGAGAAGGAATGTTCCTCGGGTACATTATCAACCAGCGAGACGTTGAAGCGAATCCAGAAACGATCAAAGCTCTTTTAGAGTTGCGATCTCCAACGACGAAGGAAGAGGTGCAGAGATCAGATACCCAAAGTAGGAAAAATTGGCATGGGCATTCATTAATACAAGCTGTAGCAGAGTTTACTGATCCTAATACTCCCGAGAAACAAAATTTGCTCGCTGATCAACCTGTGGATGTTCCAGGATGCAATGCAGAAATGGTTGGGAGGATTCCTAATACTCCCGAGAAACAAAAGTTGTTCGCTGATCAACCTGTGGATGTTACAGGATCAACAAAAAGTGCTCTAAGGAGCCATGCTCTACGGAGCCATGCTCTACGGAGCCATGCTCTAAGGAGCCAAAAAGTGCTCTAAGGAGCCAACCTCCTTTGGTTAGGAGGACAGCTCTACGGAGCAAAAGTGCTATAAGTAGCCAACCTCCTTTGGTTAGGAGGACAGCTCTACGGAGCAAAAGTGCTATAAGTAGCCAACCTCCTTTGGTTAGGAGGACAGCTCTACGGAGCAAAAGTGCTATAAGTAGCCAACCTCCTTTGGTTAGGAGGACATGCTCTAAGGAGCCAAAAAATGCTCTAAGGAGCCAAAAGCTTTAAGGAGCCAAAAAGTGTACACCAGCATGATCAATTACGGTTGGTAAGATAAAAATATACTCTCATATTACAACTTATGTTGGTCGGGAGGTAAGATTATTACAAAAAGTTCTTTGAAGAACAAAATATTCCAAAATACACCAAGTATAGTTGGTCGGGGATAAAAACCCACTAACTGTAGTTGGTCAACGAGGAAAAATTATTGACCTTAGTTGGTCGGACACTTTTTATGAAAATATTTGAAAATTTACCAAGTATGGTTAGTCGAGGATAAACTCTCACTAACTATAATTGGTCGACAAACATTATTTATCCACCCTGGTTGGTTGGAAACAGTTTGAACATTTTTATACTCATTACTTTATTATTAAGTGATCGAGCAACATTTTTAATACTTGTAATTCTTTTTATTACTAAGTTGGTCGATGAACAACACAATATTGTTATCTTTTTAACAGATACATATGCATAAATGTAAAGTGTTTGATATTTACAAAACAATAGCAATTAAGATTGCGAACAAAAATGAAAGTCTTTCATTAAACTCAAAAACAAAATACATTGAGAATGAAAATGTATACTAACTATTACATTGAGATTCCTATTCTATTGGTTTCTTTTCCCTCTTCTTTTAAAACAGGTTCCTCACCAACAGGAGGATCATCCAAAGTATAAGGGGAGTTTATGAAGTTAAGATCTTTCATCATTCTGATATTCATCACAGATGATCTATCCAAGAAGCATTAGCTCATTCCCGAGAAACTCTTGCTCATTCCCGAGAAGCACTTGCTCGTTCCCGAGAACCTCTTATTCGTCCCCGAGCAGAGGTAGATATCAAAATCAACATCAATAGTATTGAGATCTTTGCTACTACTATCTCAACCAATATTGAAGAAGAAGTTATATGAAAATGTTTCGAAGTCCACCACTAGCTCATAGGAGGCAGTAGGTCGGCTAGCAAACCAATCAACATACTTGAAGATTATGACAAGCTACAAACGGCATCATATGTCGTCTAAAAGATAATGCACTTTATGTTGAACAAATCAAGAAGGTAGATCAAGAATGTCACGAGCACCGAGCAACATTGCAGAATAAATACTCCATCCTTTCAAGTAACCCATCAAGCATGAAGCATTGGGGGCTTCTGTTGATACCAAATTTAATCTACTGACGTGGACCAATAATAACAAGACACGTGGCAATCTACATGGCACAATACCCCGAGGAACTACAATACATCGAGGAACTACAACACCCCGAGGAACTACATCATCCCGAGATACTCTAAGCACTCCGAGGAACTCTTGATCAACGAGCAACTAAGGCGGTCCGAACTGCATCTCGGCCGTATCATTAATTACCAGACGGACAACTGTTCAACTATTCATTATATTCTTGACGCACACGCTGCATTAAATGTATTACCCTTTCACATGTATATCATTTAATGTATCGAACCTTTCATGTACAGCCTCAAGGCTATAAATACCTTGTATCTCCCTCATTCAAAGGGACCGGAATTTCTTGAGAGAACTTGTAATCAAGAATTCCACAAACACTCAGCAATAACATAACAGTGGACGTAGGCTTTATTCCTAGCCGAACCACTTTAAAATCTTTGTCTTATTTATTTATCTGTGATTGAAAAATTAGAGCGATCTAATTTTTTACATCAACAGTTATTATTTTTATGTGGGAGATTATAGTCCATTTAACAGTGTCTTCTTTGAGATATGGCCCTGTATCACAGACTTTTCTAATAAACTGATGCAACTTTATAGTGTTGTACATATCCATTACAAAAAAAAGTTAAACTAACCTCTTTGTTTTTCGTTGTGGGAATGATTATTATATGTATTTTTAATTTTCATTATGTAGATGCTAAAGAAGGGTTGGTGTTACAGTTTCCAGTAAACACATGATTTAGTAAACAAATTGACTATGAATATACTACTGTGTTTTATATCTGCACTTTATAAGCTTTTTAGAAATGAATTTGATACAAATTAATGTTTTTTAGGTGACACGATTGCAATCCAAATAAAAATGACCATGAGTAATTTTTACACGAATCATTTAACACAAATTTGATTTGGAATATAAAAAATTAATATATAAGGCTCATTGGTAAGTTTATGATCATGATGTGCTTTAAAAAATTAGAATTTTAAGCATAACATGGCTTGACAATTATTAATAGCAATTGGAACTGTGAAAAATGTCAAGGTAAAACTGGCCAAAATATACCATCCCCCAATATGACATTTTTTGGTTTAAAATATTTAAGCAACACCATACATTGTTATCTCCTCAATGTTCCAGAACGAAATGAAATGATTGCTAAAAAGAGACAAATGGGTTTTGCATTAGGAAATTAAAGACTCTCGACAAGTAATTATTATTTTAATCAATTAGGTTAGAAGTAATAAACTTTTTAGGAAAAAAATCAATAAAATTATAAATTAGTACACAATGTATATATAGATACGTGTGGATATTTATACAAAAAACTTGAATAAAATAAGTTTTCTTTATTGAAATTGAAAACTGTGCAAGTCCTTATCATTCCTTTTTTAGTAAATATGTTAAACATTTCTATACTGATTAAAACTAATTAATTAGAGAAACAACAAATCAATTAAAATATTTTTTTTCGAGCTATCGACATGGATACACATTATGAACGTGAAATAAATGTGAAGAAGTGAATAAAATTTAAAAAGAAAAAAGAAAAATAGGCAATCTATTGAATAATTGATTTGCAATATCTGATGTCTTCTTCCAACGAAAATTTACTATGACCCTTGGAAGAAATTGTTGATCCGAAATTTAGTCTACATTGTACTAAGATCTTCATTTAATATTTTTTTGTAGGAGTATAATTGTGATAGTATTATTTTTGTTGGATTATTTTTTTAATAGGGTGAATAGTTCGATAAAGAAAGGAAATTATGTCCAAAATTTTAAAAATATTTACACTTGCGTCGTATTTTTTTTTGTATTATAGTGATGTTTCATAATTGTATAATTCTGATCATTATCATGTTTATTTGAGGTACAAGATGAACTTTTAGTATTATTGTGGATTTTTTTAGCACGGTGGATAGTGCTACAAATCAGCGAAACTCTGTCCAAATTTAATAAAAAAAAATCACATTTGTGTCGTAATAAAACTCGACTTAAATTGTTCACACATTTTGATAGTCCCTTAAACATGGGAGAATATGGTAATTTTTTTAAATTACATTTTGATTTTTTGGGGAATGAAATTTTTGACATTTTACAATTATGCACTTTTGAAATTTTAGTCGTCTTACGATTACGTTCTTTGGAAAGTTTTGTAGTGCCTTCAGGCACGGGCATTCCGCTAGTATATATATATATATATATATATATATATATATATATATATATATATATATATATATATATATATATATATATATATATATATATATATATATATATATATATGTGTGTGTGTGTGTGTGTGTGTGTGTGTGTGTGTGTGTGTGTGTGTGTACTGTCATTTCCTGATTACATCTTTGCAGGAAAAGAAAATAAGAAAAAAAAAGCGGGACTCAGTTCGAACCCACAGTCTCTCTCTCTCACACACACACACACACACATACAAACCCTCACCCTCTATGGAGGATACGCTTTCCATATTCACGAGCATTAGAACCTCCACTCTTAGATGTCGATTCCTCACATGAGGAGGCAAACAAAACCAAGCAAGAAGGAATGGAATCCTTTAAATAGTCAGTCGCCACCTAGTCCTTAATATCCTTCAGTCAGTTGGTCAGCACCCAAATATACTGCAAGCAAAGAAACAAAAGCAAAAGATCAATCACTTAGTAAAAAGAAAAGAAAGAATCAAAAGATATAAGAAAAGAAGAATATACCTCAAGGTTGAATGACATCATTTGTAAGCCCCATCAACGTCGACGCTGATGCATTAGGATAGTACGACATGCTCAATGACCCCCGCTAGCTATATGGAAATTATAAGAGGGGGAATGACCTGAATAAGCAGAGCCTCCTCTGCTACTACCACCGTCGATGACGTAGCACCCATGCTATGAGAAGATCGCACCATTTTGATAGTACCCCTACCCGAAGCCATAGGAAGCGGAGACATATTCACCAAATCTTAACTACAAGCGGGTAATAACCAGCTCGTTAAGAAATCTAGATAATCATAACTTGCCACCATGTCTGTATAAAGCATGTCGGACTCGCCGACTAGCGCTACCGCCTGAGCCTCGATAGACATCTCCTGCACTCGCCACATATACATAAGAGGAATAGACGGTGGGACCACCACCTCTTGCTCCATAATCTACCGTCAAACATATCCAAACTCATGCGCCATCAAACGACACATTTGCGGGTGCATACCCGACACCCCCGTATGCTAACAAGTCGTCCCCTAGGGATAAAAGGTCACCTTCAATACCTAACAAAGAATAACTATACATATAAAAAAAATGCTAAGAAAGGACTTAGGAGAAACACGAATTAACCTGCTCACTCGTCAAGGTGTTCAAAGCCTATCACACCATCATTAGGATAAAGACTGGTTCGATCGCCAATTGGACTTTCACCGAGGGAACATCCGATAAAATTCCCCAAAATCCTCATCCTTTAGGGCTATCAACCTCACGTTGAGCCCAATAACCCCATAAAATCACGCTTTCAAGATTAAGGAATCACCAAAGAAGAATCTAAAAAAAGGGAAAAAAATACATGAGAAGAAAAATAAGACCGAAGTTACCTCCAAAAGGTATGTGGCCCCTGTAAAAGTCTGCCAGCACACCAGATGAATGTAATACCCCGTATTTTTATAGCTTTTAAAATTATGGGATTTATTAAATTTAATTGAGATAAATTAATTTAATTTTAATCCGGAATGTTGCTTTGAATATTTACTAGCGTGACGAAAGTTAGTAATTATTGGAAATTTATTATTTGTTGCATATTACTGGATGAGTATAGTAATATATGAGATTTATTTTTTTATAATGTTGTCATAAGTGAATTAAATGACTATTTCGGAAATTTAAGTCGGGACGTGCCCACATCACGTCAGGACTAATTTTGTTAAATAAAAAGTGAATATTTTATAAGTTGTTCGTATGGTCGTTTTGAGTGCTCCAACGCGTCCGGAAGGGTCGAGATAGTCAGAAAAGTGTACCCGGGGGTTTAGTTTGGGTCTCGGGGCGCTTTTAGGCCTAATTAGTACCCCGGGAGGGCATTTTAGTCATTTTACATAATTGGGTAATTAAACCCACGAATTTCAGCCACCTATATCAGCCATTAGGTTAGCCTCTTAGGGTTAGAATATTCGGAAATCAAGTGACGGCCATTGGAGAAGAGAGGAGAGAGCTCCAAGGCAATTCAAGGCCAAAAAGCCACCGGATTGCACCGCCACCACCACCACCGCGTAGATCGCGAGACAAGGAATGCAATCATACCAAAATCAGCCGTGAATCTGCATACCAAAAATCCCAGGCAAGTATTTGACTTGCGTATTTTCGTTAATGCAATCTTCATATTAGTCTAGGATTGTTTAGAGATGGAAACTATGAAAGAAAACTCAATTTGTGTTAGGATGATGCATGTAGTTTTGATTATATGGAAATTTTGGAACCCTTGCCATGTAGAGGAATATAACCCACAAAATTTTGATGATATAATAGAAGGAAATTCTGGTAAAAACAGATTAGAACCTTGATTAAGAAAAACTCTAGGGTTCTTTATGATTAGATGGGATTTTGAGTTAATTATCCATGTTTAATGATAGTTATACACATGCTTTACGTTATAAACACCTGGTATAATGTTATATTTATGATAGTAGGATTTTTGGGACGATTGGAATGGAAAAACATAGTTTTGGATGAAGAAGTTTAGTGAAACCCGTAACTGCATTCTGCAGAATTTTGCCCAAACCTGCTTGATCGATCGATTGAGCCTAGAGCTTCGATCGATCGAGCCCCAAGCTTCGATCGATTGACCCCTCCTGACAGACTCCTATTTCCATTGTTTAATTAGTTAAATTAAGTTTATCGTGAAATAATTATTGGGCATTCTTAATAAAACAATTTGGGAGACATTGAGGACCAGTAGGGTATATGAATAGATGTTGGGATCTTTAATATTCGACGAGGATGGTATTTATGGGATATTTACCTTAGGTTGGATAAATTATTGTTTTAAGGGGAAAGTTACATAAGAGGGTTACGTTAGAACGTAAATAGGACACCTACTGAATTTTAAACTTGGGGAAGAGAGAGTCCATGTGAGTTACGTAATAAGATGGAAGAATACTTCGAATTAAGGTCAGAGACGAACCCTTATACGCGATACTAATAATATGATAATGTGGAAATGTCGAAATTATGGGAATTGAGAATTTACCTAATATTGATATGGTAATGTTAGTATAGTTATATGATTGTGTATGCATATACTATCTATGTGTGAAAAACATACCGCGCTACTTGCTATCCTTGAGGTTACCGCGCGGGGACAGTCTTATCTCGATGGGACCTTTATTAGGGATATTGACTTGTACCCTAGAAGATAGATATCCTTGGTACAGGCTATCGAATTGATAGTTCAGACGGTCCTAAGAGACGCGAGTATGTGCCATCCTCTTAGAGACTTGAAATCTATGCTTCGCCTCGATATTGTTTGTATATGTGTTAATACAATTCGAGAGTGATTCCGAATTTTTATTCCCCTTGATTTGAGTGGTATGGGGTTTGGATAGTGGAAGTATGCACGCACCATAGTTTTATTCGGGGTGCTGTTATATATATATATATATATATATATATATATATATATATATATATATATATTATACGAGTAGTTAATATATATATGAGATTATGATATTTGAAACTGCCTACTGAGATTTGTTAAGTAGGATATGGTTGTTGGCTCAATATTATAAATACTTGTTTTGAGAAAGTATAATGTGTCACTGGAAACTTTATTGTTTTTATAAAGTTAAAAATAGAGAACTTTGATTACAAATTGGAACATCTTTTTAAAGTGGAAATAGTGTATTGTAAATCTTACGAGCAATCTAAGATATGTTAAATATTTTAGAAAGACTAGTGCGATAATTGATAAAAGAAACTGTTGGGAAGGTTAGTGCGATAGGTTTACACATTAGAAGAGAGGTGAGTATTTCTCAAGAGAGGGACGCACTAATATGTTGTTGCATTGGCCTGTATCAATTTAAATACTTGCTAAACGTATTTTAAAATCAAACACACTTTCGGGCTCTGACCCGTTTCTTTTTCTCTCTCTCTTGTATATATATGTATGTATTACAGGTGCCCAGCCACAGGGACGTCTTTATTAGGATCTTTTGAAGGAACGCGATGCAGCTTAGGTGGGAGTTGCAGGTCTCTTGATTAGACGACATCGTCCATTCGGATCCACTCTTAGTACTTTCATTTAGTTGGGCATGTGTATCCCTTTACATTATTTCATTTGTTATTAGGATATTTATATTCAGTTGTTTCCAGTATTGTTCTATGGGATTTATTCAGTTTGGATTTGTGACTTTAGTTTTCATATGTTGACATTCGATTGACGAATGTATTATATTATTTGGTTTACTGTGATGTGATTCTTAATTGTAGAAATGTTGTCTTTAAATAAAATTTGGAAAGCATGTATGAAAATGGTTTTGACACTTAGCTTAATTATTTAGGGTGTTAAATTGGAAAATGTATTTATCGACAGTGATGCTGAGAATGAACCAACTGTTTACCTTGATTTAATTTAATAAAGGAGTGATCGCCCTGTATTTAATTAGGCGGGGTGTCACAGGTGGTATCAGAGCATCAGGTTCTAGTGTCCTTAGGATCTGTATGTCTTATTATGCTTTCAGCGTTGCTTTGTTTGTTATAGAGCCCTATGTTTAGGATTGTTGATTCCCTTGACGAGATTTCGTTCTCCTGCTATAATGTGTATACAATAGTGAATTCTAATTTCGTTCGGATGTGTGCGTGTGCCGAGCGATGACGGATGTCAGAAGAGGATCGTTAAGCATACATCAGGAGGCAGGGCTCAGTTGATATTATGAATTATATCCGAGGATGATGACCGTAGTCGAGGTCACCTCCATTATGGCACGAGAAGCCACGACTAGAAAGGTGACTAAGGTGCAGCAATGATTTTTCAAATGCTGTTATAGTCAAATGAGGTGCGAGGGTAAACTTACCCAACGTATTACAAAAATGTGTAGAGACTATCAATGGGAAATTTTAGAAATGCGAAAATTGTATGTGTCGTTACCAAAGGAGGTAATGTACCCAAAGGCTTAGATATAGGACGAAGTGTGGCAAACTGAAAGTGAAAATTTAGAGAAAATTTTCTTGGCTTTCGGGACGAAATTATAATGGTTGGAGTCAACCACCAATTTTAGAAGTGGAATGCTATGCTTATAGGATAACCGGAGGTACAGTGTCGACCGTATGTTCCTTCCTTAACTGTTCAGGATGAGAAGCAAATGTGGTTCTGAACTCTTCAAGAGAGGGCATATCAGGGGTCCATTCGTGAATTTGAATCTTAACCGTTAGCCAATTTTGTATCAGAAGATATAGATACAAGTGGGGGAAACGACTCCAAGTGGAAGACCAACTCGTAATAGCAATGATTTTTCAAATGCTGTTATAGTCAAATGAGGTGCGAGGGTAAACTTACCCAACGTATTACAAAAATGTGTAGAGACTATCAATGGGAAATTTTAGAAATGCGAAAATTGTATGTGTCGTTACCAAAGGAGGTAATGTACCCAAAGGCTTAGATATAGGACGAAGTGTGGCAAACTGAAAGTGAAAATTTAGAGAAAATTTTCTTGGCTTTCGGGACGAAATTATAATGGTTGGAGTCAACCACCAATTTTAGAAGTGGAATGCTATGCCTATAGGATAACCGGAGGTACAGTGTCGACCGTATGTTCCTTCCTTAACTGTTCAGGATGAGAAGCAAATGTGGTTCTGAACTCTTCAAGAGAGGGCATATCAGGGGTCCATTCGTGAATTTGAATCTTAACCGTTAGCCAATTTTGTATCAGAAGATATAGATACAAGTGGGGGAAACGACTCCAAGTGGAAGACCAACTCGTAATAATAGTTGATAAAACTCGAGGAGGAAATTCTGATGGACGAACGATCCAGAGGTTGACATTGTCATATTGTGTCAGGATAAATGATAACACTTCTTTGTGGAGGAAGTTAAAGGAATCGAAGAATTTAGTCGAGAATGAGACTGAATGCAACGGTGGTGGGATAGCACCACAGAAGGATGTGGATACACATCAGAAAAACCATTTAAATGCTTCAGACAGTTAAATACTTACCAAGTGATGGTAAATTCAGTAAGTACTAGTATAGATAGTAACATGATCTTTATGGCCTAAGAAGGTTATGGAACAACCGGGATGGTTAACAGAAATCGAGTCTACTAATGTCCGAGGAAAGGACAATCCTAACCTGGTTAGTAGGATAGGTGGTAAGTGGATTATGTACTGAGGTATTTTGTGCGGAGTGAGATCGCTCACGATAATATGTTCCAAAGTGAGTATAAGGACAAGAATATGGTGCCTAGTAAAAGGCAACGATTAAAATAATTTTGTTATGGTTTGGGCAGACGTGTTACGTCCGAAAACCATTTGCGCAGTCAAGACGATTGACAAGGTAGAAGTGTAAGTTGTATCCTCAGAGGATGAGGCGTGTTTATGTGACACGAGAGAGTCACTATATTTTGTTCATTGCTAGATTAACATGTGAGACGAGCTTAATGCATATAATTATAAATGTTACCATTATGTGAATATTTTTCCCTAGTGTAGCGGGATTTTTCTTTAGTGCTATACGCGGAGGATGAATGAGTATATCAACAGTGTTTTATACTTTATTGAGGTTACTCGTTGTAGTGATGCGATGCACGAGTATGATATTATCTTGTTTAAAACATTACAGAAATGGTTAGTACGATAGTAGGCATTTATTGCAAGGCTATCGGAGTGGTTGCATTAGTGCAACATGTTTTATGTTTGTTTTAGCGAGGCTTTACCTGTGAGAAGGTTGGACTCGCACTTATATTATCTATCCTAGAGACTTCAGAGGAGATAGTGGGCTCAAGATATTCGATGCCAAAGTATGTATAAACTTTGCCAATATGATTCCGTATATATCGAGATTTACCGTTGAGCGAAAAGATTTGACGCAGTATTATGTTTGGCACTCCGGACTTAGATAGGAAGAGTGCAGTGTTATATTTATCCTTAAGAGACGTGGGAGTTAAGAGTTATACCCCTAATGTTAGAAAAAGGAATTTTGAGAATTCCGATTGTATGTATTCGAGGTTTATGGAATGCTATTACCACCAACCTATGCCTGAACGATAATGAAATTTGGTGAAACGTTCTTTGTTAAGCATAATTACGGGAGAAATTGTAACTTTTCTGTCAAGGGACGGAATAAAGGGGTATATACTATGGACGGAGGACCTAACGGATTTCGATAACCGACAATGCTAGGTAGTAGTGTATCAGGGGGTTCCTTGTTTGGATTTCTCTTTGCGAGACATCCCACGCATGAAACTTAGCGTAAGGTTGGAAATAGGGAGACGTTTGGTCACTATTCCACGAGTTTGGTACCCTGGTCGAAATGGAATCAAGTAATTATGTATGTAAGTTGGAAGTTGAATTTTGTTTTAAGATTTTTGGAGCCGGATTTTGTGGTAGGAAAACATTGAAAGTTATCCCCACAAGTTGAGGGGTGGAACTTTAATAAGGAAAATTTAAGAATTCTGATTACTAGGGTGATTGGGAGTACCCGAATACCATAACCGCGTACAGAAAACAAAGTGAATAAAGAGTTGGAATGATTTTTAGCATGGATTATCTGGAAAGAACTTTATACTATACATAAGAGATGACCTATAATTATTTTGATGAATAGAGCGTTAGTGATTTACTTTAGTAGTTGTATCTATTTGGGAAGATTGTTGTACTTATCTGAGGAAGGTTAAGAATTATTATTCCTCTTTTTTTTTCATGGGATTTGAATGCCCTATTACTTCTATTCCATTGAATTTAGTTAGTTCTACAGATGAGTAGCACGCCGTTCGCTCTCCCAGGGCGGTCGGAGTGTTGCAAAAATGTGGGCATCTTGGTTATCTACAGTTAAAATGGTCCGAATCGAAGGGACGTGAAAATAGACGTGTGAAATATATGTGTGTGGGTATAGTATGACGAAGTGGAAGTGATAGAGTGGGTTAAACGTCACATGAGGGGACAAATCCATACATAAGGTGCAATTAGAATAGCACGCCCTAACTTGATTGGAAGGCTGTGGAAGCCGTTCAAGAATTGGTATTCCTTGAATAAAGTAGAATTTAATGATTATGAAGAACACCCGGAGCGGAGTTGTTATTAGTCAAGTGTGAGAGCGACTTGCGCATACAAAGAGTAAGAATGTTAGTATGGTATAAGAGATCCAGAAGTAATGTTTAGCGAGACGTAGTGAGTAGTCTCTACATGCACCGCCCATAAGTAAGGTTTGGTTGAAAGCAGAGAATCAACCGAAGAATTTTGTGTTTATCGATAATTCCTGAAATTGGAAGAGGTCGGTAAAGTTGGTACAGTCCTTGGATGGGCTGCCATCCTCAAAACAAGATCAAGGGTTTATCCCGAACCTGTGAATTAAGTCACCGAGAAGGAAGTGATTGATATTCCTTTGGGCTGGCTTACAATATTAACTAGTATGCCCCAGATTTCCTTTGAAAGGAAGGATCGCGCCAGTGCATGGTCCGACGCAGTATGAATTTCTGAATCAGGATGAGATTGGTTAATCCCACCTTTGAAATGGGATTTCAGGAACCAGCGGAGATAAGATTTCATTCGAGTAGGATGTATCACCCTTAACCAGGGAATAAGCGCATGGTGATTAAAGATTAGGGGAGCCACGTGAAGGAGATTCTGGAATCTTGGTACGATGATTTCAAGCATGCTCGGTAGAAACACTCGTACCTGTTTGTCGCGAAAAAGGTACTTATTTAGGTTTTGTTATGGAAGAACCTCGACTATTATCCTTCCGTATGATTAGAGGAGAGTAGGTAATCAGAATTTTTGATCGGTCAGAAGAACTCCCGATAAATGTGGTAAAATTCCACGACTGTATTAGGCGAGCAAGAGTGATCAAATGTTCGTAATATTTTCTCAAAATGGGAGTTTTGTATATGAATAAATCCGAGTATTTGTCCTGTAGTGAGGTGCGACCTCCTAATGTTAGTGAAGTAATGAAATTTTAACGTATAGGCGTGACATGTGCGAATGTTGTCGGGTGAGAGCACAATGTGAAGTGTCTCCAATGAGAATGTAAAACAATGTTGCTGTGAGAGGAAAGCTAGTGATTGAGCACCGTATATGTAGATAATTTGCATACGGACAAGGATATCCAGAATTGTGATACCTGATAGGCCTTATTTTCTGAATTTCGGGACGAAATTCAGTTATTAGGGGGGAAGTATGTAATACCCCATATTTTTATAGATTTTAAAATTATGGGATTTATTAAATTTAATTGAGATAAATTAATTTAATATTAATCCGGAATGTTGCTTTGAATATTTACTAGCGTGACGAATGTTAGTAATTATTGGAAATTTGTTATTTGTTGCATATTACTGGATGAGTATAGTAATATATGAGATTTATTTTTTTATAATGTTGTCATAAGTGAATTAAATGACTATTTCAGAAATTTAAGTCGGGACGTGCCCGTGTCACGCCAGGACTAATTTTGTTAAATAAAAAGTGAATATTTTATAAGTTCTTCGTATGGTCATTTTGAGTGCGCCAATGCGTCCGGAAGGGTCGAGATAGTCAGAAAAGTGTACCCGGGGGTTTAGTTTGGGTCTCGGGGCGCTTTTAGGCCTAATTAGTACCCCGGGAGGGCATTTTAGTCATTTTACATAATTGGGTAATTAAACCCACGAATTTCAGCCACCTATATCAGCCATTAGGTTAGCCTCTTAGGGTTAGAATATTCCAAAATCAAGTGACGGCCATTGGAGAAGAGAGGAGAGAGCTCCAAGGCAATTAAAGGCCAAAAAGCCACCGGATTGCACCGCCACCACCACCACCGCGTAGATCGCGAGACAAGGAACGCAGTCATACCAAAATCAGCCGTGAATCTGCATAACAAAAATCCCAGGCAAGTATTTGACTTGCGTATTTTCGTTAATGCAATCTTCATATTAGTCTAGGATTGTTTAGAGATGGAAACTATGAAAGATAACTCAATTTGTGTTAGGATGATGCATGTAGTTTTGATTATATGGAAATTCTGGAACCCTTGCCATGTAGAGGAATACAACCCACGAAATTTTGATGATATAATAGAAGGAAATTCTGGTAAATACAGATTAGAACCTTGATTAAGGAAAACTCTAGGGTTTTTGATGATTAGATGGAATTTTGAGTTAATTATCCATGTTTAATGATAGTTATACACATGCTTTACGTTATAAACACCTGGTATAATGTTATATTGATGATAGTAGGATTTTTGGGACGATTGGAATGGAAAAACATAGTTTTGGATGAAGAAGTTTAGTGAAACCCGTAACTGCATTCTGCAGAATTTTGCCCAGACCTGCTTGATCGATCGATCGAGCCTAGAGCTTCGATCGATCAAAGGTTCGATCGATCGAGCCCCAAGCTTCGATCGATTTACCCCTCCTGGCAGACTCCTATTTCCATTGTTTAATTAGTTAAATTAAGTTTATCGTGAAATAATTATTGGGCATTCTTAATAAAATAATTTGGGAGACATTGAGGACCAGTAGGGTATATGAATAGATGTTGGGATCTTTAATATTCGACGAGGATGGTATTTATGGGATATTTACCTTAGGTTGGATAAATTATTGTTTTAAGGGGAAAGTTACATAAGAGGGTTACGTTAGAACGTAAATAGGACACCTACTGAATTTTATACTTGGGGAAGAGAGAGTCCATGTGAGTTACGTAATAAGATGGAAGAATACTTCGAATTAAGGTTAGAGACGAACCCTTATACGCGATACTAATAATATGATAATGTGGAAATGTCGAAATTATGGGAATTGAGAATTTACCTAATATTGATATGGTAATGTTAGTATAGTTATATGATTGTGTATGCATGTACTATCTATGTGTGAAAAACATACCGCGCTACTTGCTATCCTTGAGGTTACCGCGCGGGGACAGTCTTATCTTGATGGGACCTTTATTAGGGATATTGACTTGTACCCTAGAAGATAGATATCCTTGGTACAGGCTATCGAATTGATAGTTCAGACGGTCCTAAGAGACGCGAGTATGTGCCATCCTCTTAGAGACTTGGAATCTATGCTTCGCCTCGATATTGTTTGTATATGTGTTAATACAATTCGAAAGTGATTCCGAATTTGTATTCCCCTTGATTTGAGTGGTATGGGGTTTGGATAGTGGAAGTATGCACGCACCATAGTTTTATTCGGGGTGCTGTTATATATATATATATATATATATATATATATATATATATATATATATATATATATATATATATATATATATATATATATATATATATATATATATATATATAGTATACGAGTAGTTAATATATATATGAGATTATGATATTTGAAACTGCCTACTGAGATTTGTTAAGTAGGATATGGTTGTTGGCTCAATATTATAAATACTTGTTTTGAGAAAGTATAATATGTCACTGGAAACTTTATTGTTTATAAAGTTAAAAATAGATAACTTTGATTACAAATTGGAACATCTTTTTAAAGTGGAAATAGTGTATTCTAAATCTTACGAGTAATCTAAGATATGTTAAATCTTTTAGAAAGACTAGTGCGATAATTGATAAAAGAAACTGTTGGGAAGGTTAGTGCGATAGGTGTGCACATTAGAAGAGAGGTGAGTATTTCTCAAGAGAGGAATGCACTAATATGTTGTTGCATTGGCCTGTATCAATTTAAATACTTGCTAAACGTATTTTAAAATCAAACACACTTTCGGGCTCTGACCCATTTCTTTTTCTCTCTCTCTTGTATATATATGTATGTATTACAGGTGCCCAGCCACAGGGACGTCTTTATTAGGATCTTTTGAAGGAACGCGCTGCAGCTTAGGTGGGAGTTGCAGGTCTCTTGATTAGACGACATCGTCCATTCGGATCCACTCTTAGTACTTTCATTTAGTTGGGCATGTGTATCCCTTTCCATTATTTCATTTGTTATTAGGATATTTATATTCAGTTGTTTCCAGTATTGTTCTATGGGATTTATTCAGTTTGGATTTGTGACTTTAGTTTTCATATGTTGACATTCGATTGACGAATGTATTATATTATTTGGTTTACTGTGATGTGATTCTTAATTGTAGAAATGTTGTTTTTAAATAAAAAAAAATCTTTTTCTTTAAATAAAATTTGGAAAGCATGTATGAAAATGGTTTTGACACTTAGCTTAATTATTTAGGATGTTAAATTGGAAAATGTATTTATCGACAGTGATGCTGAGAATGAACCAACTGTTTACCTTGATTTAATTTAATAAAGGAGTGATCGCCCGGTATTTAATTAGGCGGGGTGTCACAATGAATGCATCCAAATAAGAATAAAGTGTCTAGAAAGTCAAGCTCCCCCAATCATAAAACTGGACGTTAGAAAACATCCATAGAAATGGAAAAAACCAAAGTTAAATAACGTCTCCACCATAAATCCTACCAGCAAAAGAAAAATGAACAATCGGATCATGTGTCTCACCTGCTTCCCATCCATCTCATCTACCCCCCTACTCAGAAGAACCTCCTAAATAAAAGATATGCAGATAGAATCCCCAGAAATGATCCCATCCACATCCTAAATAATGTGACAAACCTTAAACTGGTGTCAGATTGGACTAAAGAATAATTTAAATGGAGCACATATAACTCTCATGGCTAAGTGCAATTTCTGGAGCCATCACACCCGATATGTTTCGATGCATCATGACGTGTACTACGTCAAAAGAAGCATGGTATGTTCTTCAACTTTCCCATTAAGGAACTAATGCGGTTAAATAATCTAAACGGCAAAATTTAAGTACTAAATTTAAAATAATTACCAGGCTTGAATCTGAGTGTTTTGTTGAATTCTATGGTTGTTTATCTGATATTGTCAATACTAGTTTCAATCTTGGCAAACATATTCATGATTCTATAGTAGTTAAAAAGATTTTGAGATCATTACCTAAGCGTTTTATACCTAAAGTCATTGTGAAATTTGAACAGTCTTAAATCAGAAGAACTGGTAGGAGACCTCCAAACATATGAAATTGACATATTTCCTAATACGGTTAAATCTAAAGATAAAGGGATAGCACTTAAATCAGAAGCTAGAAAAAGGGAGTGGTTAGCTAGAAAGAGGGGTGATCCGTCTAAAAGAAAAGAGGAAGAGACGTCAGATTCGGAGTTTGATTTTGATTTAGACAATTTGGCATTGTTTGCAAAAATTTCAAGAAATTTCTCAAATTGAAAAATAATGGAAACTTCAAAGATAAAAAGAAGTTTGAGAAAAAATAAATCTGGAAAGAAAAATTATAAATATAAAAAGGAAATGCCTAAAAGAGATGAAGAGATATTTTATGAGTGTGACGCAGAGGTCATAAGGCTTTTGAGTGTCCAACTAACTAGGTTGAAACATCAAGGCAAAGGCAAAGCTGCTTTAAATGCCTCCCTTAGTGACGATATTAAGGTCGAGTCAATTGATTCTAGAGATGAGTCACCGCATGAATGTAACATCACCGCATTCATGGCTAGTCATGTGAGTACAGATAGTTTACCTCTTGAGGATGAGGAAGCTACTTCACAAGGACACCTCGACACTGAAAGCGATATGAGTGAGGGGAGGATGCTGCAAGTGAGAGTAAGAGTGACCTTCAATGCACCTATGTCGATAATTATGCTCATTCATTAAAACAATGCGTTAACTCTTAGGATCATCACCTAATAAAAAATAAGAGAGACAAGAGAGATAAAGTCCTCCATTAACATTGCCTTATGAGAGAGAGAGTTTATGTTGAGAGAGAGAGAGAGAGAGAGAGAGAGAGAGAGAGAGAGAGAGAGAGAGAGATAGATAGATAGATAGATAGATAGATAGATAGATAGATAGATAGATAGATAGATAGATAGATAGATAGATAGATAGATAGATAGATAGATAGATAGATAGATAGATAGAGAGAGAGAGAGAGAAAGAGAGAGAGAGAGAGAGAGAGAGAGAGAGAGAGTAGTTTTGAGAGAGATAAGGGACTTAACCAAGCAAGTGGCCAATCTTATGAGTCAGATCCTTACATCCATTGAGGCTCGAAAGAAACTTGAATACCTTATTTCCCTGATCACTCATGACCTTAAGAGAGCCCGGGAGATCAAGGTAAGGATAGAGGACAGATCTAGAAAGATGGGAAAAATGCTCCTCACCCCTAATTTAGGGTTTGGTGAAAGGCAAGGAATTATTTTTAATGGTGCTTCCACGCCTCACATGAAACCAGAACCAATTCTTGAGTTTATAACGAATCCATATGGACGTCAACCATAAACCACAAAGAAGAGTTCGACCAAGAAAAGCAAACTAAAGTCGGCCTAAGATTGTGTATTTTTGTACCTACTATAAGAGAAAAGGTTTCCTTAGGGAGCTTTGCTATAGTTTGGGTATACACGACGTACATTTTTTCTGTCACGTACCACTAGCGATCTTACTAGTCTTAGAGAGCAGGTTGAGTTTCTACTCACCACATCTTAGAGTTTAATGGAAGAGTTCCAACAAATGTCTTTATCGTTAGAGGATACTTCCAACATCCCATCTAGAACCAACAATGACAAGGGAAAACATAAAGTTACCACTTCTTGGGTACCGAAGCATGACGTAAAAGCTGTTGCTGCTCATGTTGCTTTTAAAGAATATAATACCTCACAGTGGTATTTTGATAGTGGGTGCCCCAAGCACATGACATGTGATGTCTCATTTTTTAAGGAAGGTAAAGTCACTTTTGGAGATGGGAGAATGTCTGGAATAGTAGGACGAGGTACAGTATAGATACCATGATTTCCTAAGATAGAGAATGTTTTGTACATTAAAGGTTTGAAAGCGAACCTTCTCAGTATTAGATGCATGTGTACCGTGTCACACCCCACAAAATTCGACAGACGGGGTGGCCAGCCACCGCCGCCAAACTATGTCAGGCATGAACTAAATAAATACCATTCTTAGCATGATACAAATATGAGACATAAATAAATCAGTCCATAAGATAAATAATTGAATCAATCACAAATGATCATAACATCTAAGCGATAAAAGATCCATCACATGCTAACTCCAAAAATCCATTCTCCAATAATGATTAAATAAAATCAGAAAATAATCCTAAAAGAAATCCTCTAAACAACTTTGGAACCGAATGTCCCAATAAAACTCCAATGAAGTCTCATAATACGACTGGAAAAGAATGTCTAACTAAACTATGCCATAAAATAAATAACTCCAGCTGCACCTCCAAATGATAACTCCAATAAACTTATTCAGCTTCTCCAAATCAAATCCTGAAAAAGATTAGTCAACGCATGGGTCAGAGCCAAAGCCCAGAGCAAGAATACACACTACTCTCCTCAAATAGGATCCTTGAATCCAGACAGTAGCATTATACGCAATGAATATCACAATAGAATATTTGAAATTAAACGGAATAATTAAACTCCATAAATATAAATCACTAACTGCCCGCAGAAATCCCCATTTATAATGGCACACCAATATGGTTTTAAATTACCAAGTCCCACGATGTTAATTTAATTAAATTAACCAGCTTTTATTATTGTCCTCACTTTTTATTAAAGTGCCACACTTCCCCTTGTCAATCGTCCCCTTGTCAATCCCCTTGTCAATAGAATATGTTAATTTGTTTTATTTGAACCATCACCTAACGCTTCCGCATATATCTCATCAACGAAATTGATTTTTCAAGTATAAGGATTTAAAAATTGAGGGCCTATTGTTCCAACACATGAAAAGGTTCCACACACCACACGACATAAATCATCCTCTGACCCATTTAAACTGTCAGCCTCGACACATTATGTCACCACAAATGTTAATACCCGTTTTTATCTTAGGCATTAATTATCAATTTCTCAATTTCACAATTTATAAATTACCCCACCCTTTTAATCGATGTAAGATCCTCAAAATACCCCTTAGTCCCATACCTAAGGGTCCCCAAGTTATCAATACATCCTAACTTTATGTATAGGAGAATTTTCTAACATAAATCTCGACCTAGTCTCGTACCTAGACTAGCATAATGATGATACACTAATAAAAATTAGCCCACCCTCAAGATGATAAAAACGCAATAATCTACCCTCACTAATCCCATACCTAGAAGGCGTAAATCATTAAAAGGCTTACCCACTAGTCCCATACCTAAAAGGAATCCTAAAGTATTGGGAGAGGAAAATTACCCAACAAAGAGTCGTAACAAGGCAATATAATAATACCAAAAAGTAACACAACCACGCATAATTAATCAACGTATAAAACTACGCATGGTAGTCCAATTTAATTAAATCTTAATTTAATTATAACCTCATCAACAATACCCAATTAATCTCATTTAATTATTTTAAATTAAATATACCAAGTTTTCATAATATATTATCATCAAAAACCAAATTTTATTATCTCTACATGTATTACATGAGTTATACACACCCAAAAATTATTTATTTTAAACTAGGGTTTTTCTACATGAAACCTACACCAATAAAACCCAAAATCCACTCATCAATCCTACGTACCCAAGGGTTATGAATATTATTCAGATTAAAAGATTTAATAAAAACAGCCCCATAATTAGTTTCCACTTCTCCTAATTAAGTCACTACTTTATTTTAAGAAAACATGTAATTAAATGTTTATGCGAAACTTAAAACGCATAATACTAAAGGAAAAGAATTGAGTATTCATGCTTGTGAAGATTGTGTTGAAAATCTGATTAGAAATATGGATTCCTCTAGAAAAATTAGCGAAGAAGTGTTCTTCAATCAATCTTGATTAATCCCCAATTAATCCTCCCAAAACATGTGATAAAAACTTGATTTTATTGGATGTTAATGATTATGAGTGAGAGGAAAAATAGTTAAAAGTGTTCTCTTGTGAAAGACATGAGAAAAAGTGATTATGAGAAGTCCCCCTACGGATTAACAAGGTTTTATAGTGATTAGGAGTCCTAATCCTACACAAATTCTAATAAAATATTACTAAAATGCGCAAAACTGGGCATGGTCGATCGATCTTCCAAAAGGGTTGATCGATCGACCCTACAGAAAATCTGACAGTTTCCCCCCAAAATGCCTATAAAGCAAAATATTAAAAATTCCACAAAAAATCCATTTTAAATCCGATTTCAATTCCGCTTGAAGTTCTATTCTTCTAAAATCATAACGAATATATTTAGCCGTTATATTTTGATGAGATTGATTTATCCAATAACAACGAATATAGAACTTCAAATGATTTTAGAATATATTTAGCCAATAACAACGAATATAGAACTTCAAATGATTTTAGAAGAATATTCCAACGAAGAATCAATCTCATCAATCTAAAATCATAACGAATATATTTAGCCATTATCTCATCAAAAATAAATCAATCCATAAGATAAATAATTGAATCAATCTCAAATGATCATAACAACGAAGCGACAAAAGATCCATCACATGCTAACTCCAAAATTCCATTATCCAATAATGATTAAATAAAATTTGAAATAATCCCAAAATAAATCCTCTATAAACTTTAGAACCAAATGGCCCAATAAAACTCCAATGAAGTCTCATAATACGACTGGAAAAGAAAGTCTAACAAAACGATGGCATAAAATAAATAACTCCAGCTGCACCTCAAATGATAACTACGATAAACTTATGCAGCTTATCCAAATCAAATCCTGAAAAAGATTAGTCAACGCATGGGTCAGAGCCAAAGCCCTGAGCAAGAATACACACTACTATCCTCAAATAGGACCCTTGAATCCAGACAGTAGGATTATATGCAATAAATATCACAATAGAATATTTTAAATTAAACGAAATAAGTAAACGCGAAATATAAATCACTAACTACCCGCCGAAATCCCCATTTATAATGGCACACCAATATGGTCTTAAATTCCCAAGTCCCACGATGTTAATTTAATTAAATTGACAAACTATTAATATTGTTCTCACTTTTATTAAAGTGTCACACTTCCCCTTATCAATCGTCCTCTGGCCCGTTTAAACTGTTGGCCCTAACACATGGTGTAAGGACACAAATTTCAAATTGAGTCCTTTGTAGTTTTGGCTCAATTTCGGACAAACGCTTGAGTCATAGGATAGAGTATATTGATCATCCTTCAAGCGTATGACGTGTTTGTTGAAGATGTAGCGGCCAAGTGTATAAAGCTTCATCATTGCCGAGTTTGTCTGTGCCTCATTTCTACGTCATCAACATGGTTCTATTGCTCCTTAGGTATGAATACAATTTAATATATATATAGGAGCTTGGAAAATTTTATAATGGGAGAACGTTTATTTAAAACTGTTATTTAATTTTGGAAAGAATTCATTTAAACTTTAAAATAAAGAATAAAGAGTTTCTGGGCAAAAATCGAATTTTTCAAACTTTTTGGGATTTCGTTCTAAGTGTCGTTCAAATGAGATTTTCGTTCGAACCATAAGTCGTTCGAACGAGTTTGCCAACGAGTTTCCCATAAGGCCACTGGAATGTCGTTCGAAGTGCCATTCGAACAAACATAATGTTCGAACGAGCTTCCAACGAGATTTATAAAGAGTTCACACTAGAACTTCGTTAGAAGTCTCGTTTGAACGAGATTTCGTTCGAACGAAAATGTCGTTCGAACGAGATTTGGCAGGAACATGTATTTGGTCCTACAACCTCTAAGAGAATGTTTTGATAGAGAAATCAAAAGAGAAAAAGTTCTTTGTTTAAGTGTTGTTGATTTTCAAGAAAAATGTTTTAAACACTTGTTTTACACCCATATTGTTTATTCAAGCTTCCGTAGATATATTTGTACTTGCTTGGAGTTTTGGCACCAGTTTTTCATCTCTACCGTT
Organism: Sambucus nigra; assembly: GCA_949130495.1. Lineage (NCBI taxonomy): Eukaryota > Viridiplantae > Streptophyta > Magnoliopsida > Dipsacales > Adoxaceae > Sambucus > Sambucus nigra. Next base: position 539,280 of record CASBWL010000139.1, on the reverse strand, counting down.
TGAAGAGACGTTTTGGGTTTGCTTCTAAATCCCACAAAGAAGAAGAGGTTTGCGTTGATTTACCCACTTGGATAAAGGCTCCTTTTTCGGGTGACGGTGGATTTTGAGACCGCAGTGGAGCTCCGTGGTTATTCTCTAGGTGGAAGTGTCTACAAGAAGGAGCGTCGGGGCTTGAAAGGGATCGATTCGAGTGTTGTAAGTCTACTGTCTTTTATTTGTAAATTCTGTACTTAGTGGATTTGAGGCTAGGCCATCCGAGGTTTTTTCCCGTTGTGGGTTTTTCCTCGTACATCGCAGCGTAGTGATTTAATTGTTGATTTTACCTTTCTATACTCACCTAGAACGTATGCTTAGGTAATTCAAGATAAAATTGGTTTTAATCACTACATATTTACTTTGGTGCGAAATTAAATATTGGGTAATGTTTAATTAATTCAAGTCTTTAATTTAACTTGTTAAAATTGGTTTGGCCTAATTTGCTAATATAGAGAAATATGACTTAGGCAAACTTTCTAGGACTTTTGTTAATTAATTTGGTTTAAGTGAAATTAACATAAGTGTGTGTTTTATTTTATTTCACTTGGTTTTATTTTAATTTGAAAAAGAGAAATTAAAATTTGTTAATTTGTTTTATTTGAACCATCACCTAACGCTTCCGCATATATCTCATCAAGGAAATTAATTTTTGAAGTATAAGGATTTAAAAATTGGGGGCCAATTGTTCCAACAAGTGGTGTCAGAGCCAAAACGATAATTTACTTCGTTAAAGATCCTTTAACTATTTTTTGGCTAAAATGGAATTTTCCTCATTTTCAAAATTTCCTATATTCAATGGTTCTAATTACGCGTATTGGAAAGCTTGTATGAAATCGGCACATAAATCTATCAATGAGAGGGTTTGGATGTCTGTAGTTAACGGGTGGTCTCCACCAACTCATTTAGTAAAAAATGAACGTGTTCCCAAATCGCCTGATAGATGGAGTGATGGTGAATTTAAACTTTCAAACTTTAATTCCTGTGGTTTAAATGTCTTGTTTAGCGTTGTCACACTAGATGAATTCTGATGCATTATGACGTGTGAGACTGCTAAATAAGCTTGGGATATTTTAAAACTCACTCATGAAGGTACAAGTGTCGTTAAAGCTTTGAAACTCCAAAACCTCACCACTCAATTTGAAACTATCAAAATGAATGAGGAAGAAATTTTTGATGATTTGTATGCTACACTTTCCGATATTGTTAATTCATCTTCTAATTTGGGAGAGAAAATACCCGACATCTGAGTAGCAAAGAAAATTTTAAGGTCCTTACCCGATAGATTTATTCCAAAAGTGGTCGTGTTAAATTCTTAATCAACTTTAGCCTCTACGAAATTAGAAGAGCTTGTAGGTGATTTACAAACCTTTGAACTGGACATGTTTCCCTCTAAAACTGAAAAGAAAATAGAAAAGTGCATTGCTTTAAAAGCCCAAAAAGAGGATAAACAAGTAGTAGAGAGCGAGAGTGATAGTGACTCGAAAGATATGGCCTTGTTTGCTAGGAAATTTCGAAAGTATCTTAAAATTAACAAAAATAAATTATACAATGACATTAAGAAATTTGAAACTTCTAAGCATGACAAAGTCGAGAGGATCCCTAAAACAATTAATGAAAATTTAAATAGGGACAAGTCAAATAGGTGTTTTTTATGTGAGGGTTATAGCCATAGGGCTTATGAGTGCCCCACTAAACTTAGGAGAGAGGGTAAGCGACCCATTTCATATAATAAGACCCTTAGTGATAGTGATAAGGAACAGGGACCCGATTCCCCCACTAAGCCCAACTTTGTGGCTTTTATGGCTAGTCATGTGAGTGATAGTGAGAACTCATCTATAGATAAAAATTTAACACATGACACTTCCAAGGTCATAGTTTATGATTCCCTTATTTTTTATGATAGTGAGAGTGAAGAAGAATGAGAGAGTGAAAATGAAGAAGAGGTTAATGTGAGTGAACTTCAAAATGCTTTTCAAGAATTATATGAAGAATCAATTAAATTAAAAAGATCTAATTTAAAGTTAGAAGTTAGTTTGAAAGAACCTGTCAAGGTCGTTGATAATAGTGTGTTGGTTGAAGACCTTAGGACACGAGAGAGATCTATTCGAGAGAAGCTAGAATATGTAGAAGGCGAGAGAGATAGCCTTAGAGGTTTAATGGAATCCTTGAAAAATGAGCTTCTTTAGTTTGAAGAGAGAAATGTGTTATTAGAGTCTAACATTTTAGAATTAGAAAACAAATTAAAAGACTCTAGTAATGTCAAATTTGATTTGGAGTGTCATTCGGAAAAATTAGATAAAACATTAGGAACGGTCCAAATTAAAAATGACACTTGTGGTTTAGGCTTCGATACTTGTAATGAATCAACTCACAAAGCTAAAACCAACTTTTTTGGGGAATCGCCTTGGAAGCCTTTCAAGATCACTCCTTAGGTAAATTTTTTGACATGTTTTTACCAGTGCACAGTGTGGTCGAAAAGGTCATCTTAAGAAATATTATTTTGATCTTAAAAGATTTTCTAGAAAATCCCAATGTAAGGCAACAATGGTAGCGAAGATTCCTACACCCCGTGATAGTCACTCATCATTAGTTTGGATTAGGAGATCCGACATGGTAGCTTTACGAGATAGGTTATTTGATTTTCATTTACTTTCACATGCTTCCTCCCTTGCAAATTCTAAAGGTTGAATATGTTAGTTTTATGTGCATACTTTAGCTTTTGTACTTCATGCTATATTTTCATGCTAAATGTATGCATGTTTTAATCATTTTCTAGCCTCTGCTCCATACTTAATCACATGCTAGAATAATGATTTTTGTTTATCTTTTGTATTATATTTCATTCGTTTTTGTTTTCATTAAATGAAAATACAAACGGATTTTTGGTTTATCATTTGCATTTTGTCTTTTTAGCAATTTAAGATTAACGAAAAATACAAATGATTTTTGTTTGTCTTTTGAGTATATATTTTTATTTTTGGTTAAAAATTTCAAAAAACTCAAAAAGATTTTTTTTAGTGTGTATTTTAGTTTGACACACTTTATGTGGCATATACTTGTGTTTGAATCCCATCTTTTACGCTCTTATGTGGCTAGAACTTTTGATTTAGATTATCAATCCTTATTATGTTCTTTACCATGCTTACATGGTGTAGTTGGATGTTGTGTTGCTTAAATGGATTATATTTTTATATGCCTCAATTCACACATGCACGAGCTCTTTTGAAATTTAACTTCACATTTTATATTTGAGCCTTATGAGATGTTCTCCTATCAATCTTGTCATCTACATATTTGTGACCTAGGAGGACTATTGCATGTCAAAATCCGTTGCACGTGAGATTTGTGAGAAATAAAAAAAATGATAAATAAAAATGTGCATGGGGAAGGGCTCTAAAAGGATTTATTGTCCTTTGTGAATAGTAAGCCACCGTTTATTTGGACCTAAAAGAAATACGTGGTCCAAAGGCCTAAAAAAAATATGGCATTAAAAAGAAAAATATGTTCCAAGGCCTATGTTTGATTGATATATTCATTCAAAATAAATATATATTCTTATTGAGGGAGATTGGATGGTATATCAATGGTCTGCACAATGTCCGTTTATCCTAGTTGCGTTTTCAATGTCATGACTCTAATGGTTTGTAGAATCATAAACATGCTAGGCTTGTATGCATTGTGTATGTTTGTTCATTGAGTTCAATCTAAATTGTCACATGAGGTTATATTCAAATGTGATGAAGTTTGCAATCAATTGAGAACTCCGTGAATTTGTTTTAAGTGATTGGGTCTAAATTTAATTGTTACTAGTTCACAACCCAACACTTTTGTTTCCATATGACACAGTTTTGCCATAAGAGTGCGAAGAGCTTATTGTATTTTGTGTCATTTGTGTGTTTATATCTATATATGTGTACTTGCGTCTATTAGTTATATCTTATGTATATGTATATTTAATATTTTGTTTAGTCTTTGCCTTGTCTTCTAGTCCATATATGCTTTAATTCATAATTCGTATCTAGCTTTTTGCATTCGTTGTTGTTATCACATGCTTAATAATTTATGTATCATATTGGTATCGTTTTCTTGCATCTTAGTTGGTATCCATAATTATTTGTTGGATTAGTTGTAAAATTGTTGCCCATGTGCTTTAACGTTCTCACATTATGATTTATGCACAATTACATGTTCTAGCTTGTTATCCCATTCTATTTATCCCTTACTTAATTTAGATGGTGTATATGCTTTATTTGGTGGAGATAAGTTAATTTTTTATTCTTTAGCCTTTGTCTATTCCTGAACAAAAAAGGGGGAGAATGATAGGGGGAGAAATGGTATCTAATCCTATTGTAATCGTATCTTAGTTTGGGGGAGAATTATCTTATAGGGAAACGTCTTTCTAAGATTGATCATTATTGATAAAAGGAAAGAATTAATTTAGGGGGAGTACTTACTTTACTTGCATTAAATATTTCATATTCCCTATGCGTGTAATGTGTTTGCTTAAGTGTGCGGGAATTATATTATAAGTGGCAACTTTCACCAGCAAAGATTGTGATCCTTGGGTTTTTTGAGTCAATCATTGTAATTTTATTTTGGGTGGGACATTTTGTGTTAGTCTAGTAGATCTTGACGGCCCTTTAGGATTTTTGTTTGGTTTTTGTCCCGGAATAGCCAAAGGGGGAGATTTGTAAGGACACAAATTTCAAATTGAGTCCTTTGTAGTTTTGGCTGAATTCCGGACAAAAACATTTGAGTCATAGGATAGAGTATATTGATCATCCTTCAAGCCTATGATGTATTTTTTGAAGACGTAGCGGCGAAGTGTATAAAGCTTCATCATTGCCAAGTTTGTCTATGCCTCATTTCTATGTCTTCAACATGGTTCCATTGCTCCTAAGGTATGAATGCATTTTAATATATATATATATAGGAGCTTGGAACATTTTATAATGGGTGAACGTTTATTTAAAACCGTTATTTAATTTTGAAAAGATTTCATTTGAACTTTAAAATAAAGAATATAAATTTTCAGGGCAAAAATCGAATTTTTCAAACTTTTTGGGATTTCGTTCGAATGAGATTTTCATTCGAACCCGTTCGAATGAGTTTTCCAACGAGTTTCCCATAAGGCCACTGGAATGTCTTTCAAAGTGTCGTTCGAATGAGCTTCCAATGACATTTCTAACGAGTTCACACTAGAACTTCGTTAGAAGTCTCGTTCGAACGAGATTTCGTTCGAACGAAAATGTCGTTCGAATGAGATTTGGTGGGAATAGGTATTTGGCAGTTTTGAGCAGTTTTTTCCCACTTTTTCCAGTACTTTACCCCACTAACTTTTGACTGAATATCTATGTGCGGGAACCAAAGTTTTTAACTTAACGTTTTCATATCCTACAACCTCTAAGAATGTGTTTTGAGAGAGAAATCAAAAGAGAAAAAGTTCTTTGTTTAAGTGTTGTTGATTTTCAAGAAAAATATTTTAAACACTTGTTTTACACCCATATTGTTTATTCAAGCTTCTATAGATATATTTGTACTTGCTTGGAGTTTTGGCACCGATTTTTCATCTCTACCGTTTGAAGAGACGTTTTTGGGTTTGCTTCTAAATTTCACAAAGAAGAAGAGGTTTGCGTTGATTTACCCACTTGGAGAAAGGTTCCTTGTTCGGGTGATGGTGATGATATAAACTCCGATCGGTGGATTCCGAGACTGCGGTGGAGCTCCGTGGTTATTCTCTAGGTGGAGGTGTCTACAAGAAGGAGTGTCGGGGCTTGAGAGGGATCGAGTCAAGTGTTGTAAGTCTATTGTCTTGTATTTGTAAATTCCGTACTTAGTGAATTTGAGGCTAGGGTCGTCCGAGGTTTTTTTCCAGTTGTGGGTTTTTCCCCGTACATCGCAACGTAATGATTTCATTGTTTATTTTATCTTGCTATAGTCACCTATAACTAATGCTTAGGTAATTCAAGATAAAATCGATTTTAATCACTACATATTTTTTTTGGTGCGAAATTAAATATTGGGTAACGTTTAATTAATTCAAGTCTTTAATTTAACTTGTTAAAATTGGTTTGGCCTAATTTGTTAATATTGAGAAATATGACTTAGGAAAACTTTCTAGGACTTGGTTAATTAATTTGGTTTAATTGAAATTAACATCAGTGTGTGTTTTATTTTATTTCACTTGGTTTTATTTTAATTTGAAAAAGAGAAATTAAAATTTGTTAATTTATTTTATTTGAACCATCACCTAACGCTTCCGCATATATCTCATCAACGAAATTGATTTTTCAAGTATAAGGCTTTAAAAATTGAGGGCCTATTGTTCCAACACATGACAAGGTTCCACACACGACATGACATAAATCATCCTCTGACCCATTTAAACTGTCAGCCCCGACACATTATGTCACCACAAATGTTAATACCCGTTTTTATCTTAGGCATTAGTTCTCAATTTCACAATTTATAAGTTACCCCACCCTTTTAATTGATGTGAGATCCTCAAAATACCCCTTAGTCCCATATCTAAGGGTCCCCAAGTTATCAATACGTCATAACCTATGTATAGGAGGATTTTCTAACATAAATCTCGACCTAGTCTCATACCTAGACTTGCATAACGACGATACAGTAATAAAAATCAGCCCACCCTCAAGATGATAAAAACGCAATAATCTACCCTCACTAGTCCCGTACCTAGAAGGTGTAAATCATTAAAAGGCGTACCCACTAGTCCCATACCTACAAGGCATCCTAAAGTATAGGGAGAGAAAAATTACCCAACAACCCCTCGTCACAAGGCAATATAATAATACCAAAAAGTCACACAATCGCGCATAATTAATCAATGTATAAAACTACGCATGATAGTCCAATTCAATTAAATCATAATTTAATTATCACCTCGTCAACAATACCCAATTAATCTCATTTAATTATTTTAAATTAAATATAATAAGTTTTCATAATATATTATCATCAAAAACCAAATTTTATTATCTCTACATGTATTACATGAGTTATACGCACTCAAAAATTATTTATTTTAAACTACAAATAAAACCCAAAATCCATTTACCAATCCTACGTACCCAAGGGTTATGAATATTATTCAGATTAAAAGATGTAATTAAAATAGCCGCATAATTAGTTTCCACTTTTCCTAATAAATCACTACTTTGTTTTAAGAAAACATGTAATTAAATGTCTACGCGAAACTCAAAACGCATAATACTAAAGGAAAAGAATAGAGTATTCATGCCTGTGAAGATTGTGTTGAAAATCTGATTAGAAATCTGGTATCCTCTCGAAAAATTAGCAAAGAAGTGTTCTTAAATAAATCTTGATTAAGCCCCAATTACGTCTCCCAAAACTTGTGACAAAAACTTGATTTTGTTGGAGGTTGATGATTATGAGTGAGAGGAAAAATATTTGAAAGTGTTCTCTGGTGAAAAACTTGAGAGAAAGTGATTATGAGAAGTCCCTCTACGGATTAACAAGGTTTTATAGTGATTAGGAGTCCTAATCCTACACAAATTCTAATAAAATCTTACTGAATCACACAAAATTGGGCATGGTCGATCGATCTACTAAAAGGGTCGATCGATCGACCCTACCGAAAATCTGACTGTTTCCCCTAAAAATGCCTATAAAGCATAATATTAAAAATTCCACTAAAAATCCATTTTAAATACGATTTCAATTCCGCTTGAAGTTCTATTCTTCTAAAATCATAACCAATATATTTAGCCAATAAAAAAATATTAAATACAAAAATTTATTTTTCTCGAATATTCTAATTATTTAATTAAATTAATTAATAAAAGCACGGGATGTTACATACCGCCGAATTTGTAGTAATGTTTGACCGGAAGGAGTGTAATGTATATGATCAATACTGCAAACTTGTAGTGCAAGGGGTGAGGACTAAAGATAATTGTTATGGGATTGTGCCTAAGTCCTCATTTGTCTGCAACATCGTCACGATCACTCCTATGTATCTATGTCATCAACTTCTAGGTCATGTGAACTTTAGGTATTTACAGCGCTTAGCCAAAAAGGACCTAGTACGTGGCTTGCCGTCACTTGGGAAGACAATTTTCATGATTTGTGGACACTGTCAGATGGGAAAGCAATTCCTTAGCCCCTATAGGAAGTTGAATTTCATTACCAATTCACGAGGGTTAAAGTTGCATCAAATTTATTTTATGGGTCCTACTCGTACTGAGAGTTTAGGTTGTAAGAGGTATATCCTTGTGATGGTAGATGATTTCTATCATTTCTCCATAGTAGGTTTTCTAAGGGATAAATTCGATGCGGTAGAGTTCCTCATGACCAAGTGTTGTGTCCTGTAAAATCAACACAGTGTCACTATTAATAGAATGCGTAGTGACAATGACACTAAATTTAAGGAAGAAAAGTTTGATCTTTACTGTGATAGCCTCGGTATCAAACATGAATTTTCGACTGTGAAAACTCCTCGATAAAATGGGATTGTTGAGAAAAATAATCATACGATTTAGGAGATGGCTAGATCTATGCTTCTAGGTCGTAGAGTTTCTAAAAGATTTTGGGTAGAGGCATTGTGGACTATAAAGAAGCCCAACCTTTCATATTTCCATGTTTTTTAGAGGAAATTCAATATCCTACGGGACAGAAAGCAATAATGAATGTTCGACTCCCAAAGTGACGAGGGAATATTATTAGGTTATTCATCGACAAGTAGATCATACCAGGTTATTAACCTCAACAACTCTAAGGTTATGGAGTCAATAAACATAACCTTGCAAGATGATGAACTATTGATGCTTGTTGATTCAAGCCTTTTGTGTGAGGATGACATACTTCAAATTGATGATCCCATTGTCCCTCACATACCTAGGGTGGACCCTACTCCTGACTCAAGGGACACACCTGCTTGGGTTCACCAGAGTCATGAACCTTCCTCCATTCAAGGAGATCCCACTTTAGGGGTTAAGACTCGTGTTGACCAAGACAATGTGGTTATCTTTATGTGCTACACATCTAAAGTCGAGCCCAAGAACATCAAAGAAGCACTCAAAGATGAACATTGGATATTCACTATGTAGGATGGGTTGCTTCAGTTTAGAAAGAATGATGTTTGGGAACTTGTCCCTCGACCTAGTGAGAATAATGTGATTGGTACCAAGTGTAATACCCCGTATTTTTATGGCTTTTAAAATTGGGGATTTATTAAATTTAATTGAGATATTAATTGGATATTAATCCAGAATTTTATTTTAATATTTACTAGCTTGACGAGAGTTAGTAATTATTGGAAATTTTTTTAATATTACTGGATGAGTAAAGTAATATAAGATATTGATTTTATTAATATTGTCACGGGTGAATAAAATGGAAATTATGAAAATTTAAGTCGGGACGCGGCTGTGTCGCGTAAGGACTAAATTATTATTTTAAAAGTGAATATATTATCAGGCACCCATATCGTCATTTTGAGTGCGCTAAAGTGTCCAGAAGGGTCGAGATAGTCAGAAAATTATACTCGGGGGTTTTGTTTGGGTCTCGGGGCGTTTTTAGGCCTAATTGACATCGTGCGAGGGTATTATAGACATTTTATATTTTTGGGTAATTAAACCCAAGAATTTTCTTAGGATATATCATCCATTAAGAGTATTCTTCTAGGGTTATCAAACATAGAACATGAGAACATCCATTAGAGAAGAAGGTGAAGAGTTTTCCAAGCAATCCAAGGCTAATAACTCACTCGATTGCACCACCACCACCAAAACGTAGATCGCACGATGAGGAATACAACCATATATTTTTCATCAACAAATCAAACCCTTAAATCCCAGGAAAGTATCTATCTTGCTGATTTCAAGCTGGTATTCCATCCATGTTAGTCTAGGAATGAAAATTATATGTTTTAATTGAAGAATTATATGTTTTGGAAGAGAAATGATATTTGTTGAAGGGAGAATCCATGTAGTTTGAAATCTTAATCATATGTAGAGGATTAACCACAAATTTATTATGATATTTGGGAAGAAAATCTGGATTTAAAATAGAGGTTTGTGATTGTTCATGCAAATTTTGTTTTATAAAGAAATCTGGGATTAAACCCCTTTTTGATTGATTCGTTGAGTATTTATTGATGTTGTTACGTTAGAACTTGTTTATATATATTGCTTATACATTTAAATTACATTGATGGGAGTTTGAGATGAAATTATAGAGGTTTGGAGGAGTTATAATGATTGAACCCCTATGTTGAAAATTGCAAAAAAACTGGGCAAGAACAGCTTGATGGATCGATCGACCCCATTCCACGATCGATTGATCCCTCCTGGAGAAGTGCATATTTTTCCCCTTTTTGTTTAATCTGGATAAAATACGTGGGAACCCTTGAATATCTTTTATATAGTATACTGTGACATGAAAAGGACCAGTAGGGTCTAAGTAGTTTCCGTCGAGTGAAATTAATATGGGATCAAATTGTGGGTGAACGAGGAGTTATTTATACATTGGAAATTGTGTGTACGTTTACTAAAAGATTGAGACTAGTGAAAGATTTATACCAGAAGGTAAGTGAGGGTATAGCTACTGAAATTATACATAGTGAGAGAGAATACTTCGAGAGATGAGAAGCAAGTATGAAATAAATTATAAATGAGAATCAAATAGGCGAATCCGTTATGCGAGATAGTTGAGTGAAATTTGTGCTAGGAATGGATAATAATAATTATGGGTCGTGAGCGAACCTAATTTGGAAAATGTGAATATTTATATATATGAGTGTGTGACCGTGCATATATTATGTATCTATGTAAAAATCATAGCCGGTCTTAATGCTGTCACGGAGGTTTTCGCATTGGGACAGTCTTATCTCAATTGGACCTTTATGGGGGATATTGACTCGTACCCTAGAAGATAGTATCCTAGATACGGGCTATCTAAAAATGATAGTCAGATGTTCTAAGAGACGTTAGTGTATGTGCTGACCTCTTAGGATTTGGAACTATGCTTTGCCTCCATTTGTATGTGTATTATGTTAATAGAGTTCGAAAGTGTTTCTGAACTAGTATTTCCCTTAGTTTGAGTGATACGGGGACTTGATAGCAGAGTATGCGAGCACCATAGATTTATGTGGGGTGCCGATAGTATATATATATATATATATGGAAACTTTCCACTGTGTGTATAAGTAGTTAAGTAATGAATAAATGTTTTAGCTTTATAACAAGTGTTCGTGAATTTTGTAACCGTATTAAGTGGTTCTAAGAAACGTAAGAGTATGGAAGAGAATGATTTTCTAAAAATAAATATTATGGCCTTTGTACTCCTCGTGGTAGAACTTTATGGAAAAACAAGTTAGATAGACTTATGTGATCAGTAGTACGGTAGGCGTGCACACTAGATGAGAGGTGAGAATTCTTAAGAGAGTGTCACGCACTAACATGGTGGTTATATTAGTCGGTAAGCATTTTAAATACTTGTTAAACTATTTTTAAAATTGTTTGACACTCGGGCTCTGACCCGTTTTCTGTCATTTCTCTCTCTTGTATATATATGTATGTATTACAGGTGCCCAGCCATAGGGGCGTCATGCTTAGGTTCTTTGGATTGGACGTGTTGTAGCTTATGTGGGAGTTGCAGGCCCTTGCTTTAGACGACCTCGTCATTGATTCTGTTCTTAATTTAGTTCTACTTAGTTAGGGCATGTTTCGCCCGATTTCCTATTCCAGTTGGATTTGTCAAAGATTTATGTTTATTTATATTTCCAGCATTCAGTACTCTTCAGGAGTAATTTTTGTCAGGCTGATTTCATTTATATTTCTCAAACTTGGTTTGGTTTATCTTGATGGTTTAATTCGTGTGTGTTAATTGTCATCCTTAGTATGTATATGATTCTTAAACTGTTGGGTATTAAAATGGTTTTCATATTGGAATTTAAGAAAGTAAAAATAAGATTTTAAATTATTTTGACACTCAACTTAATTATTTAGGGTGTTTAAATTGGTAATTATTATTTTATGACAGTGATGCCGAGAATAAACCAACCGTCCACCTTGATTTTAATTTAATAAAGGACTGATCACCCAATATTTAATTAGGGCGGTGTTACAGGTGGTATCAGAGCATCAGGTTCTAGTGTCCTTTAGGATCTGTGCGGCTTATTATGCTTCCAGCATAGCTTTCTTTGATATAGAGCCCGATGTTTAAGATTGGTGATTTCTTTGGTGTGATCTCATTCTCCTTCTATCACGTATATGTTAGTGAATCTTATTTGTGTTTGGACGTGTTCGCCTAATGTAGTATGGCAGATGAGGGCCATTGGGCAGATAGTGGAGGCCGGACTTAGTGAGGTTATGAAGTACGTTCGAGGATGATGACCGTAGTCGAGGTCACCTCTATTACGGCACGAGAGGCCAGGACTGTAAAGACGGCTAGGACACACCCTACAAATTCCAAGTGTTGCTATAGTCGAAAGTGATGCCAAATTAGACTCACCCAGCGTAGTACGCTTGGGAGAGGGTCCAATGGAAAAATCGAGGAGAGTCATCAGTATAAGGTCTAGAAATGTGGGAATTATGTGTGTTACCCAACGAAGGTAATATATTCAAAGGCTTGGGTACATGGCGGAGTGTGGTTAACTGGAAATGAAAAGTTGGGGTAAAATTTTTCTTGACTCATCGGAGCAAAGTTATAATAGTGGGAGTCAACCACAACATTTAATAGTGAAATGTTGCGTCAATGGAAGGACCTTAAGTACAGTTTAACCGCATGCCCCTTCATCAGTTGTTCAGAATAAGATGTGAACTTTATTCTGAACCCATTACGGAAGGTCCAAATAGGGGACCATTTGTAAATGAATTTAAAATTTTATCAATTCTTGTTTCAAAGGAAGTGGATAGCAACGGTAGAGAAGATTTCAAATGGGAGATCAACTCATGAGGAAAGTTGACAACACTTAAAGAGAATTATGTTGGACAGTCAATCCATATGGTGACAATGTCATGCATTGTCCGTAGAGATGTTAACTCTCTTATGTGAAGGGAGCTAAAGTAATCGAAACATTCAGTTGGAGAATGAGACAAGATGAAATGCAGTTAGAAACGCGTCGCAAGAGGGAGACCCATCAAGGGGATCATTTAAATGATTTGGAGAGATGAATTCTTACCAAGTGATGGTGAATTCAATAAGGGTTAGTGAATCCAGTAGCACGTTCCTTAGGACTAACAAAGCTAAGGGAACGATGGTGGTAGCCATCAGGCTCGAGACTATTTAAGTACGAGAGAAGGACAACCCTAATAGGGACAGTATAACAGGAGATAAGTGGGCTATGTGTTGAGGTATTTTGTGGAGATTAAAAACCACACGAGTTAAAATTTATCTGAAGCTAGAAAAAGGACAAGGGTATGGTTCTTGAGAGAGAAATGGTTAATGTAATTTTTTATTTAGTTCAGACAGACGCGTTATGTTCGGGAGACCATTAAGTAGCCAAGGGATTGGGAAAGTAGAAGTATGAGTTTTATCCTCGGACGATGAGGCTTGTTTTATGTGATGCGAGCGAGTCACCACATTTTTGTTTATTGCTATATTTCAATGTGAAAAGAATTTAGTGCATATATCTATAACGTTATTATTATGTGTATATTTTCCCTGGTATAGCGGGGTTGCCTTCATTGTTATCCGCAGAGGATAAATGGGTGCATTGTTTGTGTTATATACTTTATTGAGATTCCTCATTTTATTGATGTGATATGCGAGTATATTATTATACTGATTATGGTTTTAGATCAATAGTTAAAAAGATAATGGGCAGTGATTAGAAGGCTATCGGGATTTCTGCCCTAGTGCAGCATGTTTTGCTCTGGTAATACCTTACCTGCGAGAGGGTCGGGATCACACTCATATTATATATTATAGAGACATTGTAGGGTATAGTGGTACGGAAATGTTTAATCCCAGGGTGTTTAAGGACTTTGTTATTATGATTCAGTGTGTATTGGGCTTACCGTTGGGCAGAACAATTTCATCATTATTATGTATAACACTTAAGACTTAGTGTTAGGAGGAGCACATTGCTATATTTATCCTTCAGAAATGTGGAAGTTAAGACTTATATTCATATGTTTGGGAATGGGATTTTGAGAGTCCCAATTGTATACGTACGAGGTTTATGGAATGTGATTACCGCCAATACTAAGCAATAGTGCAATTAGTAAACAAGTTCTTTGTTTCAGTACAAGTGCGGGAGGAGATGTAGTTTTTCTGTCAAGATACAGAATAGAAGAGTATAGGTTATGGATGGAGGACTCAACGGATTTCGATAACCGACTATGATAGGTAGTAGTGTATTGGGGGGTTCCTTGATTGGATTTATCTTTGCGAGACATCCCAGATATGAAACTTAGCATAAGTTTGGAAATAGAGAGATGTTTGGTCATTAGTCCATGAGTCTAGTACCTCGGTCATCATAAGAGTCGGTAATATTGATTGTAAGTTAAAGTTAAGTGATGATTTAAGGCCAGTGGAGCCAGTTGTGTGGTAAGGAGACATTGTAAGTTTGGTTTTAACACCCAATCGAAGGGTGGAACAATGATAAGAAGGTTTGGGAGTACCCAAGTGTTGTAATAAGGTTGTGTCATAAGGGAAACAAAGAATTGGGTGTTATGTGTGAAGCGTAGGTGATGTTTACCCCAATATACATAGGTGTGGGCATAATGGTTAATTGTTGCTTAAATCGTTCGAGTTCAAAGGATGTAGGAATAACAACGTGGAATATATGTGTGTGAGAATGTCATAACGAAGTGGAACTGGTAGGGTGGATTAAGCATGGTACGAAGGATGATAATCCATATATATGTGTACGATCAGATTCGAAAACATGAATTTAGTTGGAAGGCAATCTGAAGTCATTTAGGGGTATTCCTTGAGAAGGGTAAAATTTAACTATTCTGGAAAGCACTCTGAGCGGAGTTTTACCTAGTTACGTGTCGAAAGCGACTTGCGCGTAGGTTGAATGATGATGTTAGTAAGGTATAAAGGTTCAGCAGTGCACATCGTGGCAAAAAGTACATGGGTCGAAACTTTCGGTATACGCTATGAAAAGAAGGGGAGTGTTAAGTGTCACTTAATGTGAGACATTTACAAGTAGAAGTCGATGTTGGGTGGGACATAGAGAGTAGTCTCCGCGGGCACCACTCATAGATAGAAATCAGTTGGAATGAGAGGATCAACCAGAGAATTTTGTAGCAAACCTACGATTCCTATGATATTTCTTGGATAGGGTGCCAACTTTAAGGTAAGGTCACGAGTTCCTTAGAATGTGTGGAACAAGTTGACCTAAAACAGAGTGATTATTATTATTTTGGGTGGTATTCACTATTAGACAGTGTGCCTCAACTTTTCTTTGAATATAAGAATCGCGCCGGTAAGAGGTTCTTCTCTGTATTATTCTGAACTAGAATGGGACCATTGAACCCCACTTTAAAACTAGGGTTTTAGAAAGTAACGGGGATAACATTTAGTTTTGAGTAGTTTGTATCACCCTTAGCCGGGGACTAAGCGAGGTGATTAAAGATTAGTGGAACCATGTGAAGGTAATTTTGAATTCATGGTGATCATTCCATTTCCATAACGGATGTATCTAGAAAGCGACATTTAGTTCAGTAGAGTTACGTGGAAGCACTCGTACGTGTTTATTGTGGACAAACTGTGTATTGAAAGTTGTGTGGAAAAACCTTAACTATTCTCCCTCTGGTTGTTTCAAGGTAAGTGGATAATCAGGATGTTTGATGGGTTGAGTTAGAGTCTGATGGCTGTGGTGGAATTACCACGGCTGTTTTAGGTGACTTTTAAATGTCGTAAGAGTTACGTCACCAAAAATCGAGATTTGAAGAACTGACAAGAGTGGCCAAATGTTCACTTGGTTTCTCTCACAAAGGGAGTTTTGTGTTTAGATAAATACGAGTAATTATTACGTAGTGAGGTGCGACCTCCCTAATAATATTGAGACAATGAGGGCCAATGGTGTGTAGGGTCATCTTATGCGAATATAAATGAATTGGAGCACAATGTGAAGTGTCGTTATTAAGGTGTGACTCTATAACAGATGGTATTGAGAGTGCTTAATAAGCTTATTGTGAGGCGGGGAGGACTATAGAAATTCGCCTTACCCGAAAGTCCATTTTGATTATTGATGAAGTATCCAGATCTACTTTTACCTGGCATACCTTATTTTTCAAATTTCGGGACGAAATTTCGTTATTAGGGGGGAAGTATGTAATACCCCGTATTTTTATGGCTTTTAAAGTTGGGGATTTATTAAATTTAATTGAGATATTAATTTGATATTAATCTGAAATTTAATTTTAATATTTAATAGCGTGATGAGAGTTAGTAATTATTGGGAATTGGTTGAATATTACTGGATGAGTAAAGTAATATAAGAGATTAATTTTATTAATATTGTCACGAGTGAATAAAATGGTAATTATGGAAATTTAAGTCGGGTCGTGCTAGTGTCGTGTCAAGACTAAATTATTATTATAAAAGTGAATATATTATAAGTCACCCATATGTTCGTTTCGAGTGCGCCAAAGTGTCTGAAAGGGTCGATGTAGTCAAAAAAGTATACCTGGGGGTTTAGTTTGGGTCTCGGGGCATTTTTAGGCCTAATTGACATCCCGGGAGGGTATTATAGACATTTTGTATTTTTGGATAATTAAACCCACGAATTTTCTTAGGATATATTAGCCATTAGGAGGTGTCTTCTAGGGTTATCAAGCACAGAACATGAGAACAACCATTAGAGAAGAAGGTGAAGAGTTTTCCAAGCAATCTAAGGCCAAGAACTCACTCGATTGCACCACCACCACCACCACCACCATAACGTAGATCGTACGATGAGGAATACAACCATATCTTTTTCATCATCAAATCAGAACCTTGAATCCGAGGAAAGTATATATCTTGCTAATTTCTAGATGGTATTCCTTCCATTTTAGTTTAGGAATGCAAATCATATGTTTTAATTGAAGAATTATATGTTTTGGAAGATAAATGATATGTGTTGTAGGGACACTCCATGTAGTTTGAAATCTTGATCATATGTAGAGGATTAACCACAAATTTATTATGATATTTGGGAAGAAAATATGGATTTAAATTAGAGGTTTGTGATTATTAATGCAAATTTTTGTTTATAAAGAAATCTGGGATTAAACCCCTTTTGATTGATTCGTTGAGGATTTATTGATGTGGTTACGTTAGAACTTGTTTATATATATTGCTTATACATTTGGATTACTTTGATGAGAGTTTGAGATTAAATTATAGAGGTTTGGAGGGGTTAGAATGATTGAACCCGTAGGTTAAAATTTGCAAAAAACTGGGCAAGAACTGCTTGATCGATCGATCGACCAAGAGCATCGATCGATCGATGATCGATCGATCGACCCCATTCCATGATCGATTGATCCCTCCTGGAAAAGTGCATATTTTTCCCCTTTTTGTTTAAGTCGGATAAAATACGTGGGAACCCTTGAATATCTTTTAAATAGTATAATGGGACATGAAGAGGACTAGTAGGGTCTAAGTAGACTCCATTGAGTGAAATTAATATGGGATGAAATTATGGTTTAACAAGGAGTTATTCATACATTGGAAATTATTTGTACATTTACTAAAGGATTGAGACTCGTGAAATATTTCGACCATAAGGTAAGTGAAGGTATAGCTACTGAAATTATACTTAGTGAGAGAGAATACTTCGAAAGATGAGAAGTAAGTATGAAATAAATTATAAATGAGAATCAAAGAGGAGAATCCGTTATGCGATATAGTTGAGTAAAAGTTGTTCTAAGAACGGAAAATAATATTTATCGGTCGCGGGCGAACCTAATTTGGAAAATGTGAGTATTTATATATATGACTGTGCATATATTATGTATCTGTGTAAAAATCATACCTGGGCTACTTGCTCTCACGGAGGAATCCATGCTGGGACAGGCTTATTTCGAATGGACCTTTTTAGGGGATATTGACTCATACCCTAGAAGATAGTATGCTAGATACAGGCTATCTGAAAATTATAGTCAGATGTTCGAAGAGACGTGAGGGTATGTACGGACCTCTTAGGATTTGGAACTATGCTTCGCCTCTATTTGTATGTATATTGTATTAATACATTTCGAGAGTGATTTCGAACTAGTATTTCCCTTAGTTTGAGTGATACGAGAACTTGATAGGAGAGTATGCTAGCATCATAGATTTATGTAGGGTGACAATAGTATATATATATATATATATATATATATATATATATATATATATATATATATATATATATATATATATTATATGAGTGATTGATATATATATATTCTTTCTACTGCGTGGATAAATAGTTAAGTAATGAATAAATGTTTTAGCTTTATAACAAGTGTTCATGAATTTTGTAACGGTACTAAGTGGTTCTAAGAAACGTAAGAGTATGGAATAAAATGATTTTCAAAAACTAAATATTGTGGCCATAGTACTCCTCGGGATAGAACTTTATGAAAAAATGAGTTAGATAGACTTATGTGATCAGTAGTACGATAGGCGTGCACACTAGATCAGAGGTGAGAATTCTCAAGAGAGTGTTGCACACTAATGTGGTGGTTATATTAGCCGGTAAGCATTTTAAATACTTGCTAAACTATTTTTAAAACTGTTTTACACTCGACTCTGACCCATTTTCTATCATTTCTCTATCTTATATATATATGTATGTATTACAGGTCCCCAGCCACAGGGGCACCATGCTTAGGTTCTTTTGATTTGACGTGCTGCAGCTTATGTGGGAGTTGCAAGCCCTTGCTCTAGATGACCTCATCATTGATTTGTCATAGATTTATGTTTATTTATATTTTCAGCATTCAGTACTCTTCAGGAGTAACTCTTGTTAGGATGATTTCATTTATAGTTCTCAAACTTGGTTGGGTTTATCTTGATGGTTTAATTCTTGTGTGTTAATTGCCATCCTTAGTATGTATGTTGATCGAGTCGGAAATCGAACGTCCGTTTAAATATGCTAGTCGTTGTTATCGGCTTCCAACCACAATACAAAAACCTAAACTGTAACTACACTCTTACGGAATATAGTGGCTAGTCTGGGAATCGAATCCTCAGGGAACTAGGACGAGTGAACGTGACGACGTTGGATAGATAGAGAAATCCTAACTTTGACTCTAAATAAAAAGAGAAAATGATTTGGTTTTGGGAATGATTAAACTAGGTGCAAATGTGAAATTATGAAAAGTGCAACTACACTAAATTACCTAAAAATATGATTGGACGATGATTTGAAACCTTTGAACTAAGTGATGAGAAAAGCTTGGCGGGAATACAATCCCCCAACCCTAGTGTATTGCGGTTATAATACTAATCGTAAATTTAACTGATTAATTTGACCCAAAATTTAGTACTCCCAAGCATTACGTATACGAGGTTCAAGCCCGCATCATACTTAATCTGAGGATGAGTAAATCGGTATCGCGATAGTGACACTCGAAGTGCATTCTAAATCATCCCGGTGACCCAGAGGCAAACGAGATATAAAGATCTACAATTGTTGTGTAACTACATAATACTATCGAAATCAATCACTAAATTCAGAGGATTAATGTTACACACATCAACTAACACATCAGGTTGGGTTCATGTATCCCGGCCTTAGAAAATCTAGCCTAGCGTGTTGAAAGTGATGAAAACAGTATTGGATTTGCAGAAAAACATGATTAAACTATGGAAAATTAATGGAATGCTGTAAAACAGAATTAAACAGATGAAATCACTTACTAATCTTACCAAAGCACTCAAAGTATTAACTAGAATTACTTGTAATTACTGGAATTTGATCAAACCTTCAATCTTAGGACAAACTGTATCTAAACTAGGGTTTGCTGGAAAATAAAGGAAAAATCTATATTCTCCCTATAATCTCCATTCTAATAATAATAAGAAAACGGGTTTTTATACCCTCCAAGAATTCAGGAAGTTCAGTTGCATTAGGACTCTTTTTGGAGAAGATCAGATTTGCAAATCTCGATAGCCGGACCGGTCCGGTCCTTAGGCGGACCGGTCTGCCTCTAAAGCGGATCGGTTCTTTTAATTTTGGGGCAGACCGGTCCGGGGGAGGACCGGTTCTTTTAATTTCTGCCTTCTTCGATTTGCTTTCGATCCGAGGTCTATTGCAGTTTTCACAGCGGACCGGTTCGGGATAGGGGTGGACAGGTCTGCCTATTTGACTTTTCTTTCTCAACTTTTTCTGCTCATATCTTTTGCTCCGGGACTCCGATTGAGGTGTTGTTTCTTCCTTTGTGCTCATGAATGTGATATCTTCAACTTCTCTTTAGGTACCTCATCTGAATTTCGGGTGGAAATTACACTTTTTCCCTTTTGACTTTCCTTCTTTTCTTTCTTGATTCTTCTGGTTTCCTTCTTCTATTTCTTGACATTAAATACCTATAAAATCACTATGAAATACCAGAAACTTGGTGTACTCATTAGGATTAGTCAGTAGCAAGATTGTGAGATAAAGTCGAATCGATTACGTTGTTCGAGGTGCTAAAAGTACCCAAATTAAGGGAAAAATTAGGAAGAATTTATGCCTAATCATATGTGATTCTTAAACTGTTGGGTATTAAAAAGGTTTTCATATTTGAATTTAACAAAGTAAAAATAAGACTTTAAATTTTTTTGACACTCAGCATAATTATTTAAGGTGTTTAAATTGGAAATAATTATTTTGCAACAGTGATGCTGAGAATGAACTAACCGTCAACCTTGATTTTAATTTAATAAAGGACTGATCACCCGGTATTTAATTAGGCGGGGTGTTACACCAAGTGGATCTATAAGAATAAAATGGATGAGAATGTTACCATTATCTGAAATAAGGCTAGGTTGGTCGCTCAGGACACAGATAAAGTGTATAGACTTTGATGAGATATTTGCTCATGTTACGAGGCTTGAGTCCATCCATTCACTACTCGCCATCACATGTCATATGCACTTTAAGTTATATTAGATGGATGTCAAGAGTTCCTTTTTGAATGGGATTCTAGAAGAGGAGGTTTACATGGAACAACTAAAAGGTTTTAAGACGCTAAGCACCCTAAACAGATTTATTATCTGAGAAAAATCCTGTATGGTTTGAAGCAAGTACCAGGTGCTTGGTACGAGCGGCTTAATTCATGTCTCTTAGCCCATGGCTTCAAGAGATGGGGAGTTGATAATACATTGTTTGTTAAGAGTGGAGATGGTACTATTTTGATTGCCCAGGTCCATATGGACAACATAGTATTTGGATCCACATGATCCCGTCATTCTCGCGACTTTGGGAAGGAGAAGAAGAGTGAGTTCTAGATGATCATGGTTGCTGAGCTTACATTCTTCCTTGGTCTCTAGGTTCATCAGCTAGAGGATGGGATGTTCATCTCCCAATCCATGTATGAAAGAGACCTTATGAAGAAATTTGGTTTAGACTTCGCTAATCACTCATGTACCCTGATGAGTACCTCAACTAAGCTTAGAAAGGACACTTCAGGTAAGGACGTAGAGTAAACCTTATATTTGATTATGATAGGTAGTCTTCTCTACTTGACTGCGTGTTATCCCGACATCACCTTTAGTATTGGAGTATGTGGTCGATATCAGGCATCCCGAAAAGAGTCGCGCTAAATTGCTCTTAATTGTATTATAAAATATATGAGTGGAACTCTCTCATACAGTATTTAGTATTCCTTTGATACCGATGACCGTTTATCGGCCTATTTGGGAATCGATTGGACTGAGGATGCAGATGGATGTAGGAGCACTTTTGGTAGGTGTTTCTTCTTTGGCTTTGTTATTCTCCCTTGATTAATAAAGAAGAAAAACTTCATCTCTTTGTTCATGGCAGAGGCTGAGTACACAGCCATCGAGAGTTTTTGCACACAACTTATTTGGATGAAGAAGATGCTCGAGGATTATGGGATATCGCAGGACACCGTGACTATTTCATGTGATAACAAGAGCGCGATACACAAACTGTGCAAACCGAACATAATTATGATAAATTAGGTTTAAATCATAATTAGATTATTTGATATGGATAATATGTTATTAGTATATGTAATGTTAAGTCATTATATTTAGTCTAATCCTAGCGTCATAAAGCATGAAATATTAAATTAGTTACAAATGTGAAATTTTGAAGTTTTCCGTAGGAATGTTCATGTTTAAGGCTAGTTTTGACCTTTACGATATAACAGTTGACTTGAAGTCTAAAATAGATAGTTGTAGATATATGAATTAGGTTTGTAATACGACAAACGGTGTGTTAAATGGAGGTCCGAGCGAGAAGTTATGCTGGAATTACGAAGCAGGGACAAATTTGTCCATTCGTTAAATGATATTTCGTCTTATTAGGCTAACAAATGGTGGATTTTGATTGGTTAAAGAAGGAGGTTGGTTTTTTCCGACTTTAAAGGCTTGAAACAAGCCCCTCCTTTAGCATAACTTAGCCACTAAAGAGTTTGTCTTGAGAGGAAGAGAGAATTGGAAAGTTTAGGAAGAAAGTGAGGAGAAAATTTGAAGAAAAATTCGTGAAAATTACGTAAAAATCCCGAAGGTAATCCTAACCCCAAATATTGTTATTTTTCTTATATTATAGACTTAGATGATAGAAATTATCATCTGTTTACTAAACTTTCAGCCTTTCATGTATATGTTTGGATATATGCAAGTTTAAACAAAGTTGAATGTGTAAACCCTTAAATTACTTTGTTTAGTAACCTTGTTTATTCAAACTTCCATATCTTTTTGTATGATTACTAAAACAGATTGATTTTAATTGGAGACTAACATGGACTAATATATGTATTACATATCCGAAAATCGTAAGAAAATACCAATAAATGAGTCTTTGGTGAGAGTTTGAATTTAGGGTATGAAATCTGGCATAAGGGTGAAAGTATGTCCGCCATGTGTTCGATGTTTTTCTTGACATAGCTAACGAACCTTAAAAATTATGAAACTTTAATTTTGTATTGTTAAATATGTTTACTGATGTTGGGTGAAATATCATAGAAATTTATGATGTAGAAAAATTATGAAAATTCCTGGAAATTGAATGAACAATAAAAGAGCCTATAGGGCAGATTTGCTATGTGGTAAAAAAATGGGCCTATCTTGCTCTAGGAGACTTGAAATTATGAACCGTATTTTGTATTGGAATAATAATATGATAAGTATTTAATTAACAATAAGAAATGAATGTATGTTTGTTCTATGATTTGAATATGTCAAATATATTAACATGAATTTGGATGGAACGTCACTTGTGATAACTGATTTGAATAGAATCATATTATACTTATGAATTGACTTATGTTTGAGATATTCCTTGGATTATTGATATTCTTATGAAGATACTAATATTTTAAGAATGATAGGAAGGGAAAAAGAACCAGTTTTTACAAGTGCCGAACAAAGGAAAAGGAAAGCCTATTAAATTACCAAGGTGAGTGTACTTATGGTTGTTTCATATACGCAGATATATGAATATAGCTCTAAGAGGTTTGAATACTTTGGTATTCTGGATTTGTTTGGATATTAAAATATCCAGGATTTTTTGGGTCATATGATCCAGTATTTTATATTGCCAATAGGCAGAATTATTTGGGTCTTATGATCCAGCATTTAATATTGTCAATGGGCAGAATTATTTGGGTTTTATGATCAAGGATTTGATATTGCTAAAGGGCAGAATTATTTGGGTCTTATGATCCAGGATTTGTTATTGCAAATGGGCAAAACTATTGGATCTTATGATCCAGGATTTGTAATTGCCAATGGGCAGGATTGTTCGAATTTTATATCCACATATTCGATATAGAATTGTCATCCTATTACTGGGAAGGAGTACCTCACTGAGCTTAATTCTTACGGTTTATATTTTAACAATTTCAATTTTGTACGCTGCCAGATAGGATACTATATGACTGGTAACTTTTAGAGTTGCACCGTTAGAAGAGCTGGGGTCTAAATATGGATATTTTATCACTGTCACACTGAAGATTTTAATATACTCACACATTGTATATGCTGAGTTAGCATGGATTGAGTTGATCATAGTTAATCATAGTATTGTATAATCTCTAATTATGACTCTGATGTTGGCTTTGTTATGGCACAAGAACAATATTATGTTCATTATGCAGAAAAATATTGATAAATGAATTAAATTTTCAAAGGGCTCGAGATTATGATCTAATTATTCTAATAACAAATTATTAGTATGGATATTGGGTTTGGGGTATGACAATTAGTGGTATCAGAGCGTGGTTGTTAATTCTGGATGTGTGTGACGATTAAATGGCAGTTATTGAGTTGATTTCATATTTATGAATTTTTTATGTACTAAACAATAGTTTAGTATTATAAACTGTTTATGTTGGTTGTTAGAACTTTGTTGTATTACAGATAATTACAGATGGAACTTGGGAACGGATAACATAGAGAAGAGGGAGTAGCTTCTCGTATAGACAATACTGAAGAATAGCAGAGTGTTGCTGGAAGGGCTAGGGAGAATGAACAACCTACAGAGATTCAGATAATGGCATAGGCAATGATGAGTGTAAGGACATAATTTTATAAATATCCGGGGTAAATTCTAGGAATTTTCTATTTTCTCCTAGATCACAATTCATATGTCTGATACCGCTACATTCAGCACGTCAACACGATTATCCTCGATGACCCGTATCCGAAATCAATGCATCCACTACTCCACTACACATTCATGTGCATCATACTACATGCAACGTGCTACTCAGCTCATTCCCACTACTCCACTACGCTCTATCAGTAATATGTTTTATTGGAACTTTAAATATTTGAAATAAATATTTGGGATTTCTTTTTGAAAATTATTTTTGAAATCTGGATTAATTTTTTATCAAAAGAAGCATTTTTCTAAGTGTAGAAGCGAATGGCCTCGATCGACGAGATCGCTCGAGCGACTTTGCAAGTCGTTCGTGCGAGATAGACATGTCGCATGATATCGTTCGAACGATCTCTATCCTTCGTTCGAGCGACATGCTATCTCGTTCGAACGAGCCACCATCTCGATTTTTGTATAAATATCTGATCTCCTTCTACACATTTTTTAAGTCTTTTTGCAATCTCGAAATTCTGCGAAAACTGCCCAGAATAAGACTTCTCCTTTTAAGGTTTTCTAAACCTTTTTGATTCACAAAAACCATTCCCATATATGTGTGTGAATCTTAAAACCTTCAAGAATATCGTTTACTCATCTGGAGTACTTTGTGAGGAAGCCGCTCTCTTCATCACTGCTTCCTTACTGGAAAGGGATTGTTCCAGTCGTCGACAACAAAATCGACACCCAAGGGTATTTCTGTGTCACTGTATTTTCATTATAATCCGTTGTAAGCCGTTCTCTTACAAAAATTATTGTGAAAATAAAAGGTTTTTCCCCGTTGGGGATTTTTCCTCATATTTGTGTTCTTGCATGTTTCATCATCGTATTTAATCACATATAGATGCATGTTTAGGACTTATGTCGTAAAAACTGTGTTTAATTAAATAACTTCCTTATTTGAACGCAAGCGCACTCTCCTTCAAATTGGTGTCAGAACCAGTTACACAATTTTACCGTGTAATTTTTTGCAAAATTTTTCTAAGATATTAATTTTCTGAAAAATTGATTTTTGAAAACGAGTGTGTTCATTATGGAAAACTTATATAATAAAATGCCAGTTTTTGACGGGACAAACTGTGCATATTGGAAAGCCCGTATGAGATCTGCATTAAAAGTCATTGATGAACTTGTCTGGATTTTGGTTGAAAGAGGGTGGATACCTCCCTCCATCACTGTTGATAATGTGATCAATTTAAAACTTGTCACTTCTTGGACTGAAGAAGAATTTAAATGGTCATCTTTTAATTCTAAGGTCTAAGTGCTATTTCTGGTTCTGTCACACCTTATGAGTTCAAATGCATAATGACGTGTACCACGTCAAAAGAGGCATGGGATGTTTTACAACTCACCCATGAAGGAACTAATGCTGTTAAAGAGTCTAAATTGCAAAATTTGACAACTCAATTTGAAACCATCACCATGCATGAGACTGAAAGTTTTAATGATTTTTATGCTAGACTTTCTGACATTGTTAATACTAGCTTTAATCTTGGTGAATATATTCCTAATGCTGGAGTTATTAAAAAGATTCTTCGTTCTTTGCCTAAGCATTTTATCCCTAAAGTCACTGTGCTAAATTCTATATGTAATTTAAATACGCTAAAATTGGAAGAACTTGTAGGAGATTTGCAAACATATGAAATTGATATGTTCCCTAAAATTGCTAGGTCTAAAGATAAGGGAATTTCACTTAATGCCCAAGAGAGAAAGAGTGAGGGATCGGCTAGAAAGAAGGTAGAGTCATCTAGAAAGAGAGAGACTGACATGTCAGATTCTGATTATGATTTTGACTTAGATGATTTGGCTCTTTTTACAAAAAAATTCAAGAGGATTCTCAAATTTAAGAAAAATGGCAATTTTAAAGATAAAAAGAAATTTGAGAAAAATAAGTTTGAAAAGAAAAATGAAAGTGCGACAGTAGGGGTCATAGAGTCTTTGAGTGTGCCACACGTCTGAACAGAGAGAAAGGGAAAGTTGTCCTTAATGCTAGCCTTAGCGACGACAGTGAGGTCGAGTCGGTGGATTCTGGAGTCGAGTCACTGCATGAGTGTAACTTCACCGCATTCATGGCTAGTCATGTGAGCACTTCTAGTTCTCCTCACGGTGATGAGGATGATGCTTCACAGGGACCCCTCGACAGTGAGAGCGATGTGAGTGAGGGGGAGGATGACACAAGTGAGAGCAAGAGTGATATTCAATGCGCCTACGCTGAGTTATATTCTGAGTCATTTAAAACTAAAAAGCGTTAGTTCTTAAGATCAATGGCTTAGAGGAAGATTTAAGAAAAGCGAGAGAGAGAGAGTCCTCGACCTGCATCGCCCTGGGAGAAAGAGAATCTGCCTGTGTTGAGAAAGAGAGTTTGTTTAGATAAAGAGAGAGTAATTTTGAGAAAGAGAGAGGGGACTTGACTAAACAAGTGGCTAGTCTCAGGAGTGAGCTCCATTCCTCCGTGGAGACTTGGCAGAAACTTGAAGCCCTTATTGCCCAGCTGACTCATGATCTTGAGAAATCACGTGAAGTCAAGGTACAAATCGAGGACAGATCTAGGAAAATGGGAAAGATGCTCCTCGGCCCCACTTTAGGTTTTGGTGATAGGCAGGGAATTGGTTATGATGGTGCCTCCACCTCCCAAATTGCACCTGGACCAGTTGCTGAGTTTACTATGACCCCTTATGGCCATCATTAAAAACCTCACAGGAGAGTTCGACCAAGAAAAAAAAAACAAGGTCCACCTTTGACTGTGTTCTTTTGTACTTATTGCAAAAGAAAAGGCCACCTCAGGGAGTTTTGCTATAGAATGGGTCGAACACGATGTACTACTGCTCCACCACGTCATACTGATGAGTTTTCTAGTCTGAGAGAGAGAGTTGAGTTCTTAGTTGCCACGTCTCAGAGTTTGATGGAAGAATTCCGACGGATGTCCTTGCCGTTAGTGAATGCTTCTCACATCCCAGCTAAAACCAACAACAACAAAGGCAAACAAAAGGTCACCACTTCTTGGGTACCTAAGAAAGATAAAAAGGCCTTCATTATTCATGTTGCTCTTAAGGAATATAATACCTCACAGTGGTATTTTGACAGTGGGTGCTCCAGACATATGACAGGTGATACCTCATTTTTTACATCACTTGAGGATTATCAGGATGGCAGAGTCACCTTTGGAAATGGGAGAAAGTCTAGCATTGTAGGACGAGGTACTGTAGAGTTACCAGGATTTCCTAAGCTAGAGAATGTGTTGTACGTCAAAGGTTTAAAAGTAAACCTTCTCAGCATTACCCAGCTGTGCGACACTAACTTTGCAGTAAAGTTTGACCGGGACGCGTGTAATGTTTACAATCAAGACGGTAACCTCTTAATGCAAGGGTTGAGGATCGAGGATAATTTTTATGGGACTGTGCCTATTTCCTCACTTGTCTGTAACAGCGCCACGATCACTCCTATGGATTTATGGCACCAACGTCTAGGTCACGTAAATATTAGAGATCTCACTCTCTTAGCTAAAAAGGACCTAGTACCTGGCTTACCATCTCTTGGAAGGCCAACTTCGACGGTTTTTGGACCCTGTCAGTTGGGAAAACAAATTCGTAGTCCCCATAAGAAGTTGCATTCCATTACCACTTCTCGTGTTCTTGAGCTTATACACATGGATCTTATGGGTCCCACTCGTACCGAGAGTCTGGGTTGTAAGAGGTATATCCTCGTGATGGTGGATGATTTCTCCAGGTACTCCATTGTAGGTTTTCTGAGGGAAGAGTTTTTAATGACCAAGTGTCGTGTCCTGAAAAATCAACACGGAGTCACTATTAACAGGATACGTAGTGACAACGGCACAGAATTTAAGGAAGAAAAAGTAGATCTCTACTGTGATAGCCTTGGGATTAAACATGAGTTTTCTGCTGTGAAGACTCCTCAGCAAAATGGGATTGTTGAGAGAAAGAATAGAACGATCCAGGAAATGGCTAGATTTATTCTTCTAGGTCGTAAGGTTTCTAGGAGATTTTGGGCAGAGGCAATGTCTACTGCATGCCACACAGTGAATAGGGTTTACCTGCGTCCACACACACTTAAGACGCCTTATGAATTATGGACTGGTAAGAAACCCAACCTGGCATATTTCTGTGTTTTTGGGAGTAAATGCTACATCCTACGAGATAGAGAGAAATTAGGAAAGTTTGACTCCCGAAGCGACGAGGGAATATTGTTAGGCTATTCATCGAATAGTAGAGCATACCGGGTTTTTAACCTGAAGAGCTCTAAGTTTATGGAATCAATAAACGCCACCGTGCAAGATGACGAACCTCCGATGGTTATTGATCCTAACCTTCAGTGTGAGGATGAGGACTCATCTTACAGTGATCCACTTGTCCCCCACCCACACTATGTGGTCCCCACTCCTGTGTTAGGGGACACACCCGCTTGGGTTCACAAGAGTCATGACCCGTCTGCCATTGTTGGCGATCCCACTCTAGGGGTCAAGACTCGTGCTCAGCTAGAGAATGTTGTTATCCATCTTTGCTACACGTCCAAATTCGAGCCCAAAAATCATAAAGAAGCACTCAAGGATGAACACTGGATATCTGCTATGCAGGATGAGTTGCTTCAGTTTAAAAAGAATAATGTCTGGGAACTTGTCCCCAGACCTAGTGAGACTAATGTGATAGGTACCCGATGGATTTTTAAGAATAAAATGGATGAAAATGGTACCATAATCAAAAACAAATCTAGGTTGGTCGCTCAAGGCTACACACAGATAAAGGGTGTAGACTTTGGGGAGACATTTGCTCCTGTTGTGAGGCTTGAGTCCGTCCGTCTACTACTTTCCATCTCATGTCATCTATGCTTCAAGTTATATCAGATGGATGTCAAGAGTGCCTTTCTAAATGGCATTCTACAGGTGGAGGTTTACGTGGAATAACCAAAAGGGTTTGAAGATCCTCAGCACCCAGAGCACGTATACTATCTGAGAAAAGCCTTGTATGGTTTGAAGCAAGCACCTCGTGCTTAGTACGAGAGGCTTACTTCCTATCTTTTAGCCCGTGTCTTCAAGAGAGGGGGAGTTGATATGACATTGTTCATCAGGAGAGATGACGGTGCAATTTTGCTTGCCCGGGTCTATGTGGATGACATAGTCTTTGGATCCACATGCTCTCAACATGCTCATCACTTTAAAGAGGAGATGAAAAGTGAGTTTGAGATGAGCATGGTTGGTGAGCTTACTTTCTTCCTTGGTCCCCAGGTTCGTCAGCTAGAGGATGGGATGTTCATCTCCCAATCCAAGTATGCTAGAGACCTAGTGAAGAAA
This sequence comes from Sambucus nigra, assembly GCA_949130495.1. Taxonomy (NCBI): domain Eukaryota; kingdom Viridiplantae; phylum Streptophyta; class Magnoliopsida; order Dipsacales; family Adoxaceae; genus Sambucus; species Sambucus nigra. Next base: position 509,200 of record CASBWL010000139.1, on the reverse strand, counting down.
TTTGGTTTAGAATCCGCTAAGCATGCACGTACACCTATGAGTACCACTACCAAGCTTAGTAAGAACACTTCAGGCAAGGACGTAGAGCAAACCTTATTTTGGAGTATGATTGGTAGTCTTCTCTACTTGACTGCCAGTCGTCCCAACATAGCTTTTAGTGTTGGAGTCTGTGTCCCCGAAAGAGTCACATTTACTTGATCTAAAATGTATTATTAAATACGTGAGTGGGACTCTCTCATACGGTATTTGGTATTCCTTTGATACTGATGACCGTTTGTCCACCTATTCAGATGCCGATTGGGTCGGGGATGTAGATGGTTGTAGGAGCACTTCTGGTGGGTGTTTATATTTTGGTTATGTTCTTGTCTCCTGGATGAGCAAGAACCAAAATTCCGTCTCTTTGTTCACTGTGGAGGCTGAGTATATAGCCATCGGGAGTTGTTGCACGCAACTCTTGTGGATGAAGCAAATGCTGGAGGATTATGGGATTTCACAAGGCACCATGACCATTTCCTGTGATAACACAAGCGCGATAAACATATCCCATAATCCAGTACAGCATTCACGCGCAAAGCACATCAGGATACGTGAGCACTTTATACGACAATTAGTTGAGGAGAAAGTCGTATCCCTGAGTTTTGTTCCCACCACCTGTCAGTTAGCCGATATTTTCACGAAACCTTTAGATGCCCTTAGATTTGAGAGTCTTAGGAAGTCTTTAGGGATTTGCAAAGTTGACTTAGGGGTTGGTCTATGTCTACAATAGGATTCTTTTTCATGTTCATATCTTATGCTTCCTATTGCTAGTCTGTTTTATATGTACCATTGTTTTGTTGTACAACTATTTATTTATTCTTTTGAAAAATCCAAAAAGATTTTTTTATATATAAATATTTCAGAAAAGCCCAAAAATATTTTTGTATTTTTTATATACACCTTTTATGGATGAACATTTAAGATAGCCAATTAACAATTTCATTCCATTTATTCTTGTGACTGTTTGATAGAGATTTGAGATGCTACATCATTTCATCCATGTGCTTTTTATTGTATGGAGTCTTTGAGATGTAATTTGTGATATTTTCCTACATGTTTGACTCATATCTCCTTTATTGCACACATTCATGAATTTATTTGATTATTGTATGTGTCTATGACATGTTGGCTTGAGTGTTTCCATCTCAACTCTGTCTATAAAACCGGCAATATGCGATAATACTTGACAAGATTGGAATGTATGTAAAAACCAATTTTGTGAGACTGAGTGTTTGTTTAAGAACGGGGAGGGGCTGCGAAAGGTAATTCTCTTCTTTGCGCAAAAGCCACCGTTCAAAAGGACCTAAAAAATGGAGTAATTTTACTATCCGGGGTCCAAAGATGTTAAAAGAGCCCGAAAAAATTTAAAGGCAATAAAAACAATTCATGCCAAATATGGTCCACTTAGCTTTCACCTTCAATTCTACAAAGTTTGAGAATTTAGAAAGCCTCTATTCAAAATTAATATCTGAGGGAGTTTGGTTGGAGAATTCAAACGGGTTTTCACTTCCTTAAAAGTCCTGAAAAATCATGAAATAGTTTTGGACGTTATTGGTTTGGAAATCACTTTGAGATTTGATTTGTTGATTTGATTGAGTCAATGTCTTATATTTCCACCTTTTTACACCAAAGGAAGACTTTGAGTTCATTCGTTAGGAGTATCCGATATTCATCGTGCATATATGTCATGTTTGTATGCATTGCTTTTCCTATCGAATCTGATCACACCCCTTCATTTTTGCTATCATTGACTTGGTTATTTTTGTGATATTCCATGGTGTGATTCTTTGTTGTATACTATGTGTGAAAAATTTTGAAAAATATAAAAATAGCAGTTTATTCTCGTGTGTCATTCTCCATGTGCATTCATTTCTGCTTCTCATATCTGTCTATTTGGGAACATCATAAAAAGGGAGAGAAGAATTATGGGGGAGAATTTGTTTGGCTGCATGAATGATTTGCTTAAGCTTAATTGCTCATTAATTTTTTTGCATATCATTATATTTCAATCTGTTGCTTATCACGGGTATTTTCTTTATCTCATATGTGTAGGTACAACATTGCTCTTTATTTGAATACACACCCTGATGAGAAAAGCTTTGGAAGATTTGGAGACCTGAAGATTTGGAAGACATGTCATATAGTATTCTCAGTTTGAGGGTTTAATGGGGATATTATCTCGTATGTCATTTGAGTGCATAATTCGGATTTTTTATGTATGTACCGGCATAGACATAGGGGGAGATTTGTAAGGACATAATTTTATAAATGTCCGGGGTAGATTATAGGAATTTTCTGTTTTCTCCTAGATCACAGTTCATATGTCTGATACCACTACATTCGTCACGTTAACACGATTATCCTCGACGGCCCGTATCCGAATTCAATGCATCCACTTTCATCACGTGCATCATGCTATATGCAACGTGCTACTCAGCTGATTCCCACTACTCCACTACGCTCTATCACTAATATGTTTTATTGGAATTTTAAATATTTGCATAAATATTTGGGAATTGTTTTTGAAAAATTATTTTTGAATTCTGGATTAATTTTTTATCAAAAGCAGAATTTTTCTAAGTGTAGAAGCGAATGGCCTTGGTCGACGAGATCGCTCGAGCGACTTTGCAAGTCGTTCGCGCGAGATAGACATGTCGCGTGATATCGTTCGAACGACCTCTGTCCTTTGTTCGAGCGACATGCTATCTCGTTCTAACGAGCCACCGCCTCGATTTTTGTATAAATATCTGATCTCCTTCTACACATTTTTTAAGTCTTTTTGCAATCTCGAAATTCTGCGAAAACTGCCCAGAATAAGACTTCTCCTTTTAAGGTTTTCTAAACCTTTTTGATTCACAAAAACCATTCCCATATATGTGTGTGAATCTTTAAACCTTCAAGAAGATCGTTTACTCATCTGGAGTACTTTGTGAGGAAGCCGCTCTCTTCATCACTACTGCCCTACTGGAAAGGGATTGTTCCAGCCGCCGACAACAGAACCGGCACCTGGGGGTATTTCTGTGTCACTGTATTTTCATTATAATCCGTTGTAAGCCGGTCTCTTACAAAAATTATTATGAAAATAAAAGGTTTTTCCCCGTTGGGGATTTTTCCTCATATTTGTGTTCTTGCATGTTTCATCATCGTATTTAATCACATATAGATGCATGTTTAGGACTTATGTGGTAAAACTGTGTTTAATTAAATAACTTCCTTATTTGAACGCAAGTGCACTCTCCTTCAACGAGTATGGAAGAGCAACAAGAAAGAAATATGGCACAAATGGCCGATAAACAAGCTAGATATCTTGAATCAAAGACTGTGGCCGGGATTGAGAAAGAGGCAAGGAAGGAAATGAAACATTCCATACATGAGAAGTTTTTGAAGTTAAATCCTCCAGAATATTCAGGGTCAGTTGAACCTATAGAAGATGATATATGGTTCATGGATCTAGAAACTATCTTTGCAGTTATGAAGGTTCCAGATAACCAGAAAGTGAATGTAGTTGTGTTTAAGCTGAAAGGAAAGGCCAAATATTGGTGGGAAGCCAGCAACCATTTGGTGCCCAGGATGGAAGGTACTGATGTTATTACTTGGGCTGAATTTATTAAAGCTTTGTATGTTAAGTGTTTCCCTAAATTTTATAGGAGGGAGAAGCTGAGGCAATTTATAAATTTGACCCAAGGGAAAATGTCTGTGAGGGAGTATGAGGCTAAATTTACTGTTGCTTTGTCTAGATTTGCTATTAAATGCAAAATGAAGAAGATAAATGTAGTAAGTTTCAAGATGGATTGATTTGTCCTATTCAGAATAGATTGGCCACTTATGAGTTAGAATAGTATGCTTCTCTGGTAAACAAAGCCACGATAACATAAAGGCAAATGAACCAAGGGGTGGCGAGTAGAGAGAGTTTTGAGATGAGTAGATTCGACGCATCTCACTCTATGGGAGGTGAGGGTGGAAGTGTTAAGATGGAACCTCATAAATTTCAGAGGGGTGGTGGAGATAGTGGTAGAGGTCAAGGGAGATTTGGCAGAGATACCAAGGATGGAGGATCTTTTGGTTCAGTCAGAAATTCAGGGAGAGGTGAGTCCCCAATAGGAGCTGTTACATGTTTCTTTTATAAAGAGGAAGGGCATTATAAATCTGAGTGTCCTAATCTTAAGGGATTGGAATGCTACCATTGTCATCAAGTGGAGCATATTAAGAAGAATTATCTGCAGTTGGCAGAGACTCCAGCAGTACATGGTGAAGTAGCAAGCAGAATGTTATCTCCGGGCAGTACAATGAAAAGTATGGGCAAAGGACAAGCTAGTAGTTCCAGGCCAGGTGGATGAGTTTTTACAATGAAAGAAGCCTAGATTACTCCATATGTAGTGATAGGTACACTTTCTGTTACTGATAAAAGTGATTAGGTTTTGATTGATCTTGGTTCCACACATTCTTTTATGTCCTATGCTTTTGCTGTATACCTTAATAGACCATATACTTGCTTAGATGTGGGGTTGGGTATTTATATGCCTATGGGGGATATGGTTGTAGCTGAATATGCTTTTTGTGATTGTGTTTTGACTGTGGGGTCTATAGATATAGTTATAGATCTACTTCCATTGGATATTTCTAATTTTGATATAATGTTGGGGATGGATTGGTTATCTAAATACCATGCATCTATGGATTGTTTCTGTAAGGAAGTTACTTTTAATATGCCTGGTGAGCCTGAATTTAAATTTGTGGGGTAAAGGAAAATTGTTTCGAGTTTTATCATTTCTTCTATTCAGACGAGGAAATTATTGAGTAAGGGTCGTGAGGGTTTTATTGCATATGTTCTTGACATTAGGAAGGGGGTTTTACAATTAGTCGATGTTCCTATTGTACGGGATTTTCCTGAAGTGTTTCCTAGTGAGTTGTCAGGGTTACCTCTAGAAAGAGAAGTTGAATTTAGTATTGAATTAGCACCGGGTACAATCCCTATTTCTATGGCACCATATAGAATGGCACCTGCTGAGTTGAAAGAACTCAAGATTCAGTTGCAATATTTACTTGATAGGGGGTTCATAAAACCTAGTGTATCTCCATGGGGTGCGCCAGTTTTATTTGTGAAGAATAAAGATGGTACCATGCGTTTGTGTATTGATTATAGCTAGGAAACTAAATAAAGCTACAATTAAGAACAAATACCCTTTACCTGGTATAGATGATTTGTTTAATCAGTTACAGGGTGCTCAAGTGTTTTAAAAAATAGACATGCGATTAGGTTATCATCAGTTGAGGGTCAAGGAAAGTGATATTTCTAAAACTGGTTTTCATACTCGGTATGGTCATTTTGAATTTTTGGGGATGCCTTTTGGGGTGAATAATGCTCCAGATGTATTTATGGATCTTATGAATCGGGTACTGCATCCTTTTGTTGATTCATTTGTGATAGTTTTTATTGATGATATTCTGATTTATTCACGTGATATGGTTGAACATGAAAAGCATCTCATAATTATTTTGAATATGTTGAAAGATAAGAAGTTGTATGCTAAGTTTAGCAAGTGTGAATTTTGGATATCACAAGTTGTATTTTTAGGCCATGTTATCTCTGGAGATGGTATATGTGTTGATCCTAAAAAAGTGGAGGCTATTGTAAAATGGGAGGGGCCCAATAATGTGACTGAGGTGAGGATTTTTTTGGGTTTAGCTGGGTATTATAGAAGGCTTATTAAGGGATTTTCTTCGATTGTCTTACCAATGACTAAACTAACTCGGAAAGATGTTAAGTTTGAATGGAATTCTGATTGCGAAAAATAGTTTTGATGAATTGAAAAAAGAGGTTGGTAATTGAACCTATTCTTACTATTCCGCATGGTGGAGATGGTTTTGCTATTTATACCGATGCTTCACATCAAGGGTTGGGTTGTGTTTTTATGCAGCATGGTAAAGGTATTGCTTATTCTTCTAGGCAGTTGAGTACAAATGAACGTAATTATCCTACACATGATTTGGAATTTGTTGCTATTGTGTTTTCTTTGAAATTATGCCGTCATTATCTATGTGGTGAGGTATGTGAAATTTTTGCTGACCATCAAATCCTTAAGTATTTATTTACTCCGAAGGACTTGAATTTGAGGCAGAGGCGATGGATGGAGTTAATTAAATATTATGATTGTACAATTCACTACCACCCAGGGAAGGCAAATGTAGTTGCAGATGCTTTGAGTAGAAAGGCTTCGGGCAGGTTATCTTGTATTTGGTGTGCTAGAGTTTTCCAAATCATGGACTTGAGATTGATGGGAGTAGAATTGAAGCTAGCATATGGGGACAGGTTCATTTCCCATGTAAGCGTGATGCCTTTTTTAGATACCCGTATTCGTGATTTTCAAAGTCAAGATCCTTTTCTTGAGAAGAAACGGCAAGATGTTCGAGATGGTAAGTCTAATGATTTGTGTATTGTGAATGACGGCACTTTATTGTATAAGCAGCGGTTATGTGTGCCTAATGTGGGTGAATTGAAAGAGGAAATTTTAGATGAGGCTCATAATTCCATTTATACTATGCATCCTGGTAGTACTAAAATGTATAGGGATTTGAAGGAGAATTATTGGTGGAATAATATGAAGAAGGAAATAGATGATTTCATTGCTAGGTGTATTATATGTGAGCAAGTGAAAGTGGAGCATCAAAACCTATTGGTTTACTTCAACCGTTGCCAATACCGGAGTGGAAATGGGATCATGTGACGATGGATTTTATGGTTAGGCTTCCTCGATCTCAGAAAGGGTCAGATTCAATTTGGGTAGTAGTAGACAGGTTAACCAAGTCAGCTCATTTTCTAGTAGTCAAGACTACGTATACAGTTGATGGGTATGCTAGATTGTATGTTAATGAGATTATTCGATTGCATGGAGATACGATATCTATTGTTTCATATAGGGACCCTACTTTTATATCCAGATTTTGGGATAGCTTGAAGTGTTCTATGGGTACTAGCTTTATGTTTAGTACGACTTTTCATGCTTAGACAGATGGGCAGCCTGAAGGGACAATACAGATTTTGGAAGATATGCTTAGAGCTTGTGTTCTTGATTTTAAAGGAAATTGGGATGAATATTTGATAAAATTTGCATATAATAATAGTTTCAATCTACTGTTGGTATGGCACCATATGAAGAGTTGTATGGTAGACGGTGTCGTACACCCGTATGCTGGGGTGAAGTTGATGAAAGGAAGATAGAGGGTCCAGAGTTGATTGAAGTCACCACTGAAAAAGTGAAGATTATTCAAGATAGAATGAGAACGGCTCAAAGCAGATAGAAGAGTTATGCGGATAAGAGACGAAAAGATTTAGAATTTTAGAAAGGGAATTATGTGTTTCTTCGGATATCTCCATGGAAAGGAGTTACGAGGTTTGGAAAGAAATGTAAATTAAGTCCACGCTACATTGGACCTTAGGAAATTCTTGAGAAAATCCGGATGGTTGCCTACAAGCTAGCATTACCACAAGAGTTAGCTCGATTACATGATGTTTTCCATGTTTCTATGTTGAGAAAGTATGTAGTGGATCCTTCACATGTATTGGTGGAACAACCTATTGCGTTAAAAGAAGATTTGAGCTAAGTGGAAGAACCACTTGCAATCGTCGATAGGAAAGAACAAATATTGAGATCAAAAGTGATCCCACTTGTGAAGGTTATGTGGATAAGGCATTCCATGGAATAAGCTACATGGGAGAGTGAAGATAGCATGCATATGCGTTATCCGTATTTGTTTTATTCAGACAACTAAGGTATGTTAATTTCGGGGATGAAATTTCCTAACAGGGGGAGAATTGTGACAACCCGAATATAATTATGATAAATTATGTTTAAATCATGATTAGATTATGTGATATGGATAATATGTTATTATTATATATAATGTTAAGTCATTATATTTAGTCTAATCCTAGCGTCATAACGCATGAAATATTGAATTAGTTTCAAATGTGAAATTTTGAAATTTTCGGTAGGACTGTTCATGTTTAAGGCTAGTTTTGACCTTTATGATATAACAGTTGACTTGAGGTATAAACTAGATAGTTGTATATATATATAAATTAGGTTTGTAACATGACAAACGGTGTGTTAAATGGAGGTCCGAGTGAGAAATTATGCTGGAATTACGAAGCAGGGACAAATTTATCCATTCGTTAAATGATATTTCGTCTTATTAGGCTAACAAATGGTGGATTTTAATTGGTTAAAGAAGGAGGTTTGTTTTGGGCCACTTTAAAGTCTTGAAATAATCCCCTCCTTCATCATAACTCAGACATTAAAGAGTTTGGCTTGAGAGGAAGAGAGAATTGGAAAGTTTAGGAAGAAAGTGAGGAGAAAATTTGGAGAAAAATTCATGGAAATTACGTAAAACTCCCGAAGGTAGTATTAACCCCAAATCTTGTTATTTTTCTTCTATTACTGAATTAGATGATAGAAATTATCATTACGTTACTAAACTTTTAGCCCTTGATGTATATGTTTGGATATATGCAAGTTTAAACAAAGTTGAATGTGTAAACCCTTAAATTACTGTGTTTAGTAACCTTATTTGATTGATTCCAATTGGAGATTAACATGGAATCATATATCCGAAAATCATGTGAAAATAACAAGCAATGAGTCTTTGGTGAGAGTTTGAAATTAGGGTATGAGTTCTGCCATAAGGGTGAAAGTATGTCCGCCATGTGTTCGATGTTTTGCTTGACATAGAAAATGAACCTTAAAAATTATGAAACTTTAATTATGTTTACTGATGTTGGGTGAAATATCATAGAAATTTATGATGTAGAAAAATTATGAAAATTCTTGGAAGTTGAATGAACGATAAAAGAGCCTATAGGGAAGATTTGCTATGTGGTAAAGAAATGGGCCTATCTTGCTCTAGGAGACTTGAAATTATGTAATGTATTTTGTATTGGAATCCTAATATGATAAGGATTGAATTTCCAATAAGAAATAAATGTTTGTTTAGTCTATGATTGAATATGTCAAATATATTAACATGAATTTGGATGGAACTTCACTTGTGATAAATGATTCGAATTGAATCATATGATACTTATGAATTGAGTTATGTTTGAGATATTCCTTGGATTGTTGATATTCTTATGATGATACTAATATTTTAAGAATGATAGAAAGGGAATAAGAACCAGTTAAACAAGTTTCGAACAGAGGAAAGGAAAGCCTATTAAATTACCAAGGTGAGTGTACTTATGATTGTTTCATATATACAGATATATGAATATAGCTCTAAGAGCAGGATTTGTTTGAATACTTCAATATTCAGGATTTTTTTTATATTAAAAAATCCAGGATTGTTTAGGTCTTATGATCCAGGATTTGATATTGCCAATGGGCAGAATTATTTGGGTCTCATGATCCAAGATTTGATATTGCCAATGGGCAGAATAATTTGGGTCATATGATCCAGGATTTGTTATTGCCAATGGGCAAAATTATTTGGGTCTTATGATCCAGGATTTGTTATTGCCAATGGGCAGAACTATTGGATCTTATGATCCAGGATTTGTTATTGCCAATGGGCAGGATTGTTCGAATTTTATATCCACATATTCGATATAGGATTGTCATCCTATTACAGGGAAGGAGTACCTCACTAAGCTTAATGCTTACGATATATATTTTAACAATTTCAAGTTTGTACTCTGCCAGCTAGGATACTATATGACCGGTAACTTTGAGAGTTGCACCGTTAGAAGAGCTTGGGTTTATGTATGGAGATTTTATCACTGTCATACTGAAGATTTTAATATACTCACACATTATATATATTGATTTAACATGGATTGAGTTGATCATAGTCAATCATAGTATTGTATAATCTCTAATTATGACTCTGATGTTGACTTCGTTATGGCACAAGAACAATACTATGTTCATTATGAAGAAAAATATTGATAAATGAATTAAATTTTCAATGGGCTCGAGATTATGATCCAATTATTCTAATAAAATATGATTAGTATAGATATTGGGTTTGGGGTGTGATAGAAACACCACAATCCAGTCCAACATTCGCGCACAAAACTCATTAGGATACACGAGAACTTTATCCATGAGTTTGTCGAAGAAAAAGTCGTGTCCTTGACTTTTATGTCCACTGATCTTTAGTTAGCCAATATTTTCACGAAGCCTTTAGATGACCTTAGATTCGAGAGTCTTAGGAAGTCTATAGAAATTTGCATAGTTGACTGAGGGGCGGTTACCATGCCAAGAATGTGATGCATTTTTCATGTCCATGCCATATGATTCCTATTACTAGATTGTATCAATTTTGTAGTATTTTTTCTTATTTTTAGAAGAATACATAAAGATTTTCCAGTTTTTTTAAAAACTAAAAAATCCAAAAGGATTTTGTTTTTGATAAATTTTTGAAAAAGATAAAAAGATTTTCTTTTTATATTTTTTTTAAAACACAAAAAGATTTTTGTACATTGTTTATACCTTTTATGGATGAACATTTAAGATAGCCATAGTCACAACTTCATTTCCATATTCAACGTGACTTTTTTATAGTGATTTGAGATGCTACGTCATTTCATCCTTGTTCTTTACATTGTTTGGAGTCATTGAGATGTGATGGATGATATATTTCTATATGTTTGCCTCCTTATATTATTTAATGTCGACACGCACGGGTTTATTTGAATTTTTTTCTTGTTTGTCACATATTATTTTGTGTGTCAACATCTCAATTTTGCCTATACAACAAACCAAATGTGATAAAACGAGAATAATAATAGTAGTGCATGTAATAACCGTTACCCTTGAGGAATTTGTTTTAATGTATATATATTATGTGAAAAATGGGGAAGGGCTATGAAAGGTACTCATAATATCCTTTGCGATTAAGCCACCATTTTAATCGAGTCAAAAAAAGTGTGGCATTGAAAACAATATCCAAGACCCAAAGAATTGAAAGGAGCAAAAAAAAAAGTGTGGCATTGAAAAAAGTAGCCAAAGCCAAACTAGTTTAGTTTGATATGATCATTCATAAGAAAAGAAATATCATTATCTGATCCTTTTCACATTTTAGGGAGTTTTGTTGGATATGTAAATAAAAGGGTTTGCACTTTCTTGAAAATCTCAAAAAAACATTAAATAGTTCTGAGCGTTATTAGTGTGGAAATCACTTTGAACTTCGATTTGTTCATTAGATTGAGTCACTTTCTTATAATTCCACCATTTTTATACCTAAGGAAGACGTTGAGCTCATTCTTTAGGAGTATCCAAATATTGTCGTTCACATATGTTATGATTGTTTGTGTTGCTTTTCCTATCGAATTTGTTCACATCCCTTCATTTACGCTATCACCGACTTGGTTATTTTCACATTTTTCATGGTGTGATTATTTGCTGTATATTTTTTGTAAGAAACTTTTTAAAAAATTGAAACAAAGAAGTTTGTTACCTTGTGACACTCTCCATATGCAATGTTTTGTGTTCTTCTTATTTGTCTATTTGGGGACATCATAAAAAGGGGGAGAACGATTTATGGGGGAGATGTTTTGCTTACTGGTTTTATTTAATAATATTTTTCTTGAGCTTAATTGATATTGATTTTTTGCTTATCATTATATTTCAAACTTTTGCGCATCACAGGTATTTTTTTTATTGTCTCATGTGTGTAGGAACAAAATTGAGGATCATTATTTTGCACATCTTGATGATGACAAAGAAAAGTTGGAGAATTGAAGTTTTGAAGATGTTGAATATGTTTGATTACATGTTATTTGATATTTATATTTATTTGTTTGGGGGGATATTATATTATATGTCTCATATTTTTGTTGGGTACCATAATTCAAATTTTTTATGAAGGTACTGGCACAGACATAAGGGGGGTTTTCAAGGAAATATTTATAAATATTCGTCTAGAATCAAGGAATTTTTGTGTTATCCTAGATCATAGTTAGTATGTCGTATACCGTTACATCTTAGCACATCCTCACTTGATCACACATGACGGCCACAATTCGAAACTGAATCATTAAATATCAACATCTCTCACCCATAATCTTCAAACGTGCCATTCCCACTAACTTCACTACGCTAAAGGTAATATTTTTAATTCGAGTACTTGTATTCGCATATTTATTTGGGAATTTTTTATAAACTGTTTTTATCAAAATTAGTTGGCTTTTTAAGTCAAAATTATTTTTTAAAGACCTATTTGTGAACTTATTTTTGAAGCTTCAGTCATTCAAACATCTAAGCCACATCGTTCAAACGACAGGGTGATGTCGTTCAAACGACCTCTTCAAGGGACATTACGTGTTACTAGAAAGGTCGCAAGAACCTCGTCTGAAGCATCGCATATAATGACCCTGTACTGTTTCGTGTTTTAATAGCTCATTAGATAGATCGTACGACCATGGATAAAATGACATCTTTAATCATTCTAGCGACACCCACATGTCTTTCAAGCGATACCCACATGTCTTTCAAACGACCTCGTCGACTCAATTTGTTTTTATAAATACCTGTATCAGCTTTTTCCAAGTCTTTTTTAACTCTGTTTTCTGAAGACCTACTTCATTTTTAAGACTTCATCTTTTACGTTGTTAACCTATTTTGATTCACTAAAAATCCCAATTCTATAAGTGAATCATTAGAAACCCTTATTACTCATATTACACACTATTGGAGTACATCTTGTGGAGAAGTAATCTTGTCTCCATTGCTTACCGTAGAATCTCTTGAGGAATCTCTTGATGATGGCAACGAACCAACGCCTGTCAGTATTCGTCTGTCAAAAACACGCTATATTTCTCAGTATTTGTAAGTAGAGGTTTATAACATATAGTGAAATAAAAAGGTTTATCCCCTACTAGGATTTTTCCTCAAAACTGTTTTTCTGATTGTTTGGTTATGCATGCTAGATAATTCGTATTAATTTCAATCACAATTAGATGCATGTTTTAGGGTCTTAATTAAAATCTAGGCATAAAATTGAAATTTAAATAAACACGTTCAATCATTGATTGCAAGTGCACCTTCAATTACCCAATCTGGAAAATTCTCTTCCCTTTCCTCCTACCACCTTCTTCCACTTGCAAGAACATCCCTTTAACAATCAAGATAAACCTTAAGTATTCAAAAGAAGGTCCAAACCTTTCACCCACTTCTTAAATTATCTTATTTTTGCATTTGTCACTTAATCCTTATTTTACAATTTCATTTTGATCGCACATATTAATAACCAACCTTTTTGTTATTAGTGTTGCACAAACTATATTTTCTATAAAAAAAAAACAAGCAAATAGGGCTTGTTTGTGAATTCCAAATTGGGATTTCTTACTATATTTTTTCACACTAAAACATCTTTTTTACACAAACACACATATAAGAAAAGCTCTGGTTGGATTTATGGGATAAACCCCACCCCATGTTATATGCGAACTACGTGGACTTTGATGCCTTTTAGGTTACGCAGGTGTCTTGAGTAAAATTTGAGATTCTAGTCCTCTTCGATCTTTGTTCATATATTATTTTCACATCATATATTTGTAATCCATACTTGCGTTTTATCAAACTTATACCATCGTCCTTCTATAAACAATCGGTGACTCGATAAATCTATACATAATATTTTTATTACTATGTTGGGAACACTCCTAAGGATTACCTTACTCCAACTTTATCCATGAAGCGAGTCGAGTAATTTCACCTTCCATATATATATTCACGCACACACTTCACATATTTATTAAGCAGAAGATTATCACATACCCATGAGAGAAGGAATGGGCGATATGGGTACCTAACACCTTCTCATTCTGTAACTTAGTCCTCGAATCCTTAAACTAATTTGTTTTGTAAGCATCAATGTGTTTTTGATGTCGTTCTATCGAGGCAAAAAATAATTCGTTTGCCTTTTTTTGTGCAAAATAGGTTAGCGACTCTATCTACACACATCGCCCGAGCTGATGACTGTCAAAGTGACCTAAAAGTGTGAGAACTCCCCACAGCTGCACACCAACTGAAAAAGGGATGACATCCGATTATTTCTTTTATATCAATTTTTTCCACACACACGTGTCAAACGCGAGATTTTGCCTTGCTATAGGATTTTTCAAATACATTGTTGCTAATTGTTTATCCTTTCATCCTTTTGAAATATGTTAATTTACCAACATATTAACGTCTTAAACTTGGGTTTGTGCCCACTTTGGGGTTACTTACCCACACATTAGTCATCTTTTTATTCCTTTAATTTTTAAACACTAGGTCCTTCATTTTAGTTCATTATTTGGGTTTCGTCAGTTTCCTTTATTACATATTTACCTATGCTCGTGGACAATTTTTTAAGCCCCATAATGAAAATTTCATAATCATTTATTCATAAATTATCGTTTTCGTGGAATTTACTGAATCCGTTTCTTTTATAAGTTTCAATTTACCCAGGATTTCATTCAATCCTATTTATGTCCACATGATTGCACCATCTACTATAAATGTCACGTTCATTCCTTTATTATCCAATTATTTTGGTTCTGTGTCAAAGCTTCCCCCTCGGGCTCTGGTCCCTTCTTAAACTTTCCGTGGTAAATCCTTTATTAAAAACTCGTTCACTTTTCATTAAGTTCATTTCCTTGCGGTCCAAGCGTCGTTTTTAACAAAATAGTCGCTTATGTCGTATATAACAAAACACCTGGTTTTCCCTGTATTTATTATATATATAAGTAACTTTAAGTTTTTTTATACTATAATGTTTTATACTCGACATATCAGCCAAATCACACATAATATTGTATGCATAATTTATATTAATATTTACTCAAACTTGCATCTTTGCCATCTAAACTTTTTAGGGCGAAATTCATATAAGACAATGTTTAAGGTCATTTTCGTAACTCTTAGAGTATCAACATTACTTTCTAATTTATTTCAAGAGTTAAAGTCTAATCACATTTAATTTCAAACCTGAATTATCTACGGGGACGGAACTAACTCTTGAAACAGCTCCAGTTTTGAGAAATGAATCGTTAACGCCAAATCGGATTCGATTTAAAAAATGGGATTTCTCATAAGGATAAGAGTTGTTTTAATAAAGTTCTTAACAATAAAGGTAACACCGGACTTCATGCAGATGACCTATGAGTGGGACCGGTTCATAATATTGTGGAGAGTATATCTCTAGAGCAAATGGTGGACTTCATGCAGATGACCTATGAGTGGGACCGGTTCATAATAGTGTGGAGAGTATATCTCTAGAGCAAATGGTGGAATATGATTCTTCTAATATCTCATTACAAGAAGGTATTTCTAGACCAACATCTTCTGAACATGGTGTTATGTTTAAATCATTTAATTAAATTTCGGGTACCATTATTGAAGATATTTCGGATAACAAGGATTCTTATGGTGAAATGCCTCCTCTGGAGGAAATTTCAAACTCGGATAAGGAATACCATGATATTAATTTATACGTGGAAATTCCTAAATTTGATCTTGGAATGTCAATTAATTCTGCAAAAGCTCAGGCGTTTATTAAATATTCATTTGACAGAAAAGGTGGAAACTAACACTCCAAAACTCAAGTTAGAAATTATTTTCAGGTCTTAGGGAATATGGAAGACTCAAATAATTTTGAGGCTGAAGAAAGTACTCAAATACTAAAAAGAATCATGACTCTTTTCCGTACTTAAGTGTCGAGGAGAAATCGGCTCTAAAGCGCAATTTTAGGCCACCTATCACTTGTTCAAGATTTCATAAAGTTTCATGATTTTTCTCTTATTTAGTGCTTGTAAGAGCCATAGGAGAGGATTTTTTTTCCTTCGAATAAATAAATAATTTTTTTTAAAAAAAAAAACATTTAACTACTAGAAAATAATTCCCAATATAAAAAATTTAGGGACCCTTTTATAGTTTTACAAAAAAATTAGGGTTATTTTACAATATTTAAAATTCCATGGATTGATTTGTAATTATGTATTATTTGGGGGTTGTTTTGTGGTTATCCAAAGGTTCAGGACTATTTTGTAATTACCCAAAACACCAAGGGTTATTTTATAATTTACTAAACTTTGAGGGTTATTTTATAAATATTTAAAGTTTAAGAAATTTTTCTAAATATTCATAAAGGATATATTTTTAGGGTCAAAATATCACTTTTTAACAAATCTATGTTCCAAACTGTAATTCCATTAAAGTTTGAAGTCAAAACTATTTTTTACAAAGTTAGGGGCTAGAAACACAATTGATAACACCCTTTGTTCCCAAAAAAAAAAAAATCCATAAGTCTAGGATTTAAATAACATTTTCATAATATTATTAAACACAACCCTAAACTGTACATTTTAATTTTCCACGGCATTTAATATTCATTTTTCCCTCCTTATCAAATAGCCAACACCCATAAATATGTGATTACATCACACATATATACTTCCCTCCGTCCCAAATTTGGAGTGCATATTTTTATTTTGTTTTGATTAAGCATACATTTGATCAACGATTAAAATTAATCCTTGTTCATTATCGTGGAACTTTGTTCATTGATTATGCCTAAATAGGAAAGTGGACTCTTAATTTAGGACAACCCAAAAAGGAATAGTATACTCTTAATTTTAATCGGAGGGAATATTGTTTTTCATGTGTAATATAGATGAAAATTTATAGTACTCAAAACACACACACACACAAACACACACAAATGTATATATTTAAACATGTATATTATTTCATTAAATGAATTCATACTGCGAAAATAGTCAAGTAATACGACACCCCTGCCTATTTGGAGACCAAACTTTAAATAGATAGTGTAAAGGGGTAGCTCCACCTCCAAAGGTGGCCTCAAGAGGCTACCAATTATTCTAATAATGAATAATGCACTACAATGTATTTTTTACATTTATTACTCAAAACACCATTAAAAATACCATGCGTGCACCCTCAAACTAACTTGTTAAGGCTTGTTTTACCCTTTAGTTATTATACTAGTAGAAGGGGGAAAACTTTGGAGAAAGTCTCTATATTATATGTATTATCTTATGTCTTTATTTCTCTTAGCCAAAGAGTACACTAACTCTTATTTACAATAGGAGCAACACACGGGGCGCACCTGAAAGAAGGACACGTTTTGATAACTGAATGTCATACATAGTCATATCAATCCACATTATAGATTTATAAATATTCGATTAGTTTTAAAACTGATTTTCTGGATTGGTGGATACACACAAGCTATAGTGGACCTTTACCCCCACTATAGCAGTCCTAAAGTTGTTATGGCAACTGAGGTAATCGATATAACTCCCCTAAATATGGATTGTTTTTAAGATAACATTTGATCTTTGTTTACTTTCTAATTGACTTAACACATTTTATTTATGTCTATTAAATCTCACTAATTGTACATTTAATCCTAATTTTTTCCAAAATATATGAGTAATTATCTAAATATCCTCACTCCAATTGTACCTACACTGCTAATTAAATAATTGCTCAGACTAACTACAGAGTTGCTCAAATACTCCTACTAAAATTTACTAATATATAATCAGATTATAAAATGCACTTAACATTATGAAATTTAATTCTCATAAAACATAATAAAAATTCGGGTTATAATAGTTAACGTCTAAATAAATTTCAATGCCATAACTATGTATGCTACTCTATTATAGGCTTCACCCACTCCTAATGTGATACCGTAACTCTCAGTATATCCAATAATATAGGAGGATGAAAATTAAATGCATAAACAATAAGCAGTGTGGCATAGCTCCACCCATCTCGAATCCCATCAGAGCATCCTAACAGTTCATCAATCCTCATTAATTATTCATACTACCCTTTGACAAATACTATAGGGCATTAAAATTTCCCTTCATTTATGAACCACCCATATTCCCAACTTGAGTAACAGACAATCATCATCACGTATGTATGTGGTAAAATCCTACCGCTATGCAATCAATATAATTAAGATTAGAAAAGTAAATAATCATAATCACATAATGACAGAGTATGTTATATTGTTTGTCAATGTTGTTACGATCATGATATGTTTCTCCCTCTTTATTTATCGATTCTTGATAATAAATATTACATGCCCTTTTTAGGGGTGTGTGTTACATTTATAAAGAACATAAAGTGGTTTCTCTATGGGGGACTCCATGACCTTGGATTGCTATCATATATTGATCGACATAATAAAGTTCTGATATCTGTACTGATGGACCTCAATCCATCCTTATCTCTTTGAGATATGATCTATATCAATTTTAGTAGACATGTGTTATTTCCTTATGCCTTGCCGAAAAATTTCCTAACAATTTCCCCTAAAGCTTTGGAGCTTAATTAGGGTGCGAAGGTTTGTTATCTTACCGGATGTAGCCTTTGATAGCGATTGGTGATGATATTCAATTGTCCATGAGAGCCATGGTAAACTAATGTCGGTGCTTGGTGTTTTTGAGAGATAAAATACCCTTTAGTTTTCATGTTAAATACCACCTCCTGGTTTCATCAATGCAAATTATCCAACTTTTCTTACAATGTTATGTGTTTTTTAGTGTAATTCTATCCAAATATTCATTGAAAACTTGGAGGATAGTTAAAGGCGTTCATAGGATACACTAGTTGTATGTGACTAGGTTAGGGGTCCTAAATATTCGTTATTGTTACATGTGGTTTAGGTCGAATGAAAATATCATTATTTGAAGGTGAGGAAGGCTGGGAGAGTCTGTGTTGTGAACTCATTAAATTCCAACAAGGATTAGTGGTCACAAGGATTCATTGTGATGAAGTTTGAGTAGTTACTCATTCTGGAGTGTGGTGAACCCTATAAGGGACCAAAGTAAACTAATGGGGATTATGAGATTGGTTTATTATTAAATATTATGTTATTGAATGTTCGTCCAAAACTTGCTTGAGTTTTATTGATGTTTTTATTCTTTGTCTTTGCAGAAAGACTTAAGAAGACAAAGCTAGACCAAAAATATGTCAACTTTAACGAGTTGAGAAAATTCTGTAAGCTTAGGAAATCTTTTATTACTAGTCCCGAGCATCCTATGTTTGCCTCATTATTGTTTAAATATAACTGTACCACCACGTCTTTCGTTGCTTAACCAACCTACAGGGACGTAGATATCCATGCACCACATGAAGAGGAAGAGTCTTCAAACCTAAGAATTTTGGCCTCATTTGAATTTATTGATGCCATAAGCATGCATGTTGTAACCACTTCTGCTTTTGAGGTAGGGATGTTGTCGAGGAAAAAAATTGCAAATTTCTTGGAGGGGGATTTCCCCTCTTAGTTCTCTAAGTGACCACCCTCCAAAAGTAAGGAGTTGGGGGGTCTATCTAACCCAGTTATCCTCGGGCATTCCCCTAACATGGCGCAGACCCAATAGACAAAGAGGAAAAATACAAACTATAGCCTTGCAGTTGCTCTGCCTACAAAAAAAGTGGATTCCTGCAACATGGGTAAGGGACTTGTTAATGGCACAGTGATCACTAATGTTGATTTGTCCCCTACGTTGCTTATGAGGGTTGTCTTTAAGATATTTAAGAGGTAGTCTGATGTTTGTTAGATCAAAGGATTATCTCCTATGCCATGTAGACATTTTCCTTGATATATTGTGATAATTCTTGTTCGAATTTCCATGCCTTCAAAATCTTTTGTACTAAATATTTTTCTCAGCTTTTCACTTGTATTTTCTAGTGGACTTTTTTGACCTAATAGACATGAGGACCGATTATGCAAAGTCCAACGCCAATCTGGGCCATGCTCTAGAAAAATCTTAAAGGGACCTAAAGGTTAATTGGGAGAGGACTAAGGGTTTTAATGCTAATATAAGTCTAAGGACATGGATCTCTCTATATAAAAGTCCAAGGATGTGCAACTAGAGAAGGTTGCCAAGGAGTATTCTCAATCGACAAGCTTATGAACAAAGCTATAATGACTGCCATGGCCTTGCCAATAAAAAAATAGACTTTATTCATTAGTCTTTATTTAATAAAGGATGTATTGAAGATTTTAGAAAGGCTAGGGTTCTTATTGATTCCGAGCTCTTCGACGAGCATGATCGAGTTTCTCCCATAAACTTTGAAGAGGAGGGAAAAACATAGGGAATCGAGTAAGAGAAATAGGTTTGGAATAAGAAGAGGAGTCCACAGATCAGGACAAGTCCATTGTCAAATCAAGATCTTATGATGTCAAAAAATGAGGCTCCATCTAATTAGAATAGTCTAGGACCTTCTATTTTGTATCTCCTGACTTTTCAGTGTTCCCTTATAAGGGCTTACCCAAATATTTCCATTAAATGAAATGACATATAATTTTGAATCTATCATGTTTTGTTCAGATACTATTAATTACTTGCTTGTGTTTCCTTATTTTCCCATTCAGAATGCCTTTTTTTAATTATTGTAGTCTATTAAAAACTTGGCCTTACTGATAATGGTTTAAAAAGATGAAGATATTGACTTAATTCTTGATTCGTACTCTTCGGGTCAAGCTCGAGAAGATATATCTTTGTTTCGTAAGATCTTCAAAATATGTCAAGTACCTAAGGTGACTAGACTATTATGGTCACTTCTCTTCGTGCCGATCTATTTTTTTATAGAATGAGAATCAAAGATATTTGCTAGTTTATTATAGAGTGAGAATATTTCTATAAAGGAGCATCACGGTAAGTCTAAACACAGTTCTAATAAGAACGAGGGGATCATACCTAGTTCGCATGACCATATTATTAAATTAAGGTATCACTTTAGGAGGGGTCCTAGCATAGTTTGGGCTGTTAGATATAACGAAGGTTAGATGGATGCCTCCTCCACTTGGATGAGGCCAGACAAGTGTGTTATAATTATGGTTTTTAATTCCTTGGCAGACTGAAATATTCTCTTGGATTATTATTTTTGGTACTAGTACCAGGTAGATTATCCTTTTACTTAGCTCCCACCCTTTGCAAGCTATGAATGTTGGATACATATTAATGTCATTCCCCTTCCACTGCTGATGAATTATCTCATGTCCCATGATAGAGATTATGAGTTCAAGCCTAATTTTGACAATGGCCATCGAGATGCTGAATCAATAATTGTGATGTCTAACTTCATGATTTTGTAATCTCGTGTATACTCACTTTGTAATCCTTTCTATCTAGCTACTTTCATTTAAGTGAATGTTTTATGAATGGAAAATATCAATTAATTTCATATTTTTTTAATTTCCCATTTTCTATGTTGGTCATGTTTTTAATGTCTTCCTTACCTTTTAGGATGGTGTCGTCACACCTCCTTAAGCCTTGAACAAATATGGTAAAAAATCACTCGGTTATAGGTAATCTACCCATTTAGGATTTTAGCCAACCAAAGTCGGGTACTTAGTGCCTAAGGATCTGTCCTACATTTTACTCTTTTTGGAGCATTTTTTTTTGTTATTTTCTTGCTTCTTAGTTATGAAAACATATAACCTTATAATAGGATTAAGTTACTAGGGATCCCTGATTCGTCCCGAATCATATCACTTATTACCCTCGAAACTCATGCATTTTAGCCCCCTCGGGTACTTTAATGCCTATATTTATGCTCGTTAATCAAATAACCTCCGATTTAAATGATAACATGTTACTTGAGATATTATTGAGTGTTTGTAGGTATTAAATTCCTTAATATGAAGTTTGGTGGGATTCCGGTAAAGTTTCGTCGCATTTTGTACGTTTAGGGGTAATTTGGCAATTTCACATTTCGAGTTTTTCTACCAAAGTATTCACAATAGTTGAATCTCTTGGATCAAGATTTGCATGTCCGTGAATGGTGTTTGAATAGGAGTCCAAACGAAGAAACTACAGGCCTTTGATAGGAGAAGAATTATACAAATTCATTTAATATTAACAATTTAAATAATGCCATCTATCTCCCTATCCACTTATTCAACAAACTTCTAATTAGCAAATGGAAATTTGGGTTTTGTGCTCGGGTTTGTGCTCAGGTCTATGATTCAACCAATTGGAGCCCTGGTTTGTGAAATTGACGTGTAGGTCTTTGGCTCACACGATTATCGCGAGTCCGTGGAGGTTTGCAACGATCAATTTAGAGCTCGAGTTTTGAATTGCATTTGCAGCTAAGGTCTTGGGGAAATCCTTTTGGATATTTGTTTTGGCATGGGTGATAACAGAGTTTGATGCATGCCAAATATGGTTTCGGGTTTTGGGTCCAAATTTGGATCCATGGATCTCGAGCTCTTGTGTTGCCATGGTGGTCTCGGCTGGAACCATGTGCAAAGAGAAGAAGCGATCATGACTTTACAAACATGAGCATGAGTTAGGTTCTGGTGTTGTTGTGTGCACAGCAATAAGGAACAATGTGGGTTTGATCAGAAACGATCGGTCGACCGGGTTCCCACCCGCGATCGACCGGGTTTAGTTGTTTTGCCTCCCTCCGAAGTCAGTGTGCCTCTTCCCCTTTACGCGGTCAACCATCAACTCACCTGCGGTCGACCGGTCCCCTGCTTGGTGCCGACTTTGCTGCTACTTTTCCTTTTTGTTTTCTTTTTCCATTTTTTCTTTTTCTCTTTCCTTTTTTTTAATTTATTTTTTCTTTTTCTTTTATTTCCTTTTCCCACTTAGTATAAATAGCAAGACTTAGTTTATTTGCAAAGGGACACTTTTTCCATATGTTTCTCTTTAGTTTAGGTTTGGCACATTTGGGGATTTTGTTGGAGTTTTTCCCCTCTCCTCCATGTTTGTGGGTTTCCACCATTAATGTATGTTTTATTTACTATTCATTATCTCTTTCAACTTAATTATGTTTTGTCCCTTTTATTTCTTGCTTTATTAATTATTTCAAGCCTAGATAATTATTGTAGTTAATTTAATTAGTATTATCTTTAATTAATTTGTTTTTTGATTTATGTTGTTCATCATCTGTAGCAGCTAGTGTAAATTAGGTTGTGTTAGATTGAACTCACCTAAGAGTTCATTGGTTGCTTTGCTATGGTGATGGGTTTCCACTCTTTTATTTCAATTGGGTTGTCCTAGTCATTATTCCTACGAGATTTAATGGTGTATATCATGTATGCGTGTATTCATGACCTTGCGTACGTAATTTTTGGGGTATTTATTGATGCCAAAATCATAGTAGTCTTTTATGCTAATTTAGGGGTGTGACAATTCTTAATTTAATTAATTGATGAAATGAGACGCAATCTTACTAATTTTTGAAGCCATGAAATCATATATACCAATTAACTCAGAGTGAGGAGATATCAAGCATGACCTATTGTTTTTATTCATTTTGTTAATTCTAGTTTAAATACACTCGCCTAGTTATCTTTTAATTTTTATTAACTCTTATGTTTTACACTTTCATTTTAAAAGTATTAAATCGAATAAATTCTAGGAACTCCTCTCGGTGGATTTTCGATACCCGGACATGGACGCTATACTCCCTTAAAAGATTGTAGTCATAAGTTTGGGTTTTTGTATTGAGGGGGTGAGATGAAAATAAACGAGCGGTGTCAGTGACGTGTGACATCATTATCGGGGTCTCGATGTTTTAGAATTTATTTGATTTAATGTTTCTTAGTATTTTCTTTCTATTTCGATTATTTGTTAACAATTTTTGTAGGACTTCTACATTTGAGCACAAAGAACCGCTTGAATTTTTCGAGTGCGCATCTCTTTATGGAATTCTCCATCTCGAGACTTCTTTGGTGTAATCATGTCTTATTCCAATTCTTTTGGTAATCGTTGCGAAAGTTCTCAAAATCCCCCTACCCCTATGAATTTTGGTCAATACTTAGGAACCCAAAAAAATGAAACATCTAAAATGACTTTGGGTGAGTATTACGAAAGTCAAATATGGATTACGAAATTTTTTAGGAATGATAATTTCGATTTTAAGTCGCAAGATCCTTATGATAAGAATTTTGAAATGAATTGCAATAGATTTCAAAACTCCTATGTTAATGATTTTGATAGTCGTCTCGAGGATGATTTTCAAGTTCTCGTTTGCAAGAACTCGCACCTAGTCCTATGACTTTCGGTGAGGGATTGCGCATGCTTGAAAATGAGAAAATTAAAAACCGTTATCGAGAAGAAAATCGTTGTTGGGAGCATGAGTTGGATTTATTGTTTGAATCCGACGACGATTTTTCTTCTGAGACTTTTGAAGTCGAGGAATGTTTTAAACCAAATGATAACTTTTTGCCGACTTTGGAACATATCACTCTTGATTTAACCTAGGGTATAGTAAAGAATGAAAATGCGGAAGAAATTTGCATAATATCCATTTTCAATGAAATGGTTTCTTCTTTGATTCTTAAATAAGAAAGTTTCATTGAAAATGATCTTATTTCTTTCGAAATTTAATCTTCAAGAGATGATAATTCATCTCTTGAGATTGAATTTCTTTTTTCCCCGTCCTTATTATATACTTCACACCTTCGCTAGTACCCGGTGAATCGGTTCCAAACTTTATAATTTCAAACCTTTTCACCGATGAGTACTCGCTCGAGTCGCCTTCCCTGGAGGCATCTTTGCCCTCTTGTGCACCCCCTCCCATTCCAACTTCAAAATGTTTGGAAGAAAATTCTATTTTTTTTGCCCCCTTGTGTATTTGTCACCCATTTTATCCAA
Source organism: Sambucus nigra (assembly GCA_949130495.1). NCBI lineage: Eukaryota > Viridiplantae > Streptophyta > Magnoliopsida > Dipsacales > Adoxaceae > Sambucus > Sambucus nigra. The sequence continues at coordinate 484,527 of CASBWL010000139.1, read as the reverse complement.
ATCCCCCATCCTCCCTCCCAAATTTTTAATTGGAGATGGTTTAGTTCTTCCGCCATACGCATGCCTTCCGTTGTTCAAATGGAATTCTTATTTTTTGGAAGGCATGCTTTCAATTGAGGGTACCCCATTGATTTTCCAAAGTCAATTCATGTTTTGGGCAGACCCTCAAAAATTTCAACTAGTGTATAGTTAGTTAGAAGTTAAAATTGTAGGTTGTAAATAGTTAGTTTTGTTTTATTTTTCTTAGTTTTATTTTTTGTTACTTATTGTCTAGTGTAGTTAGTTATGTTTCTATAATTTTCTTTTTATTATGCTTGGTACTAACATGTTTTCTAGAATCATTGAACTCGTACTTTCATGAGATCACTCCATTTTGGGTAGTATCGCTCTTTTCCTCTCTTTAACTTGATTCTTAATGCACATTAAGGACAATGTCAGGTTTTAAGTTAGGGGTGTGGGATATTTTATCCGTTCATTGGTTGTTTCTTTGATTTGATTGTATGTTATTGCAAGCATACTTTTCTTGTAAAAAAATTAAAATTTTCAAAAAGATTTTCATTCTTTTTTCTCCTTTGATGGGAATTTTGCCTTTGTTTCTAATGATAAATTTCAATAATTGCCAGTTCCAATAGACAACTAAATGATGCATGTTCTCGATTTTAGAAGTTATTAGACTTTTTTCCTCAATTATTGATATTACGAATAACTTCATGAATTAAACTTTAATCCCATGAGCACATGCGTTTTTCTTTCTTTATTGATTTTGTTTAAGATTTTTATAACCTCGTAATCCTTTGTTTCATTTTATATACTTACACCTAGTGAAATTTGAGGCATACCATCATTTGTGAGTGTTATACAGTTCTCTTTCCTCTTTGAAAATGTTATAGTCTTTAGTAATCTCACTATTCTTTCATTGATCGTTCATTAATTGAGTTCATTTTTTAAATGTGTTACTTGAGCACGATTTTCAAAGTTTGTTTTGACTTGAGAATTGCATAAACTTTAGGAAATGATCATAGGCCATCTTTGTTATATCACCCATATTAACCTTGACCTCACCTTATATGTTTTCCCTCGCCAACCCCTTTGAGACTTAATATAGCCTTTCATTTCATAACCCCAAATCCTAAAAACCAACTCCAAATTGGAGTTATAAACCATACATCTTACCTTCCATACCTTTGTTTGGAATGGTACTTGGGTTTGAATGATGTCCGCGTTATCTTGTTGCAATTAAACATGTGAGAGTGAGAAAAGTAAAGAAAAGAAAGAAAATAAAAAGGGAAGAAAAAGAGAAAGTAGAAATTAAAAAAATAAAAGAAAAGAAAAAAATGAGAAAAAGAAGAAAAGAAAGGGAAGAGAAATTTGTACATGTTGTGTCTAGTGTTCAATAAGCTTGGTTTTCTCTCCCCGTTGTTATATTCAATGCCTTTTAAGGAAGTTATTTTTCAATTTTTGATATTGCCCGCATTTTTCCATTATCCTGAGTTTTCATCCCCGGACACTTTAAATCCGTACATATTTCCTTCATTTCATAACCCTAGCCTAACCTACATTACAACCCTATTAAAATCCTATGTGATTCAGGATGATTCAATTCAAAAGTTTAAATAGTTTTGATAATATGTGAAAATGCATCTCAGCTCCTTTAATGATGGTATCTTTAATTGCGATTATATGTTTTTCAATTATTATATAACATTATTCATTTGTGACATGTGTGCGGCCTAGTTTCCATTTCCATTTACTCTTTATGCCCGCATGTCCCGTATATTACCTCCCATTCAAAGTGATTTCATTTATTGAGTGTAATATCCGGTGAGGATTGACTTTTATGTACGCTTTTATTTTTATTATCCAATTTATTTAAGCTTTTGTCCAATCATACATTGCATGTGCTCGTTCACCTCCTATATTTTAAGGTTTCAATTATATGAAGTTCGTTCTATAATGTTAATAACTAAGGATTTCTGTTTGAATTCATTCACTTTTCTAATAATATGTTGAAATCTTATTCATTATTGTTGGGCTTGTCGCATGTTCATTGGACATATTTTGAGAAAACCGTATGATGTTTGTGGGTTTCATCCTTGAAAACCCTCACGGGACGACACTCGTCCACTAGGGTAACCTAGGGGTTTAACGGCTTATTGCATACTCTAAATGCAATCGTTCACCCGCGAAAGTGGTTTTTTATATTTTTAATCGCTTTTTTATATATATCCTGTCTTGTTATTTTCTTATAGTTTTTCTTGATTTGAATTTCATTTCTAAGGACTAGCAATGTGTAAGTTAGGGGGGTAATTCGTCCGGAATCATAGCACTTATTACCCTATAAACTTATGAATTTTAGCCCCCTTGGGTACTTTAATGCCTATATTTATGATCAATAATCAGAAAACCTATGTTTTATATGTTAACATGTAATTTGAGGTATTATTGAGTGTTTGTAGGTATAAAAGTGCTTAATATGAAGTTTGGTGGCGTTCTAGTAAAGTCCCATCGCAATTCGTACGTTCAGGGGCAATTTGGTAATTTTAAACTTTGGGAATTTTCCCCTAAGCATTCAAAAAACTTGAATCTCTCATGTCAAGCTTCACGTGGAAGTGAATGGTGCTCAAATTGGAGTTCGAACGAAGAAACCATAGGCCTTTGATCGAAGAAGAATTATAGAATTTCATTTAATGCTAACAATTTAAATAATGCCCTCCATGTCCCCATCAACTTTTGTAGCAAACTTCTAATTTGCAAATGGTGATTTGGGGATCGTTATCGGGTATATGATTCAACCAATTAGAGCCTTAGTTTGTGAAATTGGCGTGTAGGTCTTTGACTCACATGATTATTGCGAGTCGATGGAGGTTTGCAACGATCCATTACAAGCTTGAGTTTTGAATTTCATTTTCAACTCAGGTCTTGGGGAGATCCTTTTGGAGATTTATTTTGGCATGGGTGATAACAAACTTTTGATGCAGGTCGGATATGGTTTCGGGTCTTGTGTTTGAATTTGGATCCATGGATCTCGAGCTCTTGTGCTGCCATGGTGGTCTCGGTTGGAACCATGTGCAAAGAGAAGTAGCGATCGTGTATTTACAAACATGAGCACGAGTTGGGTTTTGGTGCTTTTATATGCACAGCAAAGAGGAATAACGTGTGTATGATCAGCAACGATCGATCGATTGGGTTCCCACCCATAATCGACCGGGTTTTGTTATTTTGCCTTTCTCTAAAGACAGTGTCCCTCTTCCCTTTTACGCGGTCAACCGACCCCTCATGGACGGTCGACCGGTCACCTTCTTTGTGTCGACTTTGGTGCTACTTTTCCTTTTTTATTTTCTTTTTCTTTTTTCTTTTTCTCTTTGTTTTTTCTAATTTCTTTTTCCTTTTTATTTTGTTTCCTTTTCCCCACTTAGTATAAATAGCAAGACTTAGTTTATTTGTAAATGATCTCTTTTTTTTCCAACTTTTCTCTTTAGTTTAGGTTTAGCCCATTTGGGGATCTTTTTGGAGTTTTCCCCCTTTCCTCCATGTTTCTAGTTTTCCACCGTTAATGTAAGGTTTATTTACTATTTATTGTCTCTTTCAACTTATTTATTTTTTTGTCCCTTTTATTTCGTGCTTTATTAATTATTTCAAGCCTAGATAATTACTATAGTTAATTTAAATAGTGTTGGTTTTAATTAATTGGTTGTTTGATTTATGTTGTTCATCATGTGTAAGGGCTAGTGTAGACACCCCATTCGGTTACCCCCTAAACTCTCCTTAGGTCCCTAGCACCTCCCTTCATCACTACAAACCTGGGTCATACGCCGAGTACTGACCTAGAAGCCATCGGGCACTCCCAGGCTCCATTTCACCAAAATTCAAAGTCTTTAACTCAACCGAGACTGAATGAAACTTTGAAGGGCACTGAAATCCCTTTCCAACGATCTATCCCATGCGCGATTCCGACTTACTATGCGGATGAATGACTTGTTTTCCCCCAAAACTAAATCAGGAACCCACCGGGCGCTCCCGGGCTCTGTTTGACCTAAGTCAAAGTCTTTAAATTGATCGAGACTAAATGAATCTTCAAAGGTCACTAAAACCCCTTTCCAACGGTCCGTCCCATGCGCGATTCCAACTTACGGTACGGACGAACAATCTGTTTTACTCCGAAAGGTCACCGAATACTTCTAGGGCTTGGTTCACTAAAGTCAACTCCCCGAACCGAATCAAACTCTTTGGAATGTCTAAGTACATCTCCTAAACTTTCCAAGGGTCCACCCCGTGCGCGATTCGAACTTACCATGCGGACGAACGATCCATTTGCGTCTGACAATTCCCCGTCTAATAGACCGAAGAATGCTTCTAATACACATTTGACCCAAATTCAACTCCCAAACTCGGGATCAGTCCAAAGGACTTTCGAAGGTCTCTGAATTACCATTCCAACGGTCCACCCCATGCGCGGTTCTGATCAATGGTTTGCACTCTGCGGCTGATTTTCTAAGAAGGCCTAAAAGACACTGCCAAACGGTAGGTCCCAGACCCTGCCTATCGGCAGTGTGCCTAAATGCACCTGCTGATTGGCAGGAACAAGGCTATGCCGATCGTCAATGCCCTGGGCCTATAAAAAGGAGTCCTTACCTCACTTGCAAGAGGAGCCCAAATCTAATATATATCACCCTTAGAAAATCCAAAAAACCTCTCTCAAAATCAGCGTGATTTTCACACCCAAATACCTTTCCAACCTTCACTTTTCATCAAACAAGTCTAAGGGCTGCTCTCCAACATTCAAGATCAAGCTCAAGATCTTCAAGAAGGTCCAATTTTCTCAACTCTCTCCTTAAATTCTCATAAATTCGCAATAACTTATTTTATTACTTAACATTTTCATTATCTCATCTCACACATCCTAATATACCTTTTATTTAGTATTATTTCACATCTCTTATTTTCATATAAATAAAAACCCAAAATACAAGAAAAATAGGGTTTGCTCATAAATTCCAAAGGGGAATTGTCATACTTTTCTTACACTTTTCTCACAACTAAAACACTTTTTCAACACACACACACACAAATAAGAGAAGCCCCCGATTGGATTTATGGGATAAACCCCACCCCCTCATTTTAATACGAACTACGTGGATTTTGATGCCTCTGTAGGATACGTAGGCGTCTCGGGGTAAAACTCGAGACTCGAGTCTTATTTTTACTTTTTCTCTCATTTTCTATTTTCTCTAAACTCCACTCTCTTATATTATATATATACATATATTTGTTCTGAGTGGAGTATTATTCCACATGCGTTATCGTTCCATCATAACGGTCAACGCAAGGATAATCGCATAAATCCTATTTTCTAATATTTTTATACCTTCCTACGGATGACTTGCTTTACCTCTTCCATGGTACAAGTCGATCATTCATATCTCCACTATATATAAAAATGCATACATATCACGGGGAAAATAATGGAAAATAACAAAAACCCATAAGAGACCGAAAGGGCAGAATGGGTGCCTAACACCTTCCCATTTCATAACTTAGCCTCTGGACCCTTTTTGAATCATTTTTGATTTCTTATGAATCAGTATGTCTTTGGATGCTGTCCTTCGGGATGGCTCCCTTTCTTTTGTCTGTTTTGAGTAAAATAAATTGACGACTCTATCTCTCTACATTTTTCACCTCACCCAATTGACACCGACAGAAGCGCTCCCGAGAGGGATGTGCGGGACCTAGGATGCTCCCTCACGCCGCCCGCCCATCGTGAGGATCGGGGATGGCCACAGCTAGTGTAAATTAGGTTGTGTTGGATTGAACTCACCTAAGGTTTGATTGGTTTCTTTACTATGGTGATGGGCTTTCACTCGTTTATTTCGATTGGGTTCTCCTAGTTATTACGCCTAGGAAATTTAACGGGGTATATCACGTATGCTTCGTATTTACGACCTTGCTTACGTAATTTCTGGGGTATTTGTTGACGCCAAATCATAGTAGTTTTTCATACAAATTTAGGGGTGTGACAACTCTTGATTTAATTAATTGATGAAACGAGACGCAATCGTAATAACTTCTGAACGCATGTAACTATTTATACCAATTAACTCGGGGTAAGGGATATCTAGCACAACCTATAGTTTTTATTCTTTTTGTTAATTCTAGTTAAATACACTCGTCTAGTTATCTTTTACTTTTTGTTAACTGTTATCTTTTACACTTTTATTTTAGAAGTATTAAACCGAATAAATTCTAGAAACTCGTCTTTATGGATTTTCGATACCCGGACTTGGTCGCTATACTCCCCTAAAAGAGTGTAGTCATAAGTTTAGGTTTTTGTATTGATGAGGTGAGCCGAAAATAAATGACAGGTGTCAGTGACGCGACCCCGCGGCAAAATCCTCCCTGTCAATCCCCGATAATTATTATTTCTAGAGTGTGATTGGACAGGTTTGAGAAAATTTGAATAAACTTAGTGTCACTGATAATCATTATTTGGTCGGATAAAGTTTTGTGATATTGAACTGCAATTTGGAATAATAAAAAAGCTTAGTGCATTAATTGAATGTAAAACGTCCAAGATGTTGGTATACAAAGCAATTATTAAAGTTAAAGTTGCAAAAATATAATATCCTAAGGTTGGACTCATTCTAAGCCATATGTATCTCTCTTCCCCCCATTATTTTTTTATGGTAAAATCCTTATAGGTCAACCCTGACGACTTTTAATGATTGTGTAACACCCCGCCCGCCCGGGGAGAGCGAACGGAGCGCTACTGTCGATAAAACTAAACTAATTCACAAATAACAAGGTATAGAGCATCTAAATCCCACAATAAAACAAGAAACCACTATTCTCATCTTCAAATTAATGCAACAAATCTCTCGAAATAATTACAACAATCTAACTATCTCGAAAATAAAATAAATCTCCAAATGCTCTATACATCAAAATAAATACAAGTCTTTTCATCTCTTGTATTAAAAATTCTTCCCAAATAATCCTCGCTAAAATCATCCCAATTGGTCCATAGCACTCAAATCCGTGCTCACCTGCCAACTAAGAAAAAGATGGGGAAGTACACAATACGACAGGAAAGATGCTCAACAATAGTATGATAGCGATGAATAAAGCGCAACAATACGAATACGAATTCTCAAATCAAATGCGAATCTCAATAGCATTTTATCAATAAATTTCTCAACAACACATTAACCGGAGTCACCAGGCCTCACCATACCGCGCCATACTTTATCAAGTAGCCGGAAAAGGAGTCTTGGCGGATGCCCAACATCAGTGCCATATTAAAATCTCATGACAGCGTGCTCAAAACAACATGAATAATACCTCATGAATGAAAATAATTCCAACAATTATTTTTCCAGATTTCAATGAATTTAACAATTCAAAATACGAGTTCAATTAAGAAGAATTCAACGGAATAAACACTCGCGAGATTTAGGAGCATATTGTGTAAAATCCCATACCTCAAAATCATCAAATGAATCATCACATAATTCAACCTCAAAATCTAATCACACCATCACGTTCCTCTCGCGAAAATAATCAAATCTCGTTCTAGCCCAAACTCGAGAAAACACCAAATAAGCTTTCTAATCTAAGGTTGAAGTCTTGAATAAGTTTGGGGCTATGGTTTGTAGATAAAAAGGAGTAATTTTGGAGATGTCTTCTGGTTGAAAAGTTTGAGAAAAAGTGATTTGAAAAGCCAAGCCACGAATTTGTTGATATATAAAGGGTTAAGAGTTTGATTAAGAAAAGAGTTCTAATAAGATACAAACACTAAAAAATTTATTCCGGACGATCGGACCTTTGGAATCGCTTGAAATTTTAGTATGCTGTAGCGAACGGCGAGACAGGACTTCTGACAAAAATTCAACTCGATTGGACGGTCGGAATTCTAAAAATATTATTTTTACTAGAGAGTTTTATGTTCCGAGGACTCTTAGAGAGTTTTATGTTTTGAGGACTTTTCTAAATAATAAAAATTCAATTAAAACTCCATTTTAATTCCGATTTCGAAACCGTTTGAAATTCTCGCCTTTAAAAATAATAACCAACATATTTGAGAAATAAAAATAATTTTATCTCAAAATTTATTTTTCCTTTTAATTTCGAAAATACCCCAAAAATTACGTGGGTTGTTACACTTCCCCACTAACAATGGAATTTCGCCTTCGAAATTCGCCGGATACCTAACTCTCAAAAATCAGGCCAACAATCTCCCAAAATAATCTCGTCTCCAAAATAATAATTTCCTCACATCTAATCTAGATGCCTAACGCAAAACGATTCTCTAAAAATTTCTATCTCCAAAAATACGCGCCACAAAAACGCAACAGACCCAAAACCTAAGACCCGAGGGTGGTCGTATACCTAAGCTCTGATACCATTCTGTAACACCCCGCCCGCCCGGGGAGAGCGAACGGAGCGCTACTGTCGATAAAACTAAACTAATTCACAAATAACAAGGTATAGAGCATCTAAATCCCACAATAAAACAAGAAACCACTATTCTCATCTTCAAATTAATGCAACAAATCTCTCGAAATAATTACAACAATCTAACTATCTCGAAAATGAAATAAATCTCCAAATGCTCTATACATCAAAATAAATACAAGTTTTCTCATCTCTTGTATTAAAAATTCTTCCCAAATAATCCTCGCTAAAATCATCCCAATTGGTCCATAGCACTCAAATCCGTGCTCACCTGCCAACTAAGAAAAAGATGGGGAAGTACACAATACGACAGGAAAGATGCTCAACAATAGTATGATAGCGATGAATAAAGCGCAACAATACGAATACGAATTCTCAAATCAAATGCGAATCTCAATAGCATTTTATCAATAAATTTCTCAACAACACATTAACCGGAGTCACCAGGCCTCACCATACCGCGCCATACTTTATCAAGTAGCCGGAAAAGGAGTCTTGGCGGGTGCCCAACATCAGTGCCATATTAAAATCTCATGACAGCGTGCTCAAAACAACATGAATAATACCTCATGAATGAAAATAATTCCAACAATTATTTTTCCAGATTTCAATGAATTTAACAATTCAAAATTCGAGTTCAATTAAGAAGAATTCAACGGAATAAACACTCGCGAGATTTAGGAGCATATTGTGTAAAACCCCATACCTCAAAATCATCAAATGAATCATCGCATAATTCAGCCTCAAAATCTAATCACACCATCACGTTCCTCTCACGAAAATAATCAAATCTCGTTCTAGCCCAAACTCGAGAAAACACCAAATAAGCTTTCTAATCTAAGGTTGAAGTCTTGAATAAGTTTGGGGCTATGGTTTGTAGATAAAAGGGAGTAATTTTGGAGATGTCTTCTGGTTGAAAAGTTTGAGAAAAAGTGATTTGAAAAGCCAAGCCACGAATTTGTTGATATATAAAGGGTTAAGAGTTTGATTAAGAAAAGAGTTCTAATAAGATACAAACACTAAAAAATTTATTCCGGACGATCGGACCTTTGGAATCGCTTGAAATTTTAGTATGCTGTAGCGAACGGCGAGACAGGACTTCTGACAAAAATTCAGCTCGATTGGACGGTCGGAATTCTAAAAATATTATTTTTACTAGAGAGTTTTATGTTCCGAGGACTCTTAGAGAGTTTTATGTTTTGAGGACTTTTCTAAATAATAAAAATTCAATTAAAACTCCATTTTAATTCCGATTTCGAAACCGTTTGAAATTCTCGCCTTTAAAAATAATAACCAACATATTTGAGAAATAAAAATAATTTTATCTCAAAATTTATTTTTCCTTTTAATTTCGAAAATACCCCAAAAATTACGCGGGTTGTTACACTTCCCCACTAACAATGGAATTTCGCCTTCGAAATTCGCCGGATACCTAACTCTCAAAAATCAGGCCAACAATCTCCAAAAATAATCTCGTCTCCAAAATAATAATTTCCTCACATCTAATCTAGATGCCTAACGCAAAACGATTCTCTAAAAATTTCTATCTCCAAAAATACGCGCCACAAAAACTCAACAGACCCAAAACCTAAGACCCGAGGGTGGTCGTATACCTAAGCTCTGATACCATTCTGTAACACCCCGCCCGCCCGGGGAGAGCGAACGGAGCGCTACTGTCGATAAAACTAAACTAATTCACAAATAACAAGGTATAGAGCATCTAAATCCCACAATAAAACAAGAAACCAGTATTCTCATCTTCAAATTAATGCAACAAATCTCTCGAAATAATTACAACAATCTAACTATCTCGAAAATGAAATAAATCTCCAAATGCTCTATAAATCAAAATAAATACAAGTTTTCTCATCTCTTGTATTAAAAATTCTTCCCAAATAATCCTCGCTAAAATCATCCCAATTGGTCCATAGCACTCAAATCCGTGCTCACCTGCCAACTAAGAAAAAGATGGGGAAGTACACAATACGACCGGAAAGATGCTCAACAATAGTATGATAGCGATGAATAAAGCGCAACAATACGAATACGAATTCTCAAATCAAATGCGAATCTCAATAGCATTTTATCAATAAATTTCTCAACAACACATTAACCGGAGTCACCAGGCCTCACCATACCGCGCCATACTTTATCAAGTAGCCGGAAAAGGAGTCTTGGCGGGTGCCCAACATCAGTGCCATATTAAAATCTCATGACAGCGTGCTCAAAACAACATGAATAATACCTCATGAATGAAAATAATTCCAACAATTATTTTTCCAGATTTCAATGAATTTAACAATTCAAAATACGAGTTCAATTAAGAAGAATTCAACGGAATAAACACTCGCGAGATTTAGGAGCATATTGTGTAAAACCCCATACCTCAAAATCATCAAATGAATCATCGCATAATTCAGCCTCAAAATCTAATCACACCATCACGTTCCTCTCACGAAAATAATCAAATCTCGTTCTAGCCCAAACTCGAGAAAACACCAAATAAGCTTTCTAATCTAAGGTTGAAGTCTTGAATAAGTTTGGGGCTATGGTTTGTAGATAAAAGGGAGTAATTTTGGAGATGTCTTCTGGTTGAAAAGTTTGAGAAAAAGTGATTTGAAAAGCCAAGCCACGAATTTGTTGATATATAAAGGGTTAAGAGTTTGATTAAGAAAAGAGTTCTAATAAGATACAAACACTAAAAAATTTATTCCGGACGATCGGACCTTTGGAATCGCTTGAAATTTTAGTATGCTGTAGCGAACGGCGAGACAGGACTTCTGACAAAAATTCAGCTCGATTGGACGGTCGGAATTCTAAAAATATTATTTTTACTAGAGAGTTTTATGTTCCGAGGACTCTTAGAGAGTTTTATGTTTTGAGGACTTTTCTAAATAATAAAAATTCAATTAAAACTCCATTTTAATTCCGATTTCGAAACCGTTTGAAATTCTCGCCTTTAAAAATAATAACCAACATATTTGAGAAATAAAAATAATTTTATCTCAAAATTTATTTTTCCTTTTAATTTCGAAAATACCCCAAAAATTACGCGGGTTGTTACACTTCCCCACTAACAATGGAATTTCGCCTTCGAAATTCGCCGGATACCTAACTCTCAAAAATCAGGCCAACAATCTCCAAAAATAATCTCGTCTCCAAAATAATAATTTCCTCACATCTAATCTAGATGCCTAACGCAAAACGATTCTCTAAAAATTTCTATCTCCAAAAATACGCGCCACAAAAACTCAACAGACCCAAAACCTAAGACCCGAGGGTGGTCGTATACCTAAGCTCTGATACCATTCTGTAACACCCCGCCCGCCCGGGGAGAGCGAACGGAGCGCTACTGTCGATAAAACTAAACTAATTCACAAATAACAAGGTATAGAGCATCTAAATCCCACAATAAAACAAGAAACCACTATTCTCATCTTCAAATTAATGCAACAAATCTCTCGAAATAATTACAACAATCTAACTATCTCGAAAATGAAATAAATCTCCAAATGCTCTATACATCAAAATAAATACAAGTTTTCTCATCTCTTGTATTAAAAATTCTTCCCAAATAATCCTCGCTAAAATCATCCCAATTGGTCCATAGCACTCAAATCCGTGCTCACCTGCCAACTAAGAAAAAGATGGGGAAGTACACAATACGACAGGAAAGATGCTCAACAATAGTATGATAGCGATGAATAAAGCGCAACAATACGAATACGAATTCTCAAATCAAATGCGAATCTCAATAGCATTTTATCAATAAATTTCTCAACAACACATTAACCGGAGTCACCAGGCCTCACCATACCGCGCCATACTTTATCAAGTAGCCGAAAAAGGAGTCTTGGCGGGTGCCCAACATCAGTGCCATATTAAAATCTCATGACAGCGTGCTCAAAACAACATGAATAATACCTCATGAATGAAAATAATTCCAACAATTATTTTTCCAGATTTCAATGAATTTAACAATTCAAAATACGAGTTCAATTAAGAAGAATTCAACGGAATAAACACTCGCGAGATTTAGGAGCATATTGTGTAAAACCCCATACCTCAAAATCATCAAATGAATCATCGCATAATTCAGCCTCAAAATCTAATCACACCATCACGTTCCTCTCACGAAAATAATCAAATCTCGTTCTAGCCCAAACTCGAGAAAACACCAAATAAGCTTTCTAATCTAAGGTTGAAGTCTTGAATAAGTTTGGGGCTATGGTTTGTAGATAAAAGGGAGTAATTTTGGAGATGTCTTCTGGTTGAAAAGTTTGAGAAAAAGTGATTTGAAAAGCCAAGCCACGAATTTGTTGATATATAAAGGGTTAAGAGTTTGATTAAGAAAAGAGTTCTAATAAGATACAAACACTAAAAAATTTATTCCGGACGATCGGACCTTTGGAATCGCTTGAAATTTTAGTATGCTGTAGCGAACGGCGAGACAGGACTTCTGACAAAAATTCAGCTCGATTGGACGGTCGGAATTCTAAAAATATTATTTTTACTAGAGAGTTTTATGTTCCGAGGACTCTTAGAGAGTTTTATGTTTTGAGGACTTTTCTAAATAATAAAAATTCAATTAAAACTCCATTTTAATTCCGATTTCGAAACCGTTTGAAATTCTCGCCTTTAAAAATAATAACCAACATATTTGAGAAATAAAAATAATTTTATCTCAAAATTTATTTTTCCTTTTAATTTCGAAAATACCCCAAAAATTACGCGGGTTGTTACACTTCCCCACTAACAATGGAATTTCGCCTTCGAAATTCGCCGGATACCTAACTCTCAAAAATCAGGCCAACAATCTCCAAAAATAATCTCGTCTCCAAAATAATAATTTCCTCACATCTAATCTAGATGCCTAACGCAAAACGATTCTCTAAAAATTTCTATCTCCAAAAATACGCGCCACAAAAACTCAACAGACCCAAAACCTAAGACCCGAGGGTGGTCGTATACCTAAGCTCTGATACCATTCTGTAACACCCCGCCCGCCCGGGGAGAGCGAACGGAGCGCTACTGTCCATAAAACTAAACTAATTCACAAATAACAAGGAATAGAGCATCTAAATCCCACAATAAAACAAGAAACCAGTATTCTCATCTTCAAATTAATGCAACAAATCTCTCGAAATAATTACAACAATCTAACTATCTCGAAAATGAAATAAATCTCCAAATGCTCTATAAATCAAAATAAATACAAGTTTTCTCATCTCTTGTATTAAAAATTCTTCCCAAACAATCCTCGCTAAAATCATCCCAATTGGTCCATAGCACTCAAATCCGTGCTCACCTGCCAACTAAGAAAAAGATGGGGAAGTACACAATACGACCGGAAAGATGCTCAACAATAGTATGATAGCGATGAATAAAGCGCAACAATACGAATACGAATTCTCAAATCAAATGCGAATCTCAATAGCATTTTATCAATAAATTTCTCAACAACACATTAACCGGAGTCACCAGGCCTCACCATACCGCGCCATACTTTATCAAGTAGCCGGAAAAGGAGTCTTGGCGGGTGCCCAACATCAGTGCCATATTAAAATCTCATGACAGCGTGCTCAAAACAACATGAATAATACCTCATGAATGAAAATAATTCCAACAATTATTTTTCCAGATTTCAATGAATTTAACAATTCAAAATACGAGTTCAATTAAGAAGAATTCAACGGAATAAACACTCGCGAGATTTAGGAGCATATTGTGTAAAACCCCATACCTCAAAATCATCAAATGAATCATCGCATAATTCAGCCTCAAAATCTAATCACACCATCACGTTCCTCTCACGAAAATAATCAAATCTCGTTCTAGCCCAAACTCGAGAAAACACCAAATAAGCTTTCTAATCTAAGGTTGAAGTCTTGAATAAGTTTGGGGCTATGGTTTGTAGATAAAAGGGAGTAATTTTGGAGATGTATTCTAGTTGAAAAGTTTGAGAAAAAGTGATTTGAAAAGCCAAGCCACGAATTTGTTGATATATAAAGGGTTAAGAGTTTGATTAAGAAAGGAGTTCTAATAAGATACAAACACTAAAAAATTTATTCCGGACGATCGGACCTTTGGAATCGCTTGAAATTTTAGTATGCTGTAGCGAACGGCGAGACAGGACTTCTGACAAAAATTCAGCTCGATCGGACGGTCGGAATTCTAAAAATATTATTTTTACAAGAGAGTTTTATGTTTTGAGGACTCTTAGAGAGTTTTATGTTTTGAGAACTCTTCTAAATAATAAAAATTCAATTAAAACTCCATTTTAATTCCGATTTCGAAACCGTTTGAAATTCTCGCCTTTAAAAATAATAACCAACATATTTGAGAAATAAAAATAATTTTATCTCAAAATTTATTTTTCCTCTTAATTTCGAAAATACCCCAAAAATTACGCGGGTTGTTACACTTCCCACAAACAATGGAATTTCGCAATCGAAATTCGCCGGATAACTAACTCTCAAAAATCAGGCCAACAATCTCCAAAAATAATCTCGTCTCCAAAATAATAATTTCCTCACATCTAATCTAGATGCCTAACGCAAAACGATTCTCTAAAAATTTCTATCTCCAAAAATACGCGCCACAAAAACGCAACAGACCCAAAACCTAAGACCCGAGGGTGGTCGTATACCTAAGCTCTGATACCATTCTGTAACACCCCGCCCGCCCGGGGAGAGCGAACGGAGCGCTACTGTCGATAAAACTAAACTAATTCACAAATAACAAGGTATAGAGCATCTAAATCCCACAATAAAACAAGAAACCACTATTCTCATCTTCAAATTAATGCAACAAATCTCTCGAAATAATTACAACAATCTAACTATCTCGAAAATGAAATAAATCTCCAAATTCTCTATACATCAAAATAAATACATGTCTTCTCATCTCTTGTATTAAAAATTCTTCCCAAACAATCCTCGCTAAAATCATCCCAATTGGTCCATAGCACTCAAATCCCTGCTCACCTGCCAACTAAGAAAAAGATGGGGAAGTACACAATACGACAGGAAAGATGCTCAACAATAGTATGATAGCGATGAATAAAGCGCAACAATACGAATACGAATTCTCAAATCAAATGCGAATCTCAATAGCATTTTATCAATAAATTTCTCAACAACACATTAACCGGAGTCACCAGGCCTCACCATACCGCGCCATACTTTATCAAGTAGCCGGAAAAGGAGTCTTGGCGGGTGCCCAACATCAGTGCCATATTAAAATCTCATGACAGCGTGCTCAAAACAACATGAATAATACCTCATGAATGAAAATAATTCCAACAATTATTTTTCCAGATTTCAATGAATTTAACAATTCAAAATACGAGTTCAATTAAGAAGAATTCAACGGAATAAACACTCGCGAGATTTAGCAGCATATTGTGTAAAACCCCATACCTCAAAATCATCAAATGAATCATCGCATAATTCAGCCTCAAAATCTAATCACACCATCACGTTCCTCTCACGAAAATAATCAAATCTCGTTCTAGCCCAAACTCGAGAAAACACCAAATAAGCTTTCTAATCTAAGGTTGAAGTCTTGAATAAGTTTGGGGCTATGGTTTGTAGATAAAAGGGAGTAATTTTGGAGATGTCTTCTGGTTGAAAAGTTTGAGAAAAAGTGATTTGAAAAGCCAAGCCACGAATTTGTTGATATATAAAGGGTTAAGAGTTTGATTAAGAAAAGAGTTCTAATAAGATACAAACACTAAAAAATTTATTCCGGACGATCGGACCTTTGGAATCGCTTGAAATTTTAGTATGCTGTAGCGAACGGCGAGACAGGACTTCTGACAAAAATTCAGCTCGATCGGACGGTCGGAATTCTAAAAATATTATTTTTACAAGAGAGTTTTATGTTCCGAGGACTCTTAGAGAGTTTTATGTTTTGAGGACTCTTCTAAATAATAAAAATTCAATTAAAACTCCATTTTAATTCCGATTTCGAAACCGTTTGAAATTCTCGCCTTTAAAAATAATAACCAACATATTTGAGAAATAAAAATAATTTTATCTCAAAATTTATTTTTCCTCTTAATTTCGAAAATACCCCAAAAATTACGCGGGTTGTTACACTTCCCCACAAACAATGGAATTTCGCAATCGAAATTCGCCGGATACCTAACTCTCAAAAATCAGGCCAACAATCTCCAAAAATAATCTCGTCTCCAAAATAATAATTTCCTCACATCTAATCTAGATGCCTAACGCAAAACGATTCTCTAAAAATTTCTATCTCCAAAAATACGCGCCACAAAAACGCAACAGACCCAAAACCTAAGACCCGAGGGTGGTCGTATACCTAAGCTCTGATACCATTCTGTAACACCCCGCCCGCCCGGGGAGAGCGAACGGAGCGCTACTGTCCATAAAACTAAACTAATTCACAAATAACAAGGTATAGAGCATCTAAATCCAACAATAAAACAAGAAACCACTATTCTCATCTTCAAATTAATGCAACAAATCTCTCGAAATAATTACAACAATCTAACTATCTCGAAAATGAAATAAATCTCCAAATTCTCTATACATCAAAATAAATACAAGTCTTCTCATCTCTTGTATTAAAAATTCTTCCCAAACAATCCTCGCTAAAATCATCCCAATTGGTCCATAGCACTCAAATCCCTGCTCACCTGCCAACTAAGAAAAAGATGGGGAAGTACACAATACGACAGGAAAGATGCTCAACAATAGTATGATAGCGATGAATAAGCGCAACAATACGAATACGAATTCTCAAATCAAATGCGAATCTCAATAGCATTTTATCAATAAATTTCTCAACAACACATTAACCGGAGTCACCAGGCCTCACCATACCGCGCCATACTTTATCAAGTAGCCGGAAAAGGAGTCTTGGCGGGTGCCCAACATCAGTGCCATATTAAAATCTCATGACAGAGTGCTCAAAACAACATGAATAATACCTCATGAATGAAAATAATTCCAACAATTATTTTTCCAGATTTCAATGAATTTAACAATTCAAAATACGAGTTCAATTAAGAAGAATTCAACGGAATAAACACTCGCGAGATTTAGCAGCATATTGTGTAAAACCCCATACCTCAAAATCATCAAATGAATCATCGCATAATTCAGCCTCAAAATCTAATCACACCATCACGTTCCTCTCGCGAAAATAATCAAATCTCGTTCTAGCCCAAACTCGAGAAAACACCAAATAAGCTTTCTAATCTAAGGTTGAAGTCTTGAATCGGTTTGGGGCTATGGTTTGTAGATAAAAGGGAGTAATTTTGGAGATGTATTCTGGTTGAAAAGTTTGAGAAAAAGTGATTTGAAAAGCCAAGCCACGAATTTGTTGATATATAAAGGGTTAAGAGTTTGATTAAGAAAGGAGTTCTAATAAGATACAAACACTAAAAAATTTATTCCGGACGATCGGACCGTTGGAATCGCTTGAAATTATAGTATGCTGTAGCGAACGGCGAGACAGGACTTCTGACAAAAATTCAGCTCGATCGGACGGTCCGAATTCTAAAAATATTATTTTTACAAGAGAGTTTTATGTTTTGAGGACTCTTAGAGAGTTTTATGTTTTGAGGACTCTTCTAAATAATAAAAATTCAATTAAAACTCCATTTTAATTCCGATTTCGAAACCGTTTGAAATTCTCGCCTTTAAAAATAATAACCAACATATTTGAGAAATAAAAATAATTTTATCTCAAAATTTATTTTTCCTCTTAATTTCGAAAATACCCCAAAAATTACGCGGGTTGTTACACTTCCCCACTAACAATGGAATTTCGCAATCGAAATTCGCCGGATAACTAACTCTCAAAAATCAGGCCAACAATCTCCAAAAATAATCTCGTCTCCAAAATAATAATTTCCTCACATCTAATCTAGATGCCTAACGCAAAACGATTCTCTAAAAATTTCTATCTCCAAAAATACGCGCCACAAAAACGCAACAGACCCAAAACCTAAGACCCGAGGGTGGTCGTATACCTAAGCTCTGATACCATTCTGTAACACCCCGCCCGCCCGGGGAGAGCGAACGGAGCGCTACTGTCCATAAAACTAAACTAATTCACAAATAACAAGGTATAGAGCATCTAAATCCCACAATAAAACAAGAAACCACTATTCTCATCTTCAAATTAATGCAACAAATCTCTCGAAATAATTACAACAATCTAACTATCTCGAAAATGAAATAAATCTCCAAATTCTCTATACATCAAAATAAATACAAGTCTTCTCATCTCTTGTATTAAAAATTCTTCCCAAACAATCCTCGCTAAAATCATCCCAATTGGTCCATAGCACTCAAATCCCTGCTCACCTGCCAACTAAGAAAAAGATGGGGAAGTACACAATACGACAGGAAAGATGCTCAACAATAGTATGATAGCGATGAATAAGCGCAACAATACGAATACGAATTCTCAAATCAAATGCGAATCTCAATAGCATTTTATCAATAAATTTCTCAACAACACATTAACCGGAGTCACCAGGCCTCACCATACCGCGCCATACTTTATCAAGTAGCCGGAAAAGGAGTCTTGGCGGGTGCCCAACATCAGTGCCATATTAAAATCTCATGACAGAGTGCTCAAAACAACATGAATAATACCTCATGAATGAAAATAATTCCAACAATTATTTTTCCAGATTTCAATGAATTTAACAATTCAAAATACGAGTTCAATTAAGAAGAATTCAACGGAATAAACACTCGCGAGATTTAGCAGCATATTGTGTAAAACCCCATACCTCAAAATCATCAAATGAATCATCGCATAATTCAGCCTCAAAATCTAATCACACCATCACGTTCCTCTCGCGAAAATAATCAAATCTCGTTCTAGCCCAAACTCGAGAAAACACCAAATAAGCTTTCTAATCTAAGGTTGAAGTCTTGAATCGGTTTGGGGCTATGGTTTGTAGATAAAAGGGAGTAATTTTGGAGATGTATTCTGGTTGAAAAGTTTGAGAAAAAGTGATTTGAAAAGCCAAGCCACGAATTTGTTGATATATAAAGGGTTAAGAGTTTGATTAAGAAAGGAGTTCTAATAAGATACAAACACTAAAAAATTTATTCCGGACGATCGGACCGTTGGAATCGCTTGAAATTATAGTATGCTGTAGCGAACGGCGAGACAGGACTTCTGACAAAAATTCAGCTCGATCGGACGGTCCGAATTCTAAAAATATTATTTTTACAAGAGAGTTTTATGTTTTGAGGACTCTTAGAGAGTTTTATGTTTTGAGGACTCTTCTAAATAATAAAAATTCAATTAAAACTCCATTTTAATTCCGATTTCGAAACCGTTTGAAATTCTCGCCTTTAAAAATAATAACCAACATATTTGAGAAATAAAAATAATTTTATCTCAAAATTTATTTTTCCTCTTAATTTCGAAAATACCCCAAAAATTACGCGGGTTGTTACACTTCCCCACTAACAATGGAATTTCGCAATCGAAATTCGCCGGATAACTAACTCTCAAAAATCAGGCCAACAATCTCCAAAAATAATCTCGTCTCCAAAATAATAATTTCCTCACATCTAATCTAGATGCCTAACGCAAAACGATTCTCTAAAAATTTCTATCTCCAAAAATACGCGCCACAAAAACGCAACAGACCCAAAACCTAAGACCCGAGGGTGGTCGTATACCTAAGCTCTGATACCATTCTGTAACACCCCGCCCGCCCGGGGAGAGCGAACGGAGCGCTACTGTCCATAAAACTAAACTAATTCACAAATAACAAGGTATAGAGCATCTAAATCCCACAATAAAACAAGAAACCACTATTCTCATCTTCAAATTAATGCAACAAATCTCTCGAAATAATTACAACAATCTAACTATCTCGAAAATGAAATAAATCTCCAAATTCTCTATACATCAAAATAAATACAAGTCTTCTCATCTCTTGTATTAAAAATTCTTCCCAAACAATCCTCGCTAAAATCATCCCAATTGGTCCATAGCACTCAAATCCCTGCTCACCTGCCAACTAAGAAAAAGATGGGGAAGTACACAATACGACAGGAAAGATGCTCAACAATAGTATGATAGCGATGAATAAGCGCAACAATACGAATACGAATTCTCAAATCAAATGCGAATCTCAATAGCATTTTATCAATAAATTTCTCAACAACACATTAACCGGAGTCACCAGGCCTCACCATACCGCGCCATACTTTATCAAGTAGCCGGAAAAGGAGTCTTGGCGGGTGCCCAACATCAGTGCCATATTAAAATCTCATGACAGCGTGCTCAAAACAACATGAATAATACCTCATGAATGAAAATAATTCCAACAATTATTTTTCCAGATTTCAATGAATTTAACAATTCAAAATACGAGTTCAATTAAGAAGAATTCAACGGAATAAACACTCGCGAGATTTAGCAGCATATTGTGTAAAACCCCATACCTCAAAATCATCAAATGAATCATCACATAATTCAGCCTTAAAATCTAATCACACCATCACGTTCCTCTCGCGAAAATAATCAAATCTCGTTCTAGCCCAAACTCGAGAAAACACCAAATAAGCTTTCTAATCTAAGGTTGAAGTCTTGAATAAGTTTGGGGCTATGGTTTGTAGATAAAAGGGAGTAATTTTGGAGATGTATTCTGGTTGAAAAGTTTGAGAAAAAGTGATTTGAAAAGCCAAGCCACGAATTTGTTGATATATAAAGGGTTAAGAGTTTGATTAAGAAAGGAGTTCTAATAAGATACAAACACTAAAAAATTTATTCCGGACGATCGGACCTTTGGAATCGCTTGAAATTTTAGTATGCTGTAGCGAACGGCGAGACAGGACTTTTGACAAAAATTCAGCTCGATCGGACGGTCGGAATTCTAAAAATATTATTTTTACTAGAGAGTTTTATGTTCCGAGGACTCTTAGAGAGTTTTATGTTTTGAGGACTCTTCTAAATAATAAAAATTCAATTAAAACTCCATTTTAATTCCGATATTCGAAACCGTTTGAAATTCTCGCCTTTAAAAATATTAACCAACATATTTGAGAAATAAAAATAATTTTATCTCAAAATTTATTTTTCCTCTTAATTTCGAAAATACCCCAAAAATTACGCGGGTTGTTACACTTCCCCACTAACAATGGAATTTCGCCCTCGAAATTCGCCGGATACCTAACTCTCAAAAATCAGGCCAACAATCTCCAAAAATAATCTCGTCTCCAAAATAATAATTTCCTCACATCTAATCTAGATGCCTAACGCAAAACGATTCTCTAAAAATTTCTATCTCCAAAAATACGCGCCACAAAAACGCAACAGACCCAAAACCTAAGGCCCGAGGGTGGTCGTATACCTAAGCTCTGATACCATTCTGTAACACCCCGCCCGCCCGGGGAGAGCGAACGGAGCGATACTGTCCATAAAACTAAACTAATTCACAAATAACAAGGTATGGAGCATCTAAATCCCACAATAAAACAAGAAACCACTATTCTCATCTTCAAATTAATGCAACAAATCTCTCGAAATAATTACAAAAATCTAACTATCTCGAAAATGAAATAAATCTCCAAATTCTCTATACATCAAAATAAATACAAGTCTTCTCATCTCTTGTATTAAAAATTCTTCCCAAATAATCCTCGCTAAAATCATCCCAATTGGTCCATAGCACTCAAATCCCTGCTCACCTGCCAACTAAGAAAAAGATGGGGAAGTACACAATACGACAGGAAAGATGCTCAACAATAGTATGATAGCGATGAATAAGCGCAACAATACGAATACGAATTCTCAAATCAAATGCGAATCTCAATAGCATTTTATCAATAAATTTCTCAACAACACATTAACCGGAGTCACCAGGCCTCACCATACCGCGCCATACTTTATCAAGTAGCCGGAAAAGGAGTCTTGGCGGGTGCCCAACATCAGTGCCATATTAAAATCTCATGACAGCGTGCTCAAAACAACATGAATAATACCTCATGAATGAAAATAATTCCAACAATTATTTTTCCAGATTTCAATGAATTTAACAATTCAAAATACGAGTTCAATTAAGAAGAATTCAACGGAATAAACACTCGCGAGATTTAGCAGCATATTGTGTAAAACCCCATACCTCAAAATCATCAAATGAATCATCACATAATTCAGCCTCAAAATCTAATCACACCATCACGTTCCTCTCGCGAAAATAATCAAATCTCGTTCTAGCCCAAACTCGAGAAAACACCAAATAAGCTTTCTAATCTAAGGTTGAAGTCTTGAATAAGTTTGGGGCTATGGTTTGTAGATAAAAGGGAGTAATTTTGGAGATGTATTCTGGTTGAAAAGTTTGAGAAAAAGTGATTTGAAAAGCCAAGCCACGAATTTGTTGATATATAAAGGGTTAAGAGTTTGATTAAGAAAGGAGTTCTAATAAGATACAAACACTAAAAAATTTATTCCGGACGATCGGACCTTTGGAATCGCTTGAAATTTTAGTATGCTGTAGCGAACGGCGAGACAGGACTTCTGACAAAAATTCAGCTCGATCGGACGGTCGGAATTCTAAAAATATTATTTTTACTAGAGAGTTTTATGTTCCGAGGACTCTTAGAGAGTTTTATGTTTTGAGGACTCTTCTAAATAATAAAAATTCAATTAAAACTCCATTTTAATTCCGATATTCGAAACCGTTTGAAATTCTCGCCTTTAAAAATAATAACCAACATATTTGAGAAATAAAAATAATTTTATCTCAAAATTTATTTTTCCTCTTAATTTCGAAAATACCCCAAAAATTACGCGGGTTGTTACACTTCCCCACTAACAATGGAATTTCGCCCTCGAAATTCGCCGGATACCTAACTCTCAAAAATCAGGCCAACAATCTCCAAAAATAATCTCGTCTCCAAAATAATAATTTCCTCACATCTAATCTAGATGCCTAACGCAAAACGATTCTCTAAAAATTTCTATCTCCAAAAATACGCGCCACAAAAACGCAACAGATCCAAAACCTAAGACCCGAGGGTGGTCGTATACCTAAGCTCTGATACCATTCTGTAACACCCCGCCCGCCCGGGGAGAGCGAACGGAGCGATACTGTCCATAAAACTAAACTAATTCACAAATAACAAGGTATGGAGCATCTAAATCCCACAATAAAACAAGAAACCACTATTCTCATCTTCAAATTAATGCAACAAATCTCTCGAAATAATTACAAAAATCTAACTATCTCGAAAATGAAATAAATCTCCAAATTCTCTATACATCAAAATAAATACAAGTCTTCTCATCTCTTGTATTAAAAATTCTTCCCAAATAATCCTCGCTAAAATCATCCCAATTGGTCCATAGCACTCAAATCCCTGCTCACCTGCCAACTAAGAAAAAGATGGGGAAGTACACAATACGACAGGAAAGATGCTCAACAATAGTATGATAGCGATGAATAAGCGCAACAATACGAATACGAATTCTCAAATCAAATGTGAATCTCAATAGCATTTTATCAATAAATTTCTCAACAACACATTAACCGGAGTCACCAGGCCTCACCATACCGCGCCATACTTTATCAAGTAGCCGGAAAAGGAGTCTTGGCGGGTGCCCAACATCAGTGCCATATTAAAATCTCATGACAGCGTGCTCAAAACAGCATGAATAATACCTCATGAATGAAAATAATTCCAACAATTATTTTTCCAGATTTCAATGAATTTAACAATTCAAAATACGAGTTCAATTAAGAAGAATTCAACGGAATAAACACTCGCGAGATTTAGCAGCATATTGTGTAAAACCCCATACCTCAAAATCATCAAATGAATCATCACATAATTCAGCCTCAAAATCTAATCACACCATCACGTTCCTCTCGCGAAAATAATCAAATCTCGTTCTAGCCCAAACTCGAGAAAACACCAAATAAGCTTTCTAATCTAAGGTTGAAGTCTTGAATAAGTTTGGGGCTATGGTTTGTAGATAAAAGGGAGTAATTTTGGAGATGTATTCTGGTTGAAAAGTTTGAGAAAAAGTGATTTGAAAAGCCAAGCCACGAATTTGTTGATATATAAAGGGTTAAGAGTTTGATTAAGAAAAGAGTTCTAATAAGATACAAACACTAAAAAATTTATTCCGGACGATCGGACCTTTGGAATCGCTTGAAATTATAGTATGCTGTAGCGAACGGCGAGACAGGACTTCTGACAAAAATTCAGCTCGATCGGACGGTCCGAATTCTAAAAATATTATTTTTACAAGAGAGTTTTATGTTTTGAGGACTCTTAGAGAGTTTTATGTTTTGAGGACTCTTCTAAATAATAAAAATTCAATTAAAACTCCATTTTAATTCCGATTTCGAAACCGTTTGAAATTCTCGCCTTTAAAAATAATAACCAACATATTTGAGAAATAAAAATAATTTTATCTCAAAATTTATTTTTCCTCTTAATTTCGAAAATACCCCAAAAATTACGCGGGTTGTTACACTTCCCCACTAACAATGGAATTTCGCAATCGAAATTCGCCGGATAACTAACTCTCAAAAATCAGGCCAACAATCTCCAAAAATAATCTCGTCTCCAAAATAATAATTTCCTCACATCTAATCTAGATGCCTAACGCAAAACGATTCTCTAAAAATTTCTATCTCCAAAAATACGCGCCACAAAAACGCAACAGACCCAAAACCTAAGACCCGAGGGTGGTCGTATACCTAAGCTCTGATACCATTCTGTAACACCCCGCCCGCCCGGGGAGAGCGAACGGAGCGCTACTGTCCATAAAACTAAACTAATTCACAAATAACAAGGTATGGAGCATCTGAATCCCACAATAAAACAAGAAACCACTATTCTCATCTTCAAATTAATGCAACAAATCTCTCGAAATAATTACAACAATCTAACTATCTCGAAAATGAAATAAATCTCCAAATTCTCTATACATCAAAATAAATACAAGTCTTCTCATCTCTTGTATTAAAAATTCTTCCCAAACAATCCTCGCTAAAATCATCCCAATTGGTCCATAGCACTCAAATCCCTGCTCACCTGCCAACTAAGAAAAAGATGGGGAAGTACACAATACGACAGGAAAGATGCTCAACAATAGTATGATAGTGATGAATAAGCGCAACAATACGAATACGAATTCTCAAATCAAATGCGAATCTCAATAGCATTTTATCAATAAATTTCTCAACAACACATTAACCGGAGTCACCAGGCCTCACCATACCGCGCCATACTTTATCAAGTAGCCGGAAAAGGAGTCTTGGCGGGTGCCCAACATCAGTGCCATATTAAAATCTCATGACAGCGTGCTCAAAACAACATGAATAATACCTCATGAATGAAAATAATTCCAACAATTATTTTTCCAGATTTCAATGAATTTAACAATTCAAAATACGAGTTCAATTAAGAAGAATTCAACGGAATAAACACTCGCGAGATTTAGCAGCATATTGTGTAAAACCCCATACCTCAAAATCATCAAATGAATCATCACATAATTCAGCCTCAAAATCTAATCACACCATCACGTTCCTCTCGCGAAAATAATCAAATCTCGTTCTAGCCCAAACTCGAGAAAACACCAAATAAGCTTTCTAATCTAAGGTTGAAGTCTTGAATAAGTTTGGGGCTATGGTTTGTAGATAAAAGGGAGTAATTTTGGAGATGTATTCTGGTTGAAAAGTTTGAGAAAAAGTGATTTGAAAAGCCAAGCCACGAATTTGTTGATATATAAAGGGTTAAGAGTTTGATTAAGAAAGGAGTTCTAATAAGATACAAACACTAAAAAATTTATTCCGGACGATCGGACCTTTGGAATCGCTTGAAATTTTAGTATGCTGTAGCGAACGGCGAGACAGGACTTCTGACAAAAATTCAGCTCGATCGGACGGTCGGAATTCTAAAAATATTATTTTTACTAGAGAGTTTTATGTTCCGAGGACTCTTAGAGAGTTTTATGTTTTGAGGACTCTTCTAAATAATAAAAATTCAATTAAAACTCCATTTTAATTCCGATATTCGAAACCGTTTGAAATTCTCGCCTTTAAAAATAATAACCAACATATTTGAGAAATAAAAATAATTTTATCTCAAAATTTATTTTTCCTCTTAATTTCGAAAATACCCCAAAAATTACGCGGGTTGTTACACTTCCCCACTAACAATGGAATTTCGCCCTCAAAATTCGCCGGATACCTAACTCTCAAAAATCAGGCCAACAATCTCCAAAAATAATCTCGTCTCCAAAATAATAATTTCCTCACATCTAATCTAGATGCCTAACGCAAAACGATTCTCTAAAAATTTCTATCTCCAAAAATACGCGCCACAAAAACGCAACAGACCCAAAACCTAAGACCCGAGGGTGGTCGTATACCTAAGCTCTGATACCATTCTGTAACACCCCGCCCGCCCGGGGAGAGCGAACGAAGCGATACTGTCCATAAAACTAAACTAATTCACAAATAACAAGGTATGGAGCATCTAAATCCCACAATAAAACAAGAAACCACTATTCTCATCTTCAAATTAATGCAACAAATCTCTCGAAATAATTACAAAAATCTAACTATCTCGAAAATGAAATAAATCTCCAAATTCTCTATACATCAAAATAAATACAAGTCTTCTCATCTCTTGTATTAAAAATTCTTCCCAAATAATCCTCGCTAAAATCATCCCAATTGGTCCGTAGCACTCAAATCCCTGCTCACCTGCCAACTAAGAAAAAGATGGGGAAGTACACAATACGACAGGAAAGATGCTCAACAATAGTATGATAGCGATGAATAAGCGCAACAATACGAATACGAATTCTCAAATCAAATGCGAATCTCAATAGCATTTTATCAATAAATTTCTCAACAACACATTAACCGGAGTCACCAGGCCTCACCATACCGCGCCATACTTTATCAAGTAGCCGGAAAAGGAGTCTTGGCGGGTGCCCAACATCAGTGCCATATTAAAATCTCATGACAGCGTGCTCAAAACAACATGAATAATACCTCATGAATGAAAATAATTCCAACAATTATTTTTCCAGATTTCAATGAATTTAACAATTCAAAATACGAGTTCAATTAAGAAGAATTCAACGGAATAAACACTCGCGAGATTTAGCAGCATATTGTGTAAAACCCCATACCTCAAAATCATCAAATGAATCATCACATAATTCAGCCTCAAAATCTAATCACACCATCACGTTCCTCTCGCGAAAATAATCAAATCTCGTTCTAGCCCAAACTCGAGAAAACACCAAATAAGCTTTCTAATCTAAGGTTGAAGTCTTGAATAAGTTTGGGGCTATGGTTTGTAGATAAAAGGGAGTAATTTTGGAGATGTATTCTGGTTGAAAAGTTTGAGAAAAAGTGATTTGAAAAGCCAAGCCACGAATTTGTTGATATATAAAGGGTTAAGAGTTTGATTAAGAAAGGAGTTCTAATAAGATACAAACACTAAAAAATTTATTCCGGACGATCGGACCTTTGGAATCGCTTGAAATTATAGTATGCTGTAGCGAACGGCGAGACAGGACTTCTGACAAAAATTCAGCTCGATCGGACGGTCCGAATTCTAAAAATATTATTTTTACAAGAGAGTTTTATGTTTTGAGGACTCTTAGAGAGTTTTATGTTTTGAGGACTCTTCTAAATAATAAAAATTCAATTAAAACTCCATTTTAATTCCGATTTCGAAACCGTTTGAAATTCTCGCCTTTAAAAATAATAACCAACATATTTGAGAAATAAAAATAATTTTATCTCAAAATTTATTTTTCCTCTTAATTTCGAAAATACCCCAAAAATTACGCGGGTTGTTACACTTCCCCACTAACAATGGAATTTCGCAATCGAAATTCGCCGGATAACTAACTCTCAAAAATCAGGCCAACAATCTCCAAAAATAATCTCGTCTCCAAAATAATAATTTCCTCACATCTAATCTAGATGCCTAACGCAAAACGATTCTCTAAAAATTTCTATCTCCAAAAATACGCGCCACAAAAACGCAACAGACCCAAAACCTAAGACCCGAGGGTGGTCGTATACCTAAGCTCTGATACCATTCTGTAACACCCCGCCCGCCCGGGGAGAGCGAACGGAGCGCTACTGTCCATAAAACTAAACTAATTCACAAATAACAAGGTATAGAGCATCTAAATCCCACAATAAAACAAGAAACCACTATTCTCATCTTCAAATTAATGCAACAAATCTCTCGAAATAATTACAACAATCTAACTATCTCGAAAATGAAATAAATCTCCAAATTCTCTATACATCAAAATAAATACAAGTCTTCTCATCTCTTGTATTAAAAATTCTTCCCAAACAATCCTCGCTAAAATCATCCCAATTGGTCCATAGCACTCAAATCCCTGCTCACCTGCCAACTAAGAAAAAGATGGGGAAGTACACAATACGACAGGAAAGATGCTCAACAATAGTATGATAGCGATGAATAAGCGCAACAATACGAATACGAATTCTCAAATCAAATGCGAATCTCAATAGCATTTTATCAATAAATTTCTCAACAACACATTAACCGGAGTCACCAGGCCTCACCATACCGCGCCATACTTTATCAAGTAGCCGAAAAAGGAGTCTTGGCGGGTGCCCAACATCAGTGCCATATTAAAATCTCATGACAGCGTGCTCAAAACAACATGAATAATACCTCATGAATGAAAATAATTCCAACAATTATTTTTCCAGATTTCAATGAATTTAACAATTCAAAATACGAGTTCAATTAAGAAGAATTCAACGGAATAAACACTCGCGAGATTTAGCAGCATATTGTGTAAAACCCCATACCTCAAAATCATCAAATGAATCATCACATAATTCAGCCTCAAAATCTAATCACACCATCACGTTCCTCTCGCGAAAATAATCAAATCTCGTTCTAGCCCAAACTCGAGAAAACACCAAATAAGCTTTCTAATCTAAGGTTGAAGTCTTGAATAAGTTTGGGGCTATGGTTTGTAGATAAAAGGGAGTAATTTTGGAGATGTATTCTGGTTGAAAAGTTTGAGAAAAAGTGATTTGAAAAGCCAAGCCACGAATTTGTTGATATATAAAGGGTTAAGAGTTTGATTAAGAAAGGAGTTCTAATAAGATACAAACACTAAAAAATTTATTCCGGACGATCGGACCTTTGGAATCGCTTGAAATTTTAGTATGCTGTAGCGAACGGCGAGACAGGACTTCTGACAAAAATTCAGCTCGATCGGACGGTCGGAATTCTAAAAATATTATTTTTACTAGAGAGTTTTATGTTCCGAGGACTCTTAGAGAGTTTTATGTTTTGAGGACTCTTCTAAATAATAAAAATTCAATTAAAACTCCATTTTAATTCCGATATTCGAAACCGTTTGAAATTCTCGCCTTTAAAAATAATAACCAACATATTTGAGAAATAAAAATAATTTTATCTCAAAATTTATTTTTCCTCTTAATTTCGAAAATACCCCAAAAATTACGCGGGTTGTTACACTTCCCCACTAACAATGGAATTTCGCCCTCAAAATTCGCCGGATACCTAACTCTCAAAAATCAGGCCAACAATCTTCAAAAATAATCTCGTCTCCAAAATAATAATTTCCTCACATCTAATCTAGATGCCTAACGCAAAACGATTCTCTAAAAATTTCTATCTCCAAAAATACGCGCCACAAAAACGCAACAGACCCAAAACCTAAGACCCGAGGGTGGTCGTATACCTAAGCTCTGATACCATTCTGTAACACCCCGCCCGCCCGGGGAGAGCGAACGGAGCGATACTGTCCATAAAACTAAACTAATTCACAAATAACAAGGTATGGAGCATCTAAATCCCACAATAAAACAAGAAACTACTATTCTCATCTTCAAATTAATGCAACAAATCTCTCGAAATAATTACAAAAATCTAACTATCTCGAAAATGAAATAAATCTCCAAATTCTCTATACATCAAAATAAATACAAGTCTTCTCATCTCTTGTATTAAAAATTCTTCCCAAATAATCCTCGCTAAAATCATCCCAATTGGTCCATAGCACTCAAATCCCTGCTCACCTGCCAACTAAGAAAAAGATGGGGAAGTACACAATACGACAGGAAAGATGCTCAACAATAGTATGATAGCGATGAATAAGCGCAACAATACGAATACGAATTCTCAAATCAAATGAGAATCTCAATAGCATTTTATCAATAAATTTCTCAACAACACATTAACCGGAGTCACCAGGCCTCACCATACCGCGCCATACTTTATCAAGTAGCCGGAAAAGGAGTCTTGGCGGGTGCCCAACATCAGTGCCATATTAAAATCTCATGACAGCGTGCTCAAAACAACATGAATAATACCTCATGAATGAAAATAATTCCAACAATTATTTTTCCAGATTTCAATGAATTTAACAATTCAAAATACGAGTTCAATTAAGAAGAATTCAACGGAATAAACACTCGCGAGATTTAGCAGCATATTGTGTAAAACCCCATACCTCAAAATCATCAAATGAATCATCACATAATTCAGCCTCAAAATCTAATCACACCATCACGTTCCTCTCGCGAAAATAATCAAATCTCGTTCTAGCCCAAACTCGAGAAAACACCAAATAAGCTTTCTAATCTAAGGTTGAAGTCTTGAATAAGTTTGGGGCTATGGTTTGTAGATAAAAGGGAGTAATTTTGGAGATGTATTCTGGTTGAAAAGTTTGAGAAAAAGTGATTTGAAAAGCCAAGCCACGAATTTGTTGATATATAAAGGGTTAAGAGTTTGATTAAGAAAGGAGTTCTAATAAGATACAAACACTAAAAAATTTATTCCGGACGATCGGACCTTTGGAATCGCTTGAAATTATAGTATGCTGTAGCGAACGGCGAGACAGGACTTCTGACAAAAATTCAGCTCGATCGGACGGTCCGAATTCTAAAAATATTATTTTTACAAGAGAGTTTTATGTTTTGAGGACTCTTAGAGAGTTTTATGTTTTGAGGACTCTTCTAAATAGTAAAAATTCAATTAAAACTCCATTTTAATTCCGATTTCGAAACCGTTTGAAATTCTCGCCTTTAAAAATAATAACCAACATATTTGAGAAATAAAAATAATTTTATCTCAAAATTTATTTTTCCTCTTAATTTCGAAAATACCCCAAAAATTACGCGGGTTGTTACACTTCCCCACTAATAATGGAATTTCGCCCTCGAAATTCGCCGGATACCTAACTCTCAAAAATCAGGCCAACAATCTCCAAAAATAATCTTGTCTCCAAAATAATAATTTCCTCACATCTAATCTAGATGCCTAACGCAAAACGATTCTCTAAAAATTTCTATCTCCAAAAATACGCGCCACAAAAACGCAACAGACCCAAAACCTAAGACCCGAGGGTGGTCGTATACCTAAGCTCTGATACCATTCTGTAACACCCCGCCCGCCCGGGGAGAGCGAACGGAGCGCTACTGTCCATAAAACTAAACTAATTCACAAATAACAAGGTATAGAGCATCTAAATCCCACAATAAAACAAGAAACCACTATTTTCATCTTCAAATTAATGCAACAAATCTCTTGAAATAATTACAACAATCTAACTATCTCGAAAATGAAATAAATCTCCAAATTCTCTATACATCAAAATAAATACAAGTCTTCTCATCTCTTGTATTAAAAATTCTTCCCAAACAATCCTCGCTAAAATCATCCCAATTGGTCCATAGCACTCAAATCCCTGCTCACCTGCCAACTAAGAAAAAGATGGGGAAGTACACAATACGACAGGAAAGATGCTCAACAATAGTATGATAGCGATGAATAAGCGCAACAATACGAATACGAATTCTCAAATCAAATGCGAATCTCAATAGCATTTTATCAATAAATTTCTCAACAACACATTAACCGGAGTCACCAGGCCTCACCATACCGCGCCATACTTTATCAAGTAGCCGGAAAAGGAGTCTTGGCGGGTGCCCAACATCAGTGCCATATTAAAATCTCATGACAGCGTGCTCAAAACAACATGAATAATACCTCATGAATGAAAATAATTCCAACAATTATTTTTCCAGATTTCAATGAATTTAACAATTCAAAATACGAGTTCAATTAAGAAGAATTCAACGGAATAAACACTCGCGAGATTTAGCAGCATATTGTGTAAAACCCCATACCTCAAAATCATCAAATGAATCATCACATAATTCAGCCTCAAAATCTAATCACACCATCACGTTCCTCTCGCGAAAATAATCAAATCTCGTTCTAGCCCAAACTCGAGAAAACACCAAATAAGCTTTCTAATCTAAGGTTGAAGTCTTGAATAAGTTTGGGGCTATGGTTTGTAGATAAAAGGGAGTAATTTTGGAGATGTATTCTGGTTGAAAAGTTTGAGAAAAAGTGATTTGAAAAGCCAAGCCACGAATTTGTTGATATATAAAGGGTTAAGAGTTTGATTAAGAAAGGAGTTCTAATAAGATACAAACACTAAAAAATTTATTCCGGACGATCGGACCTTTGGAATCGCTTGAAATTTTAGTATGCTGTAGCGAACGGCGAGACAGGACTTCTGACAAAAATTCAGCTCGATCGGACGGTCGGAATTCTAAAAATATTATTTTTACTAGAGAGTTTTATGTTCCGAGGACTCTTAGAGAGTTTTATGTTTTGAGGACTCTTCTAAATAATAAAAATTCAATTAAAACTCCATTTTAATTCCGATATTCGAAACCGTTTGAAATTCTCGCCTTTAAAAATAATAACCAACATATTTGAGAAATAAAAATAATTTTATCTCAAAATTTATTTTTCCTCTTAATTTCGAAAATACCCCAAAAATTACGCAGGTTGTTACACTTCCCCACTAACAATGGAATTTCGCCTTCGAAATTCGCCGGATACCTAACTCTCAAAAATCAGGCCAACAATCTCCAAAAATAATCTCGTCTCCAAAATAATAATTTCCTCACATCTAATCTAGATGCCTAACGCAAAACGATTCTCTAAAAATTTCTATCTCCAAAAATACGCGCCACAAAAACGCAACAGACCCAAAACCTAAGACCCGAGGGTGGTCGTATACCTAAGCTCTGATACCATTCTGTAACACCCCGCCCGCCCGGGGAGAGCGATCGGAGCGATACTGTCCATAAAACTAAACTAATTCACAAATAACAAGGTATGGAGCATCTAAATCCCACAATAAAACAAGAAACCACTATTCTCATCTTCAAATTAATGCAACAAATCTCTCGAAATAATTACAAAAATCTAACTATCTCGAAAATGAAATAAATCTCCAAATTCTCTATACATCAAAATAAATACAAGTCTTCTCATCTCTTGTATTAAAAATTCTTCCCAAATAATCCTCGCTAAAATCATCCCAATTGGTCCATAGCACTCAAATCCCTGCTCACCTGCCAACTAAGAAAAAGATGGGGAAGTACACAATACGACAGGAAAGATGCTCAATAATAGTATGATAGCGATGAATAAGCGCAACAATACGAATACGAATTCTCAAATCAAATGCGAATCTCAATAGCATTTTATCAATAAATTTCTCAACAACACATTAACCGGAGTCACCAGGCCTCACCATACCGCGCCATACTTTATCAAGTAGCTGGAAAAGGAGTCTTGGCGGGTGCCCAACATCAGTGCCATATTAAAATCTCATGACAGTGTGCTCAAAACAACATGAATAATACCTCATGAATGAAAATAATTCCAACAATTATTTTTCCAGATTTCAATGAATTTAACAATTCAAAATACGAGTTCAATTAAGAAGAATTCAACGGAATAAACACTCGCGAGATTTAGCAGCATATTGTGTAAAACCCCATACCTCAAAATCATCAAATGAATCATCACATAATTCAGCCTCAAAATCTAATCACACCATCACGTTCCTCTCGCGAAAATAATCAAATCTCGTTCTAGCCCAAACTCGAGAAAACACCAAATAAGCTTTCTAATCTAAGGTTGAAGTCTTGAATAAGTTTGGGGCTATGGTTTGTAGATAAAAGGGAGTAATTTTGGAGATGTATTCTGGTTGAAAAGTTTGAGAAAAAGTGATTTGAAAAGCCAAGCCACGAATTTGTTGATATATAAAGGGTTAAGAGTTTGATTAAGAAAAGAGTTCTAATAAGATACAAACACTAAAAAATTTATTCCGGACGATCGGACGGTTGGAATCGCTTGAAATTTTAGTCTGCTGTAGCGAACGGCGAGACAGGACTTCTGACAAAAATTCAGCTCGATCGGACGCTCGGAATTCTAAAAATATTATTTTTACTAGAGAGTTTTATGTTCCGAGGACTCTTAGAGAGTTTTATGTTTTGAGGACTCTTCTAAATAATAAA
The DNA here is from genome assembly GCA_949130495.1 of Sambucus nigra. Classification (NCBI taxonomy): domain Eukaryota; kingdom Viridiplantae; phylum Streptophyta; class Magnoliopsida; order Dipsacales; family Adoxaceae; genus Sambucus; species Sambucus nigra. The sequence goes on along the minus strand of CASBWL010000139.1, from coordinate 449,678 downwards.
AATTCAATTAAAACTCCATTTTAATTCCAATTTCGAAACCGTTTGAAATTCTCGCCTTTAAAAATAATAACCAACATATTTGAGAAATAAAAATAATTTTATCTCAAAATTTATTTTTCCTCTTAATTTCGAAAATACCCCAAAAATTACGCGGGTTGTTACACTTCCCCACTAACAATGGAATTTCGCAATCGAAATTCGCCGGATACCTAACTCTCAAAAATCAGGCCAACAATCTCTAAAAATAATCTCGTCTCCAAAATAATAATTTCCTGACATCTAATCTAGATGCCTAACGCAAAACGATTCTCTAAAAATTTCTATCTCCAAAAATACGCGCCACAAAAACGCAACAGACCCAAAACCTAAGACCCGAGAGTGGTCGTATACCTAAGCTCTGATACCATTCTGTAACACCCCGCCCGCCCGGGGAGAGCGAACGAAGCGATACTGTCCATAAAACTAAACTAATTCACAAATAACAAGGTATAGAGCATCTAAATCCCACAATAAAACAAGAAACCACTATTCTCATATTCAAATTAATGCAACAAATCTCTCGAAATAATTACAACAATCTAACTATCTCGAAAATGAAATAAATCTCCAAATTCTCTATACATCAAAATAAATACAAGTCTTCTCATCTCTTGTATTAAAAATTCTTCCCAAATAATCCTCGCTAAAATCATCCCAATTGGTCCATAGCACTCAAATCCCTGCTCACCTGCCAACTAAGAAAAAGATGGGGAAGTACACAATACGACAGGAAAGATGCTCAACAATAGTATGATAGCGATGAATAAAGCGCAACAATACGAATACGAATTCTCAAATCAAATGCGAATCCCAATAGCATTTTATCAATAAATTTCTCAACAACATATTAACCGGAGTCACCAGGCCTCACCATACCGCGCCATACTTTATCAAGTAGCCGGAAAAGGAGTCTTGGCGGGTGCCCAACATCAGTGCCATATTAAAATCTCATGACAGCGTGCTCCAAACAACATGAATAATACCTCATGAATGAAAATAATTCCAACAATTATTTTTCCAGATTTCAATGAATTTAACTATTCAAAATACGAGTTCAATTAAGAAGAATTCAACGGAATAAACACTCGCGAGATTTAGGAGCATATTGTGTAAAACCCCATACCTCAAAATCATCAAATGAATCATCACATAATTCAGCCTCACAATCTAATCACACCATCACGTTCCTCTCGCAAAAATAATCAAATATCGTTCTAGCCCAAACTCGAGAAAACACAAAATAAGCTTTCTAATCTAAGGTTGAAGTCTTGAATAAGTTTGGGGCTATGGTTTGTAGATAAAAGGGAGTAATTTTGGAGATGTCTTCTGGTTGAAAAGTTTGAGAAAAAGTGATTTGAAAAGCCAAGCCACGAATTTGTTGATATATAAAGGGTTAAGAGTTTGATTAAGAAAAGATTCTAATAAGATACAAACACTAAAAAATTTATTCCGGACGATCGGACCGTTGGAATGGCTTGAAATTTTAGTATGTTGTAGCGAACGGCGAGACAGGACTTCTGACAAAAATTCAGCTCGATCGGACGGTCGGAATTCTAAAAATATCATTTTTACTAGAGAGTTTTATGTTCCGAGGACTCTTAGAGAGTTTTATGTTTTGAGGACTCTTCTAAATAATAAAAATTCAATTAAAACTCCATTTTAATTCCGATTTCGAAACCGTTTGAAATTCTCGCCTTTAAAAATAATAACCAACATATTTGAGAAATAAAAATAATTTTATCTCAAAATTTATTTTTCCTCTTAATTTCGAAAATACCCCAAAAATTACGCGGGTTGTTACACTTCCCCACTAACAATGGAATTTCGCCTTCGAAATTCGCCGGATACCTAACTCTCAAAAATCAGGCCAACAATCTCCAAAAATAATCTCGTCTCCAAAATAATAATTTCCTCACATCTAATCTAGATGCCTAACGCAAAACGATTCTCTAAAAATTTCTATCTCCAAAAATACGCGCCACAAAAACGCAACAGACCCAAAACCTAAGACCCGAGAGTGGTCGTATACCTAAGCTCTGATACCATTCTGTAACACCCCGCCCGCCCGGGGAGAGCGAACGGAGCGATACTGTCCATAAAACTAAACTAATTCACAAATAACAAGGTATAGAGCATCTAAATCCCACAATAAAACAAGAAACCACTATTCTCATATTCAAATTAATGCAACAAATCTCTCGAAATAATTACAACAATCTAACTATCTCGAAAATGAAATAAATCTCCAAATTCTCTATACATCAAAATAAATACAAGTCTTCTCATCTCTTGTATTAAAAATTCTTCCCAAATAATCCTCGCTAAAATCATCCCAATTGGTCCATAGCACTCAAATCCCTGCTCACCTGCCAACTAAGAAAAAGATGGGGAAGTACACAATACGACAGGAAAGATGCTCAACAATAGTATGATAGCGATGAATAAAGCGCAACAATACGAATACGAATTCTCAAATCAAATGCGAATCTCAATAGCATTTTATCAATAAATTTCTCAACAACATATTAACCGGAGTCACCAGGCCTCACCATACCGCGCCATACTTTATCAAGTAGCCGGAAAAGGAGTCTTGGCGGGTGCCCAACATCAGTGCCATATTAAAATCTCATGACAGCGTGCTCCAAACAACATGAATAATACCTCATGAATGAAAATAATTCCAACAATTATTTTTCCAGATTTCAATGAATTTAACTATTCAAAATACGAGTTCAATTAAGAAGAATTCAACGGAATAAACACTCGCGAGATTTAGGAGCATATTGTGTAAAACCCCATACCTCAAAATCATCAAATGAATCATCACATAATTCAGCCTCACAATCTAATCACACCATCACGTTCCTCTCGCAAAAATAATCAAATATCGTTCTAGCCCAAACTCGAGAAAACACAAAATAAGCTTTCTAATCTAAGGTTGAAGTCTTGAATAAGTTTGGGGCTATGGTTTGTAGATAAAAGGGAGTAATTTTGGAGATGTCTTCTGGTTGAAAAGTTTGAGAAAAAGTGATTTGAAAAGCCAAGCCACGAATTTGTTGATATATAAAGGGTTAAGAGTTTGATTAAGAAAAGAGTTCTAATAAGATACAAACACTAAAAAATTTATTCCGGACGATCGGACCGTTGGAATAGCTTGAAATTTTAGTATGTTGTAGCGAACGGCGAGACAGGACTTCTGACAAAAATTCAGCTCGATCGGACGGTCGGAATTCTAAAAATATCATTTTTACTAGAGAGTTTTATGTTCCGAGGACTCTTAGAGAGTTTTATGTTTTGAGGACTCTTCTAAATAATAAAAATTCAATTAAAACTCCATTTTAATTCCGATTTCGAAACCGTTTGAAATTCTCGCCTTTAAAAATAATAACCAACATATTTGAGAAATAAAAATAATTTTATCTCAAAATTTATTTTTCCTCTTAATTTCGAAAATACCCCAAAAATTACGGGGGTTGTTACACTTCCCCACTAACAATGGAATTTCGCCTTCGAAATTCGCCGGATACCTAACTCTCAAAAATCAGGCCAACAATCTCCAAAAATAATCTCGTCTCCAAAATAATAATTTCCTCACATCTAATCTAGATGCCTAACGCAAAACGATTCTCTAAAAATTTCTATCTCCAAAAATACGCGCCACAAAAACGCAACAGACCCAAAACCTAAGACCCGAGAGTGGTCGTATAGCTAAGCTCTGATACCATTCTGTAACACCCCGCCCGCCCGGGGAGAGCGAACGGAGCGATACTGTCCATAAAACTAAACTAATTCACAAATAACAAGGTATAGAGCATCTAAATCCCACAATAAAACAAGAAACCACTATTCTCATCTTCAAATTAATGCAACAAATCTCTCGAAATAATTACAACAATCTAACTATCTCGAAAATGAAATAAATCTCCAAATTCTCTATACATCAAAATAAATACAAGTCTTCTCATCTCTTGTATTAAAAATTCTTCCCAAATAATCCTCGCTAAAATCATCCCAATTGGTCCATAGCACTCAAATCCCTGCTCACCTGCCAACTAAGAAAAAGATGGGGAAGTACACAATACGACAGGAAAGATGCTCAACAATAGTATGATAGCGATGAATAAAGCGCAACAATACGAATACGAATTCTCAAATCAAATGCGAATCTCAATAGCATTTTATCAATAAATTTCTCAACAACATATTAACCGGAGTCACCAGGCCTCACCATACCGCGCCATACTTTATCAAGTAGCCGGAAAAGGAGTCTTGGCGGGTGCCCAACATCAGTGCCATATTAAAATCTCATGACAGCGTGCTCCAAACAACATGAATAATACCTCATGAATGAAAATAATTCCAACAATTATTTTTCCAGATTTCAATGAATTTAACTATTCAAAATACGAGTTCAATTAAGAAGAATTCAACGGAATAAACACTCGCGAGATTTAGGAGCATATTGTGTAAAACCCCATACCTCAAAATCATCAAATGAATCATCACATAATTCAGCCTCACAATCTAATCACACCATCACGTTCCTCTCGCAAAAATAATCAAATATCGTTCTAGCCCAAACTCGAGAAAACACAAAATAAGCTTTCTAATCTAAGGTTGAAGTCTTGAATAAGTTTGGGGCTATGGTTTGTAGATAAAAGGGAGTAATTTTGGAGATGTCTTCTGGTTGAAAAGTTTGAGAAAAAGTGATTTGAAAAGCCAAGCCACGAATTTGTTGATATATAAAGGGTTAAGAGTTTGATTAAGAAAAGAGTTCTAATAAGATACAAACACTAAAAAATTTATTCCGGACGATCGGACCGTTGGAATAGCTTGAAATTTTAGTATGTTGTAGCGAACGGCGAGACAGGACTTCTGACAAAAATTCAGCTCGATCGGACGGTCGGAATTCTAAAAATATCATTTTTACTAGAGAGTTTTATGTTCCGAGGACTCTTAGAGAGTTTTATGTTTTGAGGACTCTTCTAAATAATAAAAATTCAATTAAAACTCCATTTTAATTCCGATTTCGAAACCGTTTGAAATTCTCGCCTTTAAAAATAATAACCAACATATTTGAGAAATAAAAATAATTTTATCTCAAAATTTATTTTTCCTCTTAATTTCGAAAATACCCCAAAAATTACGGGGGTTGTTACACTTCCCCACTAACAATGGAATTTCGCCTTCGAAATTCGCCGGATACCTAACTCTCAAAAATCAGGCCAACAATCTCCAAAAATAATCTCGTCTCCAAAATAATAATTTCCTCACATCTAATCTAGATGCCTAACGCAAAACGATTCTCTAAAAATTTCTATCTCCAAAAATACGCGCCACAAAAACGCAACAGACCCAAAACCTAAGACCCGAGAGTGGTCGTATAGCTAAGCTCTGATACCATTCTGTAACACCCCGCCCGCCCGGGGAGAGCGAACGGAGCGATACTGTCCATAAAACTAAACTAATTCACAAATAACAAGGTATAGAGCATCTAAATCCCACAATAAAACAAGAAACCACTATTCTCATCTTCAAATTAATGCAACAAATCTCTCGAAATAATTACAACAATCTAACTATCTCGAAAATGAAATAAATCTCCAAATTCTCTATACATCAAAATAAATACAAGTCTTCTCATCTCTTGTATTAAAAATTCTTCCCAAATAATCCTCGCTAAAATCATCCCAATTGGTCCATAGCACTCAAATCCCTGCTCACCTGCCAACTAAGAAAAAGATGGGGAAGTACACAATACGACAGGAAAGATGCTCAACAATAGTATGATAGCGATGAATAAAGCGCAACAATACGAATACGAATTCTCAAATCAAATGCGAATCTCAATAGCATTTTATCAATAAATTTCTCAACAACATATTAACCGGAGTCACCAGGCCTCACCATACCGCGCCATACTTTATCAAGTAGCCGGAAAAGGAGTCTTGGCGGGTGCCCAACATCAGTGCCATATTAAAATCTCATGACAGCGTGCTCCAAACAACATGAATAATACCTCATGAATGAAAATAATTCCAACAATTATTTTTCCAGATTTCAATGAATTTAACTATTCAAAATACGAGTTCAATTAAGAAGAATTCAACGGAATAAACACTCGCGAGATTTAGGAGCATATTGTGTAAAACCCCATACCTCAAAATCATCAAATGAATCATCACATAATTCAGCCTCAAAATCTAATCACACCATCACGTTCCTCTCGCAAAAATAATCAAATATCGTTCTAGCCCAAACTCGAGAAAACACAAAATAAGCTTTCTAATCTAAGGTTGAAGTCTTGAATAAGTTTGGGGCTATGGTTTGTAGATAAAAGGGAGTAATTTTGGAGATGTCTTCTGGTTGAAAAGTTTGAGAAAAAGTGATTTGAAAAGCCAAGCCACGAATTTGTTGATATATAAAGGGTTAAGAGTTTGATTAAGAAAAGAGTTCTAATAAGATACAAACACTAAAAAATTTATTCCGGACGATCGGACCGTTGGAATGGCTTGAAATTTTAGTATATTGTAGCGAACGGCGAGACAGGACTTCTGACAAAAATTCAGCTCGATCGGACGGTCGGAATTCTAAAAATATCATTTTTACTAGAGAGTTTTATGTTCCGAGGACTCTTAGAGAGTTTTATGTTTTGAGAACTCTTCTAAATAATAAAAATTCAATTAAAACTCCATTTTAATTCCGATTTCGAAACCGTTTGAAATTCTCGCCTTTAAAAATAATAACCAACATATTTGAGAAATAAAAATAATTTTATCTCAAAATTTATATTTCCTCTTAATTTCGAAAATACCCCAAAAATTACGCGGGTTGTTACACTTCCCCACTAACAATGGAATTTCGCCTTCGAAATTCGCCGGATACCTAACTCTCAAAAATCAGGCCAACAATCTCCAAAAATAATCTCATCTCCAAAATAATAATTTCCTCACATCTAATCTAGATGCCTAACGCAAAACGATTCTCTAAAAATTTCTATCTCCAAAAATACGCGCCGCAAAAACGCAACAGACCCAAAACCTAAGACCCGAGGGTGGTCGTATACCTAAGCTCTGATACCATTCTGTAACACCCCGCCCGCCCGGGGAGAGCGAACGGAGCGATACTGTCCATAAAACTAAACTAATTCACAAATAACAAGGTATAGAGCATCTAAATCCCACAATAAAACAAGAAACCACTATTCTCATATTCAAATTAATGCAACAAATCTCTCGAAATAATTACAACAATCTAACTATCTCGAAAATGAAATAAATCTCCAAATTCTCTATACATCAAAATAAATACAAGTCTTCTCATCTCTTGTATTAAAAATTCTTCCCAAATAATCCTCGCTAAAATCATCCCAATTGGTCCATAGCACTCAAATCCCTGCTCACCTGCCAACTAAGAAAAAGATGGGGAAGTACACAATACGACAGGAAAGATGCTCAACAATAGTATGATAGCGATGAATAAAGCGCAACAATACGAATACGAATTCTCAAATCAAATGCGAATCTCAATAGCATTTTATCAATAAATTTCTCAACAACATATTAACCGGAGTCACCAGGCCTCACCATACCGCGCCATACTTTATCAAGTAGCCGGAAAAGGAGTCTTGGCGGGTGCCCAACATCAGTGCCATATTAAAATCTCATGACAGCGTGCTCCAAACAACATGAATAATACCTCATGAATGAAAATAATTCCAACAATTATTTTTCCAGATTTCAATGAATTTAACTATTCAAAATACGAGTTCAATTAAGAAGAATTCAACGGAATAAACACTCGCGAGATTTAGGAGCATATTGTGTAAAACCCCATACCTCAAAATCATCAAATGAATCATCACATAATTCAGCCTCAAAATCTAATCACACCATCACGTTCCTCTCGCGAAAATAATCAAATCTCGTTCTAGCCCAAACTCGAGAAAACACCAAATAAGCTTTCTAATCTAAGGTTGAAGTCTTGAATAAGTTTGGGGCTATGGTTTGTAGATAAAAGGGAGTAATTTTGGAGATGTCTTCTGGTTGAAAAGTTTGAGAAAAAGTGATTTGAAAAGCCAAGCCACGAATTTGTTGATATATAAAGGGTTAAGAGTTTGATTAAGAAAAGAGTTCTAATAAGATACAAACACTAAAAAATTTATTCCGGACGATCGGACCGTTGGAATAGCTTGAAATTTTAGTATGTTGTAGCGAACGGCGAGACAGGACTTCTGACAAAAATTCAGCTCGATCGGACGGTCGGAATTCTAAAAATATCATTTTTACTAGAGAGTTTTATGTTCCGAGGACTCTTAGAGAGTTTTATGTTTTGAGGACTCTTCTAAATAATAAAAATTCAATTAAAACTCCATTTTAATTCCGATTTCGAAACCGTTTGAAATTCTCGCCTTTAAAAATAATAACCAACATATTTGTGAAATAAAAATAATTTTATCTCAAAATTTATTTTTCCTCTTAATTTCGAAAATACCCCAAAAATTACGGGGGTTGTTACACTTCCCCACTAACAATGGAATTTCGCCTTCGAAATTCGCCGGATACCTAACTCTCAAAAATCAGGCCAACAATCTCCAAAAATAATCTCGTCTCCAAAATAATAATTTCCTCACATCTAATCTAGATGCCTAACGCAAAACGATTCTCTAAAAATTTCTATCTCCAAAAATACGCGCCACAAAAACGCAACAGACCCAAAACCTAAGACCCGAGAGTGGTCGTATAGCTAAGCTCTGATACCATTCTATAACACCCCGCCCGCCCGGGGAGAGCGAACGGAGCGATACTGTCCATAAAACTAAACTAATTCACAAATAACAAGGTATAGAGCATCTAAATCCCACAATAAAACAAGAAACCACTATTCTCATCTTCAAATTAATGCAACAAATCTCTCGAAATAATTACAACAATCTAACTATCTCGAAAATGAAATAAATCTCCAAATTCTCTATACATCAAAATAAATACAAGTCTTCTCATCTCTTGTATTAAAAATTCTTCCCAAATAATCCTCGCTAAAATCATCCCAATTGGTCCATAGCACTCAAATCCCTGCTCACCTGCCAACTAAGAAAAAGATGGGGAAGTACACAATACGACAGGAAAGATGCTCAACAATAGTATGATAGCGATGAATAAAGCGCAACAATACGAATACGAATTCTCAAATCAAATGCGAATCTCAATAGCATTTTATCAATAAATTTCTCAACAACATATTAACCGGAGTCACCAGGCCTCACCATACCGCGCCATACTTTATCAAGTAGCCGGAAAAGGAGTCTTGGCGGGTGCCCAACATCAGTGCCATATTAAAATCTCATGACAGCGTGCTCCAAACAACATGAATAATACCTCATGAATGAAAATAATTCCAACAATTATTTTTCCAGATTTCAATGAATTTAACTATTCAAAATACGAGTTCAATTAAGAAGAATTCAACGGAATAAACACTCGCGAGATTTAGGAGCATATTGTGTAAAACCCCATACCTCAAAATCATCAAATGAATCATCACATAATTCAGCCTCAAAATCTAATCACACCATCACGTTCCTCTCGCAAAAATAATCAAATATCGTTCTAGCCCAAACTCGAGAAAACACAAAATAAGCTTTCTAATCTAAGGTTGAAGTCTTGAATAAGTTTGGGGCTATGGTTTGTAGATAAAAGGGAGTAATTTTGGAGATGTCTTCTGGTTGAAAAGTTTGAGAAAAAGTGATTTGAAAAGCCAAGCCACGAATTTGTTGATATATAAAGGGTTAAGAGTTTGATTAAGAAAAGAGTTCTAATAAGATACAAACACTAAAAAATTTATTCCGGACGATCGGACCGTTGGAATGGCTTGAAATTTTAGTATGTTGTAGCGAACGACGAGACAGGACTTCTGACAAAAATTCAGCTCGATCGGACGGTCGGAATTCTAAAAATATCATTTTTACTAGAGAGTTTTATGTTCCGAGGACTCTTAGAGAGTTTTATGTTTTGAGGACTCTTCTAAATAATAAAAATTCAATTAAAACTCCATTTTAATTCCGATTTCGAAACCGTTTGAAATTCTCGCCTTTAAAAATAATAACCAACATATTTGAGAAATAAAAATAATTTTATCTCAAAATTTATATTTCCTCTTAATTTCGAAAATACCCCAAAAATTACGCGGGTTGTTACACTTCCCCACTAACAATGGAATTTCGCCTTCGAAATTCGCCGGATACCTAACTCTCAAAAATCAGGCCAACAATCTCCAAAAATAATCTCCTCTCCAAAATAATAATTTCCTCACATCTAATCTAGATGCCTAACGCAAAACGATTCTCTAAAAATTTCTATCTCCAAAAATACGCGCCGCAAAAACGCAACAGACCCAAAACCTAAGACCCGAGGGTGGTCGTATACCTAAGCTCTGATACCATTCTGTAACACCCCGCCCGCCCGGGGAGAGCGAACGGAGCGATACTGTCCATAAAACTAAACTAATTCACAAATAACAAGGTATAGAGCATCTAAATCCCACAATAAAACAAGAAACCACTATTCTCATATTCAAATTAATGCAACAAATCTCTCGAAATAATTACAACAATCTAACTATCTCGAAAATGAAATAAATCTCCAAATTCTCTATACATCAAAATAAATACAAGTCTTCTCATCTCTTGTATTAAAAATTCTTCCCAAATAATCCTCGCTAAAATCATCCCAATTGGTCCATAGCACTCAAATCCGTGCTCACCTGCCAACTAAGAAAAAGATGGGGAAGTACACAATACGACAGGAAAGATGCTCAACAATAGTATGATAGCGATGAATAAAGCGCAACAATACGAATACGAATTCTCAAATCAAATGCGAATCTCAATAGCATTTTATCAATAAATTTCTCAACAACATATTAACCGGAGTCACCAGGCCTCACCATACCGCGCCATACTTTATCAAGTAGCCGGAAAAGGAGTCTTGGCGGGTGCCCAACATCAGTGCCATATTAAAATCTCATGACAGCGTGCTCCAAACAACATGAATAATACCTCATGAATGAAAATAATTCCAACAATTATTTTTCCAGATTTCAATGAATTTAACTATTCAAAATACGAGTTCAATTAAGAAGAATTCAACGGAATAAACACTCGCGAGATTTAGGAGCATATTGTGTAAAACCCCATACCTCAAAATCATCAAATGAATCATCACATAATTCAGCCTCAAAATCTAATCACACCATCACGTTCCTCTCGCGAAAATAATCAAATCTCGTTCTAGCCCAAACTCGAGAAAACACCAAATAAGCTTTCTAATCTAAGGTTGAAGTCTTGAATAAGTTTGGGGCTATGGTTTGTAGATAAAAGGGAGTAATTTTGGAGATGTCTTCTGGTTGAAAAGTTTGAGAAAAAGTGATTTGAAAAGCCAAGCCACGAATTTGTTGATATATAAAGGGTTAAGAGTTTGATTAAGAAAAGAGTTCTAATAAGATACAAACACTAAAAAATTTATTCCGGACGATCGGACCGTTGGAATCACTTCAAATTTTAGTATGCTGTAGCGTACGGCGAGACAGGACTTCTGACAAAAATTCAGCTCGATCGGACGGTCGGAATTCTAAAAATATTATTTTTACTAGAGACTTTTATGTTCCGAGGACTCTTAGAGAGCTTTATGTTTTGAGGACTCTTCTAAATAATAAAAATTCAATTAAAACTCCATTTTAATTCCAATTTCGAAACCGTTTGAAATTCTCGCCTTTAAAAATAATAACCAACATATTTGAGAAATAAAAATAATTTTATCTCAAAATTTATTTTTCCTCTTAATTTCGAAAATACCCCAAAAATTACGCGGGTTGTTACACTTCCCCACTAACAATGGAATTTCGCCCTCGAAATTCGCCGGATACCTAACTCTCAAAAATCAGGCCAACAATCTCCAAAAATAATCTCGTCTCCAAAATAATAATTTCCTCACATCTAATCTAGATGCCTAACGCAAAACGATTCTCTAAAAATTTCTATCTCCAAAAATACGCGCCACAAAAACGCAACAGACCCAAAACCTAAGACCCGAGGGTGGTCGTATACCTAAGCTCTGATACCATTCTGTAACACCCGCCCGCCCGGGGAGAGCGAACGGAGCGCTACTGTCGATAAAACTAAACATATTCACAAATAACAAGGTATAGAGCATCTAAATCCCACAATAAAACAAGAAACCACTATTCTCATCTTCAAATTAATGCAACAAATCTCTCGAAATAATTACAACAATCTAACTATCTCGAAAATGAAATAAATCTCCAAATGCTCTATACATCAAAATAAATACAAGTCTTCTCATCTCTTGTATTAAAAATTCTTCCCAAATAATCCTCGCTAAAATCATCCCAATTGGTCCATAGCACTCAAATCCGTGCTCACCTGCCAACTAAGAAAAAGATGGGGAAGTACACAATACGACAGGAAAGATGCTCAACAATAGTATGATAGCGATGAATAAAGCGCAACAATACGAATACGAATTCTCAAATCAAATGCGAATCTCAATAGCATTTTATCAATAAATTTCTCAATAACACATTAACCGGAGTCACCAGGCCTCACCATACCGCGCCATACTTTATCAAGTAGGCGGAAAAGGAGTCTTGGCGGGTGCCCAACATCAGTGCCATATTAAAATCTCATGACAGCGTGCTCAAAACAACATGAATAATACCTCATGAATGAAAATAATTCCAACAATTATTTTTCCAGATTTCAATGAATTTAACAATTCAAAATACGAGTTCAATTAAGAAGAATTCAACGGAATAAACACTCGCGAGATTTAGGAGAATATTGTGTAAAACCCCATGCCTCAAAATCATCAAATGAATCATCACATAATTCAGCCTCAAAATCTAATCACACCATCACGTTCCTCTCACGAAAATAATCAAATCTCGTTCTAGCCCAAACTCGAGAAAACACCAAATAAGCTTTCTAATCTAAGGTTGAAGTCTTGAATAAGTTTGGCGCTATGGTTTGTAGTTAAAAGGGAGTAATTTTGGAGATGTCTTCTGGTTGAAAAGTTTGAGAAAAAGTGATTTGAAAATCCAAGCCACGAATTTGTTGATATATAAAGGGTTAAGAGTTTGATTAAGAAAAGAGTTCTAATAAGATACAAACACTAAAAAATTTATTCCGACGATCGGACCGTTGGAATCGTTTGAAATTTTAGTATGCTGTAGCGAACGGCAAGACATGATTTCTGACAAAAATTCAGCTCGATCGGACGGTCGGAATTCTAAAAATATTATTTTTACAAGAGAGTTTTATGTTCCGAGGACTCTTAGAGAGCTTTATGTTTTGAGGACTCTTCTAAATAATAAAAATTCAATTAAAACTCCATTTTAATTCCAATTTCAAAACCGTTTGAAATTTTGGCCTTAAAAAATAATAACCAACATATTTGAGAAATAAAAATAATTTTATCTCAAAATTTATTTTTCCTCTTAATTTCGAAAATACTCCAAAAATTACGCGGGTTGTTACACTTCCCCACTAACAATGGAATTTCGCCTTCGAAATTCGCCGGATACCTAACTCTCAAAAATCAGGCCAACAATCTCCAAAAATAATCTCGTCTCCAAAATAATAATTTCCTCACATCTAATCTAGATGCCTAACGCAAAACGATTCTCTAAAAATTTCTATCTCCAAAAATACGCGCCACAAAAACGCAACAGACCCAAAACCTAAGACCCGAGGGTGGTCGTATACCTAAGCTCTGATACCATTCTGTAACACCCGCCCGCCCGCCCGGGGAGAGCGAACGGAGCGCTACTGTCGATAAAACTAAACTAATTCACAAATAACAAGGTATAGAGCATCTAAATCCCACAATAAAACAAGAAACCACTATTCTCATCTTCAAATTAATGCAACAAATCTCTCGAAATAATTACAACAATCTAACTATCTCGAAAATGAAATAAATCTCCAAATGCTCTATACATCAAAATAAATACAAGTCTTCTCATCTCTTGTATTAAAAATTCTTCCCAAATAATCCTCGCTAAAATCATCCCAATTGGTCCATAGCACTCAAATCCGTGCTCACCTGCCAACTAAGAAAAAGATGGGGAAGTACACAATACGACAGGAAAGATGCTCAACAATAGTATGATAGCGATGAATAAAGCGCAACAATACGAATACGAATTCTCAAATCAAATGCGAATCTCAATAGCATTTTATCAATAAATTTCTCAACAACACATTAACCGGAGTCACCAGGCCTCACCATACCGCGCCATACTTTATCAAGTAGCCGGAAAAGGAGTCTTGGCGGGTGCCCAACATCAGTGCCATAAAAATCTCATGACAGCGTGCTCAAAACAACATGAATAATACCTCATGAATGAAAATAATTCCAACAATTATTTTTCCAGATTTCAATGAATTTAACAATTCAAAATACGAGTTCAATTAAGAAGAATTCAGCGGAATAAACACTCGCGAGATTTAGGAGCATATTGTGTAAAACCCCATACCTCAAAATCATCAAATGAATCATCACATAATTCAGCCTCAAAATCTAATCACACCATCACGTTCCTCTCGCGAAAATAATCAAATCTCGTTCTAGCCCAAACTCGAGAAAACCCCAAATAAGCTTTCTAATCTAAGGTTGAAGTCTTGAATAAGTTTGGGGCTATGGTTTGTAGATAAAAGGGAGTAATTTTGGAGATGTCTTCTGGTTGAAAAGTTTGAGAAAAAGTGATTTGAAAAGCCAAGTCACGAATTTGTTGATATATAAAGGGTTAAGAGTTTGATTTAGAAAAGAGTTCTAATAAGATACAAACACTAAAAAATTTATTCCGGACGATCGGACCGTTGGAATCGCTTGAAATTTTAACACGCTGTAGCGAACGGCGAGACAGGACTTCTGACAAAAATTCAGCTCGATCGGACGGTCGGAATTCTAAAAATATTATTTTTACTGGAGTGTTTTATGTTCCGAGGACTCTTAGAGAGTTTTATTTTTTGAGGACTCTTCTAAATAATAAAAATTCAATTAAAACTCCATTTTAATTCCAATTTCGAAACCGTTTGAATTTCTCGCCTTTAAAAATAATAACCAACATATTTGAGAAATAAAAATAATTTTATCTCAAAATTTATTTTTCCTCTTAATTTCGAAAATACCCCAAAAATTACGCGGGTTGTTACACTTCCCCACTAACAATGGAATTTCGCAATCGAAATTCGCCGGATACATAACTCTCAAAAATCAGGCCAACAATCTCCAAAAATAATCTCGTCTCCAAAATAATAATTTCCTCACATCTAATCTAGATGCCTAACGCAAAACGATTCTCTAAAAATTTCTATCTCCAAAAATACGCGCCACAAAAACGCAACAGACCCAAAACCTAAGACCCAAGGGTGGTCGTATACCTAAGCTCTCATACCATTCTGTAACACCCCGCCCGCCCGGGGAGAGCGAACGGAGCACTACTGTCGATAAAACTAAACTAATTCACAAATAACAAGGTATAGAGCATCTAAATCCCACAATAAAACAAGAAACCACTATTCTCATCTTCAAATTAATGCAACAAATCTCTCGAAATAATTACAACAATCTAACTATCTCGAAAATGAAATAAATCTCCAAATGCTCTATACATCAAAATAAATACAAGTCTTCTCATCTCTTGTATTAAAAATTCTTCCCAAATAATCCTCGCTAAAATCATCCCAATTGGTCCATAGCACTCAAATCCGTGCTCACCTGCCAACTAAGAAAAAGATGGGGAAGTACACAATACGACAGGAAAGATGCTCAACAATAGTATGATAGCGATGAATAAGCGCAACAATACGAATACGAATTCTCAAATCAAATGCGAATCTCAATAGCATTTTATCAATAAATTTCTCAACAACACATTAACCGGAGTCACCAGGCCTCACCATACCGCGCCATACTTTATCAAGTAGCCGGAAAAGGAGTCTTGGCGGGTGCCCAACATCAGTGCCATATTAAAATCTCATGACAGCGTGCTCAAAACAACATGAATAATACCTCATGAATGAAAATAATTCCAACAATTATTTTTCCAGATTTCAATGAATTTAACAATTCAAAATACGAGTTCAATTAAGAAGAATTCAACGGAATAAACACTCGCGAGATTTAGCAGCATATTGTGTAAAACCCCATACCTCAAAATCATCAAATGAATCATCACATAATTCAGCCTCAAAATCTAATCACACCATCACGTTCCTCTCGCGAAAATAATCAAATCTCGTTCTAGCCCAAACTCGAGAAAACACCAAATAAGCTTTCTAATCTAAGGTTGAAGTCTTGAATAAGTTTGGGGCTATGGTTTGTAGATAAAAGGGAGTAATTTTGGAGATGTCTTCTGGTTGAAAAGTTTGAGAAAAAGTGATTTGAAAAGCCAAGCCACGAATTTGTTGATATATAAAGGGTTAAGAATTTGATTAAGAAAGGAGTTCTAATAAGATACAAACACTAAAAAATTTATTCCGGACGATCGGACCGTTGGAATCGCTTGAAATTATAGTATGCTGTAGCGAACGGCGAGACAGGACTTCTGACAAAAATTCAGCTCGATCGGACGGTCGGAATTCTAAAAATATTATTTTTACTAGAGAGTTTTATGTTCCGAGGACTCTTAGAGAGTTTTATGTTTTGAGGACTCTTCTAAATAATAAAAATTCAATTAAAACTACATTTTAATTCCAATTTCGAAACCGTTTGAAATTCTCGCCTTTAAAAATAATAACCAAGATATTTGAGAAATAAAAATAATTTTATCTCAAAATTTATTTTTCCTCTTAATTTCGAAAATACCCCAAAAATTACGCGGGTTTTTACACTTCCCCACTAACAATGGAATTTCGCCCTCGAAATTCGCCGGATACCTAACTCTCAAAAATCAGGCCAACAATCTCCAAAAATAATCTCGTCTCCAAAATAATAATTTCCTCACATCTAATCTAGATGCCTAACGCAAAACGATTCTCTAAAAATTTCTATCTCCAAAAATACGCGCCACAAAAACGCAACAGACCCAAAACCTAAGACCCAAGGGTGGTCGTATACCTAAGCTCTGATACCATTCTGTAACACCCCGCCCGCCCGGGGAGAGCGAACGGAGCACTACTGTCGATAAAACTAAACTAATTCACAAATAACAAGGTATAGAGCATCTAAATCCCACAATAAAACAAGAAACCACTATTCTCATCTTCAAATTAATGCAACAAATCTCTCGAAATAATTACAACAATCTAACTATCTCGAAAATGAAATAAATCTCCAAATGCTCTATACATCAAAATAAATACAAGTCTTCTCATCTCTTGTATTAAAAATTCTTCCCAAATAATCCTCGCTAAAATCATCCCAATTGGTCCATAGCACTCAAATCCGTGCTCACCTGCCAACTAAGAAAAAGATGGGGAAGTACACAATACGACAGGAAAGATGCTCAACAATAGTATGATAGCGATGAATAAAGCGCAACAATACGAATACGAATTCTCAAATCAAATGCGAATCTCAATAGCATTTTATCAATAAATTTCTCAACAACACATTAACCGGAGTCACCAGGCCTCACCATACCGCGCCATACTTTATCAAGTAGCCAGAAAAGGAGTCTTGGCGGGTGCCCAACATCAGTGCCATAAAAATCTCATGACAGCGTGCTCAAAACAACATGAATAATACCTCATGAATGAAAATAATTCCAACAATTATTTTTCCAGATTTCAATGAATTTAACAATTCAAAATACGAGTTCAATTAAGAAGAATTCAGCGGAATAAACACTCGCGAGATTTAGGAGCATATTGTGTAAAACCCCATACCTCAAAATCATCAAATGAATCATCACATAATTCAGCCTCAAAATCTAATCACACCATCACGTTCCTCTCGCGAAAATAATCAAATCTCGTTCTAGCCCAAACTCGAGAAAACACCAAATAAGCTTTCTAATCTAAGGTTGAAGTCTTGAATAAGTTTGGGGCTATGGTTTGTAGATAAAAGGGAGTAATTTTGGAGATGTCTTCTAGTTGAAAAGTTTGAGAAAAAGTGATTTGAAAAGCCAAGTCACGAATTTGTTGATATATAAAGGGTTAAGAGTTTGATTAAGAAAAGAGTTCTAATAAGATACAAACACTAAAAAATTTATTCCGGACGATCGGACCGTTGGAATTGCTTGACATTTTAACACGGTGTAGCGAACGGCGAGACAGGACTTCTGACAAAAATTCAGCTCGATCGGACGGTCGGAATGCTAAAAATATTATTTTTACTAGAGAGTTTTATGTTCCGAGGACTCTTAGAGAGTTTTATGTTTTGAGGACTCTTCTAAATAATAAAAATTCAATTAAAACTCCATTTTAATTCCAATTTCGAAACCGTTTGAATTTCTCGCCTTTAAAAATAATAACCAACATATTTGAGAAATAAAAATAATTTTATCTCAAAATTTATTTTTCCTCTTAATTTCGAAAATACCCCAAAAATTACGCGGGTTGTTACACTTCCCCACTAACAATGAAATTTCGCAATCGAAATTCGCCGGATACCTAACTCTCAAAAATCAGGCCAACAATCTCCAAAAATAATCTCGTCTCCAAAATAATAATTTCCTCACATCTAATCTAGATGCCTAACGCAAAACGATTCTCTAAAAATTTCTATCTCCAAAAATACGCGCCACAAAAACGCAACAGACCCAAAACCTAAGACCCGAGGGTGGTCGTATACCTAAGCTCTGATACCATTCTGTAACACCCCGCCCGCCCGGGGAGAGCGAACGGAGCACTACTGTCGATAAAACTAAACTAATTCACAAATAACAAGGTATAAAGCATCTAAATCCCACAATAAAAACAAGAAACCACTATTCTCATCTTCAAATTAATGCAACAAATCTCTCGAAATAATTACAACAATCTAACTATCTCGAAAATGAAATAAATCTCCAAATGCTCTATACATCAAAATAAATACAAGTCTTCTCATCTCTTGTATTAAAAATTCTTCCCAAATAATCCTCGCTAAAATCATCCCAATTGGTCCATAGCACTCAAAACCGTGCTCACCTGCCAACTAAGAAAAAGATGGGGAAGTACACAATACGACAGGAAAGATGCTCAACAATAGTATGATAGCGATGAATAAGCGCAACAATACGAATACGAATTCTCAAATCAAATGCGAATCTCAATAGCATTTTATCAATAAATTTCTCAACAACACATTAACCGGAGTCACCAGGCCTCACCATACCGCGCCATACTTTATCAAGTAGCCGGAAAAGGAGTCTTGGCGGGTGCCCAACATCAGTGCCATATTAAAATCTCATGACAGCGTGCTCAAAACAACATGAATAATACCTCATGAATGAAAATAATTCCAACAATTATTTTTCCAGATTTCAATGAATTTAACAATTCAAAATACGAGTTCAATTAAGAAGAATTCAACGGAATAAACACTCGCGAGATTTAGCAGCATATTGTGTAAAACCCCATACCTCAAAATCATTAAATGAATCATCACATAATTCAGCCTCAAAATCTAATCACACCATCACGTTCCTCTCGCGAAAATAATCAAATCTCGTTCTAGCCCAAACTCGAGAAAACACCAAATAAGCTTTCTAATCTAAGGTTGAAGTCTTGAATAAGTTTGGGGCTATGGTTTGTAGATAAAAGGGAGTAATTTTGGAGATGTCTTCTGGTTGAAAAGTTTGAGAAAAAGTGATTTGAAAAGCCAAGCCACGAATTTGTTGATATATAAAGGGTTAAGAGTTTGATTAAGAAAAGAGTTCTAATAAGATACAAACACTAAAAAATTTATTCCGGACGATTGGACCGTTGGAATCGCTTGAAATTATAGTATGCTGTAGCGAACGGCGAGACAGGACTTCTGACAAAAAATCAGCTCGATCGGACGGTCGGAATTCTAAAAATATTATTTTTACTAGAGAGTTTTATGTTCCGAGGACTCTTAGAGAGTTTTATGTTTTGAGGACTCTTCTAAATAATAAAAATTCAATTAAAACTCCATTTTAATTCCAATTTCGAAACCGTTTGAAATTCTCGCCTTTAAAAATAATAACCAACATATTTGAGAAATAAAAATAATTTTATCTCAAAATTTATTTTTCCTCTTAATTTCGAAAATACCCCAAAAATTACGCGGGTTGTTACACTTCCCCACTAACAATGGAATTTCGCCCTCGAAATTCGCCGGATACCTAACTCTCAAAAATCTGGCCAACAATCTCCAAAAATAATCTCGTCTCCAAAATAATAATTTCCTCACATCTAATCTAGATGCCTAACGCAAAACGATTCTCTAAAAATTTCTATCTCCAAAAATACGCGCCACAAAAACGCAACAGACCCAAATCCTAAGACCCGAGGGTGGTCGTATACCTAAGCTCTGATACCATTCTGTAACACCCCGCCCGCCCGGGGAGAGCGAACGGAGCGCTACTGTCGATAAAACTAAACTAATTCACAAATAACAAGGTATAGAGCATCTAAATCCCACAATAAAACAAGAAACCACTATTCTCATCTTCAAATTAATGCAACAAATCTCTCGAAATAATTACAACAACTAACTATCTCGAAAATGAAATAAATCTCCAAATGCTCTATACATCAAAATAAATACAAGTCTTCTCATCTCTTGTATTAAAAATTCTTCCCAAATAATCCTCGCTAAAATCATCCCAATTGGTCCATAGCACTCAAATCCGTGCTCACCTGCCAACTAAGAAAAAGATGGGGAAGTACACAATACGACAGGAAAGATGCTCAACAATAGTATGATAGCGATGAATAAGCGCAACAATACGAATACGAATTCTCAAATCAAATGCGAATCTCAATAGCATTTTATCAATAAATTTCTCAACAACACATTAACCGGAGTCACCAGGCCTCACCATACCGCGCCATACTTTATCAAGTAGCCGGAAAAGGAGTCTTGGCGGGTGCCCAACATCAGTGCCATATTAAAATCTCATGACAGCGTGCTCAAAACAACATGAATAATACCTCATGAATGAAAATAATTCCAACAATTATTTTTCCAGATTTCAGTGAATTTAACAATTCAAAATACGAGTTCAGTTAAGAAGAATTCAACGGAATAAACACTCGCGAGATTTAGGAGCATATTGTGTAAAACCCCATACCTCAAAATCATCAAATGAATCATCACATAATTCAGCCTCAAAATCTAATCACACCATCACGTTCCTCTCGCGAAAATAATCAAATCTCGTTCTAGCCCAAACTCGAGAAAACACCAAATAAGCTTTCTAATCTAAGGTTGAAGTCTTGAATAAGTTTGGGGCTATGGTTTGTAGATAAAAGGGAGTAATTTTGGAGATGTCTTCTGGTTGAAAAGTTTGAGAAAAAGTGATTTGAAAAGCCAAGCCACGAATTTGTTGATATATAAAGGGTTAAGAGTTTGATTAAGAAAAGAGTTCTAATAAGATACAAAACACTAAAAAATTTATTCCGGACGATCGGACCGTTGGAATCGCTTGAAATTTTAGTATGCTGTAGCGAACGGCGAGACAGGACTTCTGACAAAAATTCAGCTCAATCGGACGATCGGAATTCTAAAAATATTATTTTTACAAGAGAGTTTTATGTTCCGAGGACTCTTAGAGAGCTTTATGTTTTGAGGACTCTTCTAAATAATAAAAATTCAATTAAAACTCCATTTTAATTCCAATTTCGAAACCGTTTGAAATTTTCGCCTTAAAAAATAATAACCAACATATTTGAGAAATAAAAATAATTTTATCTCAAAATTTATTTTTCCTCTTAATTTCGAAAATACCCCAAAAATTACGCGGGTTGTTACACTTCCCCACTAACAATGGAATTTCGCCTTCGAAATTCGCCGGATACCTAACTCTCAAAAATCAGGCCAACAATCTCCAAAAATAATCTCGTCTCCAAAATAATAATTTCCTCACATCTAATCTAGATGGCTAACGCAAAACGATTCTCTAAAAATTTCTATCTCCAAAAATACGCGCCACAAAAACGCAACAGACCCAAAACCTAAGACCCGAGGGTGGTCGTATACCTAAGCTCTGATACCATTCTGTAACACCCCGCCCGCCCGGGGAGAGCGAACGGAGCGCTACTGTCGATAAAACTAAACTAATTCACAAATAACAAGGTATAGAGCATCTAAATCCCACAATAAAACAAGAAACCACTATTCTCATCTTCAAATTAATGCAACAAATCTCTCGAAATAATTACAACAATCTAACTATCTCGAAAATGAAATAAATCTCCAAATGCTCTATACATCAAAATAAATACAAGTCTTCTCATCTCTTGTATTAAAAATTCTTCCCAAATAATCCTCGCTAAAATCATCCCAATTGGTCCATAGCACTCAAATCCGTGCTCACCTGCCAACTAAGAAAAAGATGGGGAAGTACACAATACGACAGGAAAGATGCTCAACAATAGTACGATAGCGATGAATAAAGCGCAACAATACGAATACGAATTCTCAAATCAAATGCGAATCTCAATAGAATTTTATCAATAAATTTCTCAACAACACATTAACCGGAGTCACCAGGCCTCACCATACCGCGCCATACTTTATCAAGTAGGCGGAAAAGGAGTCTTGGCGGGTGCCCAACATCAGTGCCATATTAAAATATCATGACAGCGTGCTCAAAACAAAATGAATAATACCTCATGAATGAAAATAATTCCAACAATTATTTTTCCAGATTTCAATGAATTTAACAATTCAAAATACGAGTTCAATTAAGAAGAATTCAACGGAATAAACACTCGCGAGATTTAGCAGCATATTGTGTAAAACTCCATACCTCAAAATCATCAAATGAATCATCACATAATTCAGCCTCAAAATCTAATCACACCATCACGTTCCTCTCGCGAAAATAATCAAATATCGTTCTAGCCCAAACTCGAGAAAACACAAAATAAGCTTTCTAATCTAAGGTTGAAGTCTTGAATAAATTTGGGGCTATGGTTTGTATATAAAAGGGAGTAATTTTGGAGATGTCTTCTGGTTGAAAAGTTTGAGAAAAAGTGATTTGAAAAGCCAAGCCACGAATTTGTTGATATATAAAGGGTTAAGAGTTTGATTAAGAAAAGAGTTCTATTAAGATACAAACACTAAAAAATTTATTCCGGACGATCGGACCGTTGGAATGGCTTGAAATTTTAGTATGTTGTAGCGAACGGCGAGACAGGACTTCTGACAAAAATTCAGCTCGATCGGACGGTCGGAATTCTAAAAATATCATTTTTACTAGAGAGTTTTATGTTCCGAGGACTCTTAGAGAGTTTTATGTTTTGAGGACTCTTCTAAATAATAAAAATTCAATTAAAACTCCATTTTAATTCCGATTTCGAAACCGTTTGAAATTCTCGCCTTTAAAAATAATAACCAACATATTTGAGAAATAAAAATAATTTTATCTCAAAATTTATTTTTCCTCTTAATTTCGAAAATACCCCAAAAATTACGCGGGTTGTTACACTTCCCCACTAACAATGAAATTTCGCCTTCGAAATTCGCCGGATACCTAACTCTCAAAAATCAGGCCAACAATCTCCAAAAATAATCTCATCTCCAAAATAATAATTTCCTCACATCTAATCTAGATGCCTAACGCAAAACGATTCTCTAAAAATTTCTATCTCCAAAAATACGCGCCACAAAAACGCAACAGACCCAAAACCTAAGACCCGAGGGTGGTCGTATACCTAAGCTCTGATACCATTCTGTAACACCCCGCCCGCCCGAGGAGAGCGAACGGAGCGATACTGTCCATAAAACTAAACTAATTCACAAATAACAAGGTATAGAGCATCTAAATCCCACAATAAAACAAGAAACCACTATTCTCATATTCAAATTAATGCAACAAATCTCTCGAAATAATTACAACAATCTAACTATCTCGAAAATGAAATAAATCTCCAAATTCTCTATACATCAAAATAAATACAAGTCTTCTCATCTCTTGTATTAAAAATTCTTCCCAAATAATCCTCGCTAAAATCATCCCAATTGGTCCATAGCACTCAAATCCCTGCTCACCTGCCAACTAAGAAAAAGATGGGGAAGTACACAATACGACAGGAAAGATGCTCAACAATAGTATGATAGCGATGAATAAAGCGCAACAATACGAATACGAATTCTCAAATCAAATGCGAATCTCAATAGCATTTTATCAATAAATTTCTCAACAACATATTAACCGGAGTCACCAGGCCTCACCATACCGCGCCATACTTTATCAAGTAGCCGGAAAAGGAGTCTTGGCGGGTGCCCAACATCAGTGCCATATTAAAATCTCATGACAGCGTGCTCCAAACAACATGAATAATACCTCATGAATGAAAATAATTCCAACAATTATTTTTCCAGATTTCAATGAATTTAACTATTCAAAATACGAGTTCAATTAAGAAGAATTCAACGGAATAAACACTCGCGAGATTTAGGAGCATATTGTGTAAAACCCCATACCTCAAAATCATCAAATGAATCATCACATAATTCTGCCTCAAAATCTAATCACACCATCACGTTCCTCTCGCGAAAATAATCAAATCTCGTTCTAGCCCAAACTCGAGAAAACACCAAATAAGCTTTCTAATCTAAGGTTGAAGTCTTGAATAAGTTTGGGGCTATGGTTTGTAGATAAAAGGGAGTAATTTTGGAGATGTCTTCTGGTTGAAAAGTTTGAGAAAAAGTGATTTGAAAAGCCAAGCCACGAATTTGTTGATATATAAAGGGTTAAGAGTTTGATTAAGAAAAGAGTTCTAATAAGATACAAACACTAAAAAATTTATTCCGGACGATCGGACCGTTGGAATCACTTCAAATTTTAGTATGCCGTAGCGAACGGCGAGACAGGACTTCTGACAAAAATTCAGCTCGATCGGACGGTCGGAATTCTAAAAATATTATTTTTACTAGAGACTTTTATTTTCCGAGGACTCTTAGAGAGTTTTATGTTTTGAGGACTCTTCTAAATAATAAAAATTCAATTAAAACTCCATTTTAATTCCAATTTCGAAACCGTTTGAAATTCTCGACTTTAAAAATAATAACCAACATATTTGAGAAATAAAAATAATTTTATCTCAAAATTTATTTTTCCTCTTAATTTCGAAAATACCCCAAAAATTACGCGGGTTGTTACACTTCCCCACTAACAATGGAATTTCGCCCTCGAAATTCGCCGGATACCTAACTCTCAAAAATCAGGCCAACAATCTCCAAAAATAATCTCGTCTCCAAAATAATAATTTCCTCACATCTAATCTAGATGCCTAACGCAAAACGATTCTCTAAAAATTTCTATCTCCAAAAATACGCGCCACAAAAACGCAACAGACCCAAAACCTAAGACCCGAGGGTGGTCGTATACCTAAGCTCTGATACCATTCTGTAACACCCGCCCGCCCGGGGAGAGCGAACGGAGCGCTACTGTCGATAAAACTAAACTAATTCACAAATAACAAGGTATAGAGCATCTAAATCCCACAATAAAACAAGAAACCACTATTCTCATCTTCAAATTAATGCAACAAATCTCTCGAAATAATTACAACAATCTAACTATCTCGAAAATGAAATAAATCTCCAAATGCTCTATACATCAAAATAAATACAAGTCTTCTCATCTCTTGTATTAAAAATTCTTCCCAAATAATCCTCGCTAAAATCATCCCAATTGGTCCATAGCACTCAAATCCCTGCTCACCTGCCAACTAAGAAAAAGATGGGGAAGTACACAATACGACAGGAAAGATGCTCAACAATAGTATGATAGCGATGAATAAAGCGCAACAATACGAATACGAATTCTCAAATCAAATGCGAATCTCAATAGCATTTTATCAATAAATTTCTCAACAACACATTAACCGGAGTCACCAGGCCTCACCATACCGCGCCATACGTTATCAAGTAGGCGGAAAAGGAGTCTTGGCGGGTGCCCAACATCAGTGCCATATTAAAATCTCATGACAGCGTGCTCAAAACAACATGAATAATACCTCATGAATGAAAATAATTCCAACAATTATTTTTCCAGATTTCAATGAATTTAACAATTCAAAATACGAGTTCAATTAAGAAGAATTCAACGGAATAAACACTCGCGAGATTTAGGAGAATATTGTGTAAAACCCCATGCCTCAAAATCATCAAATGAATCATCACATAATTCAGCCTCAAAATCTAATCACACCATCACGTTCCTCTCACGAAAATAATCAAATCTCGTTCTAGCCCAAACTCGAGAAAACACCAAATAAGCTTTCTAATCTAAGGTTGAAGTCTTGAATAAGTTTGGCGCTATGGTTTGTAGTTAAAAGGGAGTAATTTTGGAGATGTCTTCTGGTTGAAAAGTTTGAGAAAAAGTGATTTGAAAATCCAAGCCACGAATTTGTTGATATATAAAGGGTTAAGAGTTTGATTAAGAAAAGAGTTCTAATAAGATACAAACACTAAAAAATTTATTCCGGACGATCGGACCGTTGAAATCGTTTGAAATTTTAGTATACTGTAGCGAACGGCAAGACATGATTTCTGACAAAAATTCAGCTCGATCGGACGGTCGGAATTCTAAAAATATTATTTTTACAAGAGAGTTTTATGTTCCGAGGACTCTTAGAGAGCTTTATGTTTTGAGGACTCTTCTAAATAATAAAAATTCAATTAAAACTCCATTTTAATTCCAATTTCAAAACCGTTTGAAATTTTGGCCTTAAAAAATAATAACCAACATATTTGAGAAATAAAAATAATTTTATCTCAAAATTTATTTTTCCTCTTAATTTCGAAAATACCCCAAAAATTACGCGGGTTGTTACACTTCCCCACTAACAATGGAATTTCGCCCTCGAAATTCGCCGGATACCTAACTCTCAAAAATCAGGCCAACAATCTCCAAAAATAATCTCGTCTCCAAAATAATAATTTCCTCACATCTAATCTAGATGCCTAACGCAAAACGATTCTCTAAAAATTTCTATCTCCAAAAATACGCGCCACAAAAACGCAACAGACCCAAAACCTAAGACCCGAGGGTGGTCGTATACCTAAGCTCTAATACCATTCTGTAACACCCGCCCGCCCGGGGAGAGCGAACGGAGCGCTACTGTCGATAAAACTAAACTAATTCACAAATAACAAGGTATAGAGCATCTAAATCCCACAATAAAACAAGAAACCACTATTCTCATCTTCAAATTAATGCAACAAATCTCTCGAAATAATTACAACAATCTAACTATCTCGAAAATGAAATAAATCTCCAAATGCTCTATACATCAAAATAAATACAAGTCTTCTCATCTCTTGTATTAAAAATTCTTCCCAAATAATCCTCGCTAAAATCATCCCAATTGGTCCATAGCACTCAAATCCGTGCTCACCTGCCAACTAAGAAAAAGATGGGGAAGTACACAATACGACAGGAAAGATGCTCAACAATAGTATGATAGCGATGAATAAAGCGCAACAATACGAATACGAATTCTCAAATCAAATGCGAATCTCAATAGCATTTTATCAATAAATTTCTCAACAACACATTAACCGGAGTCACCAGGCCTCACCATACCGCGCCATACTTTATCAAGTAGGCGGAAAAGGAGTCTTGGCGGGTGCCCAACATCAGTGCCATATTAAAATCTCATGACAGCGTGCTCAAAACAACATGAATAATACCTCATGAATGAAAATAATTCCAACAATTATTTTTCCAGATTTCAATGAATTTAACAATTCAAAATACGAGTTCAATTAAGAAGAATTCAACGGAATAAACACTCGCGAGATTTAGGAGAATATTGTGTAAAACCCCATGCCTCAAAATCATCAAATGAATCATCACATAATTCAGCCTCAAAATCTAATCACACCATCACGTTCCTCTCACGAAAATAATCAAATCTCGTTCTAGCCCAAACTCGAGAAAACACCAAATAAGCTTTCTAATCTAAGGTTGAAGTCTTGAATAAGTTTGGCGCTATGGTTTGTAGTTAAAAGGGAGTAATTTTGGAGATGTCTTCTGGTTGAAAAGTTTGAGAAAAAGTGATTTGAAAATCCAAGCCACGAATTTGTTGATATATAAAGGGTTAAGAGTTTGATTAAGAAAAGAGTTCTAATAAGATACAAACACTAAAAAATTTATTCCGGACGATCGGACCGTTGGAATCGTTTGAAATTTTAGTATACTGTAGCGAACGGCAAGACATGATTTCTGACAAAAATTCAGCTCGATCGGACGGTCGGAATTCTAAAAATATTATTTTTACAAGAGAGTTTTATGTTCCGAGGACTCTTAGAGGGCTTTATGTTTTGAGGACTCTTCTAAATAATAAAAATTCAATTAAAACTCCATTTTAATTCCAATTTCAAAACCGTTTGAAATTTTGGCCTTAAAAAATAATAACCAACATATTTGAGAAATAAAAATAATTTTATCTCAAAATTTATTTTTCCTCTTAATTTCGAAAATACTCCAAAAATTACGCGGGTTGTTACACTTCCCCACTAACAATGGAATTTCGCCTTCGAAATTCGCCGGATACCTAACTCTCAAAAATCAGGCCAACAATCTCCAAAAATAATCTCGTCTCCAAAATAATAATTTCCTCACATCTAATCTAGATGCCTAACGCAAAACGATTCTCTAAAAATTTCTATCTCCAAAAATACGCGCCACAAAAACGCAACAGACCCAAAACCTAAGACCCGAGGGTGGTCGTATACCTAAGCTCTGATACCATTCTGTAACACCCGCCCGCCCGCCCGGGGAGAGCGAACGGAGCGCTACTGTCGATAAAACTAAACTAATTCACAAATAACAAGGTATAGAGCATCTAAATCCCACAATAAAACAAGAAACCACTATTCTCATCTTCAAATTAATGCAACAAATCTCTCGAAATAATTACAACAATCTAACTATCTCGAAAATGAAATAAATCTCCAAATGCTCTATACATCAAAATAAATACAAGTCTTCTCATCTCTTGTATTAAAAATTCTTCCCAAATAATCCTCGCTAAAATCATCCCAATTGGTCCATAGCACTCAAATCTGTGCTCACCTGCCAACTAAGAAAAAGATGGGGAAGTACACAATACGACAGGAAAGATGCTCAACAATAGTATGATAGCGATGAATAAAGCGCAACAATACGAATACGAATTCTCAAATCAAATGCGAATCTCAATAGCATTTTATCAATAAATTTCTCAACAACACATTAACCGGAGTCACCAGGCCTCACCATACCGCGTCATACTTTATCAAGTAGCCGGAAAAGGAGTCTTGGCGGGTGCCCAACATCAGTGCCATAAAAATCTCATGACAGCGTGCTCAAAACAACATGAATAATACCTCATGAATGAAAATAATTCCAACAATTATTTTTCCAGATTTCAATGAATTTAACAATTCAAAATACGAGTTCAATTAAGAAGAATTCAGCGGAATAAACACTCGCGAGATTTAGGAGCATATTGTGTAAAACCCCATACCTCAAAATCATCAAATGAATCATCACATAATTCAGCCTCAAAATCTAATCACACCATCACGTTCCTCTCGCGAAAATAATCAAATCTCGTTCTAGCCCAAACTCGAGAAAACCCCAAATAAGCTTTCTAATCTAAGGTTGAAGTCTTGAATAAGTTTGGGGCTATGGTTTGTAGATAAAAGAGAGTAATTTTGGAGATGTCTTCTGGTTGAAAAGTTTGAGAAAAAGTGATTTGAAAAGCCAAGTCACGAATTTGTTGATATATAAAGGGTTAAGAGTTTGATTTAGAAAAGAGTTCTAATAAGATACAAACACTAAAAAATTTATTCCGGACGATCGGACCGTTGGAATCGCTTGAAATTTTAACACGCTGTAGCGAACGGCGAGACAGGACTTCTGACAAAAATTCAGCTCGATCGGACGGTCGGAATTCTAAAAATATTATTTTTACTGGAGTGTTTTATGTTCCGAGGACTCTTAGAGAGTTTTATGTTTTGAGGACTGTTCTAAATAATAAAAATTCAATTAAAACTCCATTTTAATTCCAATTTCGAAACCGTTTGAATTTCTCGCCTTTAAAAATAATAACCAACATATTTGAGAAATAAAAATAATTTTATCTCAAAATTTATTTTTGCTCTTAATTTCGAAAATACCCCAAAAATTACGCGGGTTGTTACACTTCCCCACTAACAATGGAATTTCGCAATCGAAATTCGCCGGATACCTAACTCTCAAAAATCAGGCCAACAATCTCCAAAAATAATCTCGTCTCCAAAATAATAATTTCCTCACATCTAATCTAGATGCCTAACGCAAAACGATTCTCTAAAAATTTCTATCTCCAAAAACACGCGCCACAAAAACGCAACAGACCCAAAACCTAAGACCCAAGGGTGGTCGTATACCTAAGCTCTGATACCATTCTGTAACACCCCGCCCGCCCGGGGAGAGCGAACGGAGCACTACTGTCGATAAAACTAAACTAATTCACAAATAACAAGGTATAGAGCATCTAAATCCCACAATAAAACAAGAAACCACTATTCTCATCTTCAAATTAATGCAACAAATCTCTCGAAATAATTACAACAATCTAACTATCTCGAAAATGAAATAAATCTCCAAATGCTCTATACATCAAAATAAATACAAGTCTTCTCATCTCTTGTATTAAAAATTCTTCCCAAATAATCCTCGCTAAAATCATCCCAATTGGTCCATAGCACTCAAATCCCTGCTCACCTGCCAACTAAGAAAAAGATGGGGAAGTACACAATACGACAGGAAAGATGCTCAACAATAGTATGATAGCGATGAATAAGCGCAACAATACGAATACGAATTCTCAAATCAAATGCGAATCTCAATAGCATTTTATCAATAAATTTCTCAACAACACATTAACCGGAGTCACCAGGCCTCACCATACCGCGCCATACTTTATCAAGTAGCCGGAAAAGGAGTCTTGGCAGGTGCCCAACATCAGTGCCATATTAAAATCTCATGACAGCGTGCTCAAAACAACATGAATAATACCTCATGAATGAAAATAATTCCAACAATTATTTTTCCAGATTTCAATGAATTTAACAATTCAAAATACGAGTTCAATTAAGAAGAATTCAACGGAATAAACACTCGCGAGATTTAGCAGCATATTGTGTAAAACCCCATACCTCAAAATCATCAAATGAATCATCACATAATTCAGCCTCAAAATCTAATCACACCATCACGTTCCTCTCGCGAAAATAATCAAATCTCGTTCTAGCCCAAACTCGAGAAAACACCAAATAAGCTTTCTAATCTAAGGTTGAAGTCTTGAATAAGTTTGGGGCTATGGTTTGTAGATAAAAGGGAGTAATTTTGGAGATGTCTTCTGGTTGAAAAGTTTGAGAAAAAGTGATTTGAAAAGCCAAGCCACGAATTTGTTGATATATAAAGGGTTAAGAGTTTGATTAAGAAAAGAGTTCTAATAAGATACAAACACTAAAAAATTTATTCCGGACGATCGGACCGTTGGAATCGTTTGAAATTTTAGCAAGCTGTAGCGAACGGCGAGATAGGACTTCTGACAAAAATTCAGCTCGATCGGACGGTCGGAATTCTAAAAATATTATTTTTACTAGAGAGTTTTATGTTCCGAGGACTCTTAGAGAGTTTTATGTTTTGAGGACTCTTCTAAATAATAAAAATTCAATTAAAACTCCATTTTAATTCCAATTTCGAAACCGTTTGAAATTCTCGCCTTTAAAAATAATAACCAACATATTTGAGAAATAAAAATAATTTTATCTCAAAATTTATTTTTCCTCTTAATTTCGAAAATACCCCAAAAATTACGCGGGTTTTTACACTTCCCCACTAACAATGGAATTTCGCCCTCGAAATTCGCCGGATACCTAACTCTCAAAAATCAGGCCAACAATCTCCAAAAATAATCTCGTCTCCAAAATAATAATTTCCTCACATCTAATCTAGATGCCTAACGCAAAACGATTCTCTAAAAATTTCTATCTCCAAAAATACGCGCCACAAAAACGCAACAGACCCAAAACCTAAGACCCGAGGGTGGTCGTATACCTAAGCTCTGATACCATTCTGTAACACCCCGCCCGCCCGGGGAGAGCGAACGGAGCGCTACTGTCGATAAAACTAAACTAATTCACAAATAACAAGGTATAGAGCATCTAAATCCCACAATAAAACAAGAAACCACTATTCTCATCTTCAAATTAATGCAACAAATCTCTCGAAATAATTACAACAATCTAACTATCTCGAAAATGAAATAAATCTCCAAATGCTCTATACATCAAAATAAGTACAAGTCTTCTCATCTCTTGTATTAAAAATTCTTCCCAAATAATCCTCGCTAAAATCATCCCAATTGGTCCATAGCACTCAAATCCGTGCTCACCTGCCAACTAAGAAAAAGATGGGGAAGTACACAATACGACAGGAAAGATGCTCAACAATAGTATGATAGCGATGGATAAAGCGCAACAATACGAATACGAATTCTCAAATCAAATGCGAATCTCAATAGCATTTTATCAATAAATTTCTCAACAACACATTAACCGGAGTCACCAGGCCTCACCATACCGCGCCATACTTTATCAAGTAGCCGGAAAAGGAGTCTTGGCGGGTGCCCAACATCAGTGCCATAAAAATCTCATGACAGCGTGCTCAAAACAACATGAATAATACCTCATGAATGAAAATAATTCCAACAATTATTTTTCCAGATTTCAATGAATTTAACAATTCAAAATACGAGTTCAATTAAGAAGAATTCAGCGGAATAAACACTCGCGAGATTTAGGAGCATATTGTGTAAAACCCCATACCTCAAAATCATCAAATGAATCATCACATAATTCAGCCTCAAAATCTAATCACACCATCACGTTCCTCTCGCGAAAATAATCAAATCTCGTTCTAGCCCAAACTCGAGAAAACACCAAATAAGCTTTCTAATCTAAGGTTGAAGTCTTGAATAAGTTTGGGGCTATGGTTTGTAGATAAAAGGGAGTAATTTTGGAGATGTCTTCTAGTTGAAAAGTTTGAGAAAAAGTGATTTGAGAAGCCAAGTCACGAATTTGTTGATATATAAAGGGTTAAGAGTTTGATTAAGAAAAGAGTTCTAATAAGATACAAACACTAAAAAATTTATTCCGGACGATCGGACCGTTGGAATTGCTTGAAATTTTAACACGGTGTATCGAACGGCGAGACAGGACTTCTGACAAAAATTCAGCTCGATCGGACGGTCGGAATGCAAAAAATATTATTTTTACTAGAGAGTTTTATGTTCCGAGGACTCTTAGAGAGTTTTATGTTTTGAGGACTCTTCTAAATAATAAAAATTCAATTAAAACTCCATTTTAATTCCAATTTCGAAACCGTTTGAATTTATCGCCTTTAAAAATAATAACCAACATATTTGAGAAATAAAAATAATTTTATCTCAAAATTTATTTTTCCTCTTAATTTCGAAAATACCCCAAAAATTACGCGGGTTGTTACACTTCCCCACTAACAATGGAATTTCGCAATCGAAATTCGCCGGATACCTAACTCTCAAAAATCAGGCAAACAATCTCCAAAAATAATCTCGTCTCCAAAATAATAATTTCCTCACATCTAATCTAGATGCCTAACGCAAAACGATTCTCTAAAAATTTCTATCTCCAAAAATACGCGCCACAAAAACGCAACAGACCCAAAACCTAAGACCCGAGGGTGGTCGTATACCTAAGCTCTGATACCATTCTGTAACACCCCGCCCGCCCGGGGAGAGCGAACGGAGCACTACTGTCGATAAAACTAAACTAATTCACAAATAACAAGGTATAAAGCATCTAAATCCCACAATAAAAACAAGAAACCACTATTCTCATCTTCAAATTAATGCAACAAATCTCTCGAAATAATTACAACAATCTAACTATCTCGAAAATGAAATAAATCTCCAAATGCTCTATACATCAAAATAAATACAAGTCTTCTCATCTCTTGTATTAAAAATTCTTCCCAAATAATCCTCGCTAAAATCATCCCAATTGGTCCATAGCACTCAAAACCGTGCTCACCTGCCAACTAAGAAAAAGATGAGGAAGTACACAATACGACAGGAAAGATGCTCAACAATAGTATGATAGCGATGAATAAGCGCAACAATACGAATACGAATTCTCAAATCAAATGCGAATCTCAATAGCATTTTATCAATAAATTTCTCAACAACACATTAACCGGAGTCACCAGGCCTCACCATACCGCGCCATACTTTATCAAGTAGCCGGAAAAGGAGTCTTGGCGGGTGCCC
Organism: Sambucus nigra; assembly: GCA_949130495.1. Taxonomy (NCBI): domain Eukaryota; kingdom Viridiplantae; phylum Streptophyta; class Magnoliopsida; order Dipsacales; family Adoxaceae; genus Sambucus; species Sambucus nigra. The sequence goes on along the minus strand of CASBWL010000139.1, from coordinate 415,144 downwards.
AACATCAGTGCCATATTAAAATCTCATGACAGCGTGCTCAAAACAACATGAATAATACCTCATGAATGAAAATAATTCCAACAATTATTTTTCCAGATTTCAATGAATTTAACAATTCGAAATACGAGTTCAATTAAGAAGAATTCAACGGAATAAACACTCGCGAGATTTAGCAGCATATTGTGTAAAACCCCATACCTCAAAATCATTAAATGAATCATCACATAATTCAGCCTCAAAATCTAATCACACCATCACGTTCCTCTCGCGAAAATAATCAAATCTCGTTCTAGCCCAAACTCGAGAAAACACCAAATAAGCTTTCTAATCTAAGGTTGAAGTCTTGAATAAGTTTGGGGCTATGGTTTGTAGATAAAAGGGAGTAATTTTGGAGATGTCTTCTGGTTGAAAAGTTTGAGAAAAAGTGATTTGAAAAGCCAAGCCACGAATTTGTTGATATATAAAGGGTTAAGAGTTTGATTAAGAAAAGAGTTCTAATAAGATACAAACACTAAAAAATTTATTCCGGACGATAGGACCGTTGGAATCGCTTGAAATTATAGTATGCTGTAGCGAACGGCGAGACAGGACTTCTGACAAAAAATCAGCTCGATCGGACGGTCGGAATTCTAAAAATATTATTTTTACTAGAGAGTTTTATGTTCCGAGGACTCTTATAGAGTTTTATGTTTTGAGGACTCTTCTAAATAATAAAAATTCAATTAAAACTCCATTTTAATTCCAATTTCGAAACCGTTTGAAATTCTCGCCTTTAAAAATAATAACCAACATATTTGAGAAATAAAAATAATTTTATCTCAAAATTTATTTTTCCTCTTAATTTCGAAAATACCCCAAAAATTACGCGGGTTGTTACACTTCCCCACTAACAATGGAATTTCGCCCTCGAAATTCGCCGGATACCTAACTCTCAAAAATCTGGCCAACAATCTCCAAAAATAATCTCGTCTCCAAAATAATAATTTCCTCACATCTAATCTAGATGCCTAACGCAAAACGATTCTCTAAAAATTTCTATCTCCAAAAATATGCGCCACAAAAACGCAACAGACCCAAAACCTAAGACCCGAGGGTGGTCGTATACCTAAGCTCTGATACCATTCTGTAACACCCCCCCCCCCCCCCCCGCCCGGGGAGAGCGAACGGAGCGCTACTGTCGGTAAAACTAAACTAATTCACAAATAACAAGGTATAGAGCATCTAAATCCCACAATAAAACAAGAAACCACTATTCTCATCTTCAAATTAATGCAACAAATCTCTCGAAATAATTACAACAACTAACTATCTCGAAAATGAAATAAATCTCCAAATGCTCTATACATCAAAATAAATACAAGTCTTCTCATCTCTTGTATTAAAAATTCTTCCCAAATAATCCTCGCTAAAATCATCCCAATTGGTCCATAGCACTCAAATCCGTGCTCACCTGCCAACTAAGAAAAAGATGGGGAAGTACACAATACGACAGGAAAGATGCTCAACAATAGTATGATAGCGATGAATAAGCGCAACAATACGAATAAGAATTCTCAAATCAAATGCGAATCTCAATAGCATTTTATCAATAAATTTCTCAACAACACATTAACCGGAGTCACCAGGCCTCACCATACCGCGCCATACTTTATCAAGTAGCCGGAAAAGGAGTCTTGGCGGGTGCCCAACATCAGTGCCATATTAAAATCTCATGACAGCGTGCTCAAAACAACATGAATAATACCTCATGAATGAAAATAATTCCAACAATTATTTTTCCAGATTTCAGTGAATTTAACAATTCAAAATACGAGTTCAATTAAGAAGAATTCAACGGAATAAACACTCGCGAGATTTAGCAGCATATTGTGTAAAACCCCATACCTCAAAATCATCAAATGAATCATCACATAATTCAGCCTCAAAATCTAATCACACCATCACGTTCCTCTCGCGAAAATAATCAAATCTCGTTCTATCCCAAACTCGAGAAAACACCAAATAAGCTTTCTAATCTAAGGTTGAAGTCTTGAATAAGTTTGGGGCTATGGTTTGTAGATAAAAGGGAGTAATTTTGGAGATGTCTTCTGGTTGAAAAGTTTGAGAAAAAGTGATTTGAAAAGCCAAGCCACGAATTTGTTGATATATAAAGGGTTAAGAGTTTGATTAAGAAAAGAGTTCTAATAAGATACAAAACACTAAAAAATTTATTCCGGACGATCGGACCGTTGGAATCGCTTGAAATTTTAGTATGCTGTAGCGAACGGCGAGACAGGACTTCTGACAAAAATTCAGCTCGATCGGACGATCGGAATTCTAAAAATATTATTTTTACAAGAGAGTTTTATGTTCCGAGGACTCTTAGAGAGCTTTATGTTTTGAGGACTCTTCTAAATAATAAAAATTCAATTAAAACTCCATTTTAATTCCAATTTCGAAACCGTTTGAAATTTTCGCCTTAAAAAATAATAACCAACATATTTGAGAAATAAAAATAATTTTATCTCAAAATTTATTTTTCCTCTTAATTTCGAAAATACCCCAAAAATTACGCGGGTTGTTACACTTCCCCACTAACAATGGAATTTCGCCTTCGAAATTCGCCGGATACCTAACTCTCAAAAATCAGGCCAACAATCTCCAAAAATAATCTCGTCTCCAAAATAATAATTTCCTCACATCTAATCTAGATGCCTAACGCAAAACGATTCTCTAAAAATTTCTATCTCCAAAAATACGCGCCACAAAAACGCAACAGACCCAAAACCTAAGACCCGAGGGTGGTCGTATACCTAAGCTCTGATACCATTCTGTAACACCCCGCCCGCCCGGGGAGAGCGAACGGAGCGCTACTGTCGATAAAACTAAACTAATTCACAAATAACAAGGTATAGAGCATCTAAATCCCACAATAAAATAAGAAACCACTATTCTCATCTTCAAATTAATGCAACAAATCTCTCGAAATAATTACAACAATCTAACTATCTCGAAAATAAAATAAATCTCCAAATGCTCTATACATCAAAATAAATACAAGTCTTCTCATCTCTTGTATTAAAAATTCTTCCCAAATAATCCTCGCTAAAATCATCCCAATTGGTCCATAGCACTCAAATCCGTGCTCACCTGCCAACTAAGAAAAAGATGGGGAAGTACACAATACGACAGGAAAGATGCTCAACAATAGTACGATAGCGATGAATAAAGCGCAACAATAGGAATACGAATTCTCAAATCAAATGCGAATCTCAATAGAATTTTATCAATAAATTTCTCAACAACACATTAAACGGAGTCACCAGGCCTCACCATACCGCGCCATACTTTATCAAGTAGGCGGAAAAGGAGTCTTGGCGGGTGCCCAACATCAGTGCCATATTAAAATCTCATGACAGCGTGCTCAAAACAAAATGAAAAATACCTCATGAATGAAAATAATTCCAACAATTATTTTTCCAGATTTCAATGAATTTAACAATTCAAAATACGAGTTCAATTAAGAAGAATTCAACGGAATAAACACTCGCGAGATTTAGCAGCATATTGTGTAAAACTCCATACCTCAAAATCATCAAATGAATCATCACATAATTCAGCCTCAAAATCTAATCACACCATCACGTTCCTCTCGCGAAAATAATCAAATATCGTTCTAGCCCAAACTCGAGAAAACACAAAATAAGCTTTCTAATCTAAGGTTGAAGTCTTGAATAAGTTTGGGGCTGTGGTTTGTAGATAAAAGGGAGTAATTTTGGAGATGTCTTCTGGTTGAAAAGTTTGAGAAAAAGTGATTTGAAAAGCCAAGCCACGAATTTGTTGATATATAAAGGGTTAAGAGTTTGATTAAGAAAAGAGTTCTAATAAGATACAAACACTAAAAAATTTATTCCGGACGATCGGACCGTTGGAATGGCTTGAAATTTTAGTATGTTGTAGCGAACGGCGAGACAGGACTTCTGACAAAAATTCAGCTCGATCGGACGGTCGGAATTCTAAAAATATCATTTTTACTAGAGAGTTTTATGTTCCGAGGACTCTTAGAGAGTTTTATGTTTTGAGGACTCTTCTAAATAATAAAAATTCAATTAAAACTCCATTTTAATTCCGATTTCGAAACCGTTTGAAATTCTCGCCTTTAAAAATAATAACCAACATATTTGAGAAATAAAAATAATTTTATCTCAAAATTTATTTTTCCTCTTAATTTCGAAAATACCCCAAAAATTACGCGGGTTGTTACACTTCCCCACTAACAATGGAATTTCGCCTTCGAAATTCGCCGGATACCTAACTCTAAAAAATCAGGCCAACAATCTCCAAAAATAATCTCGTCTCCAAAATAATAATTTCCTCACATCTAATCTAGATGCCTAACGCAAAACGATTCTCTAAAAATTTCCATCTCCAAAAATACTCGCCACAAAAACGCAACAGACCCAAAACCTAAGACCCGAGGGTGGTCGTATACCTAAGCTCTGATACCATTCTGTAACACCCCGCCCGCCCGGGGAGAGCGAACGGAGCTATACTGTCCATAAAACTAAACTAATTCACAAATAACAAGGTATAGAGCATCTAAATCCCACAATAAAACAAGAAACCACTATTCTCATCTTCAAATTAATGCAACAAATCTCTCGAAATAATTACAAAAATCTAACTATCTCGAAAATGAAATAAATCTCCACATTCTCTATACATCAAAATAAATACAAGTCTTCTCATCTCTTGTATTAAAAATTCTTCCCAAATAATCCTCGCTAAAATCATCCCAATTGGTCCATAGCACTCAAATCCGTGCTCACCTGCCAACTAAGAAAAAGATGGGGAAGTACACAATACGACAGGAAAGATGCTCAACAATAGTATGATAGCGATGAATAAGCGCAACAATACGAATACGAATTCTCAAATCAAATGCGAATCTCAATAGCATTTTATCAATAAATTTCTCAACAACACATTAACCGGAGTCACCACGCCTCACCATACCGCGCCATACTTTATCAAGTAGCAGAAAAAGGAGTCTTGGCGGGTGCCCAACATCAGTGCCATATTAAAATCTCATGACAGCGTGCTCAAAACAACATGAATAATACCTCATGAATGAAAATAATTCCAACAATTATTTTTCCAGATTTCAATGAATTTAACAATTCAAAATACGAGTTCAATTAAGAAGAATTCAACGGAATAAACACTCGCGAGATTTAGCAGTATATTGTGTAAAACCCCATACCTCAAAATCATCAAATGAATCATCACATAATTCAGCCCCAAAATCTAATCACACCATCACGTTCCTCTCGCGAAAATAATCAAATCTCGTTCTAGCCCAAACTCGAGAAAACACCAAATAAGCTTTCTAATCTAAGGTTGAAGTCTTGAATAAGTTTGGGGCTATGGTTTGTAGATAAAAGGGAGTAATTTTGGAGATGTCTTCTGGTTGAAAAGTTTGAGAAAAAGTGATTTGAAAAGCCAAGCCACGAATTTGTTGATATATAAAGGGTTAAGAGTTTGATTAAGAAAAGAGTTCTAATAAGATACAAACACTAAAAAATTTATTCCGGACGATCGGACCGTTGGAATCACTTCAAATTTTAGTATGCTGTAGCGAACGGCGAGGCAGGACTTCTGACAAAAATTCAGCTCGATCGGACGGTCGGAATTCTAAAAATATTATTTTTACTAGAGACTTTTATGTTCCGAGGACTCTTAGAGAGTTTTATGTTTTGAGGACTCTTCTAAATAATAAAAATTCAATTAAAACTCCATTTTAATTCCAATTTCGAAACCGTTTGAAATTCTCGCCTTTAAAAATAATAACCAACATATTTGAGAAATAAAAATAATTTTATCTCAAAATTTATTTTTCCTCTTAATTTCGAAAATACCCCAAAAATTACGCGGGTTGTTACACTTCCCCACTAACAATGGAATTTCGCCCTCGAAATTCGCCGGATACCTAACTCTCAAAAATCAGGCCAACAATCTCCAAAAATAATCTCGTCTCCAAAATAATAATTTCCTCACATCTAATCTAGATGCCTAACGCAAAACGATTCTCTAAAAATTTCTATCTCCAAAAATACGCGCCACAAAAACGCAACAGACCCAAAACCTAAGACCCGAGGGTGGTCGTATACCTAAGCTCTGATACCATTCTGTAACACCCGCCCGCCCGGGGAGAGCGAACGGAGCGCTACTGTCGATAAAACTAAACTAATTCACAAATAACAAGGTATAGAGCATCTAAATCCCACAATAAAACAAGAAACCACTATTCTCATCTTCAAATTAATGCAACAAATCTCTCGAAATAATTACAACAATCTAACTATCTCGAAAATGAAATAAATCTCCAAATGCTCTATACATCAAAATAAATACAAGTCTTCTCATCTCTTGTATTAAAAATTCTTCCCAAATAATCCTCGCTAAAATCATCCCAATTGGTCCATAGCACTCAAATCCGTGCTCACCTGCCAACTAAGAAAAAGATGGGGAAGTACACAATACGACAGGAAAGATGCTCAACAATAGTATGATAGCGATGAATAAGCGCAACAATACGAATAAGAATTCTCAAATCAAATGCGAATCTCAATAGCATTTTATCAATAAATTTCTCAACAACACATTAACCGGAGTCACCAGGCCTCACCATACCGCGCCATACTTTATCAAGTAGCCGGAAAAGGAGTCTTGGCGGGTGCCCAACATCAGTGCCATATTAAAATCTCATGACAGCGTGCTCAAAACAACATGAATAATACCTCATGAATGAAAATAATTCCAACAATTATTTTTCCAGATTTCAGTGAATTTAACAATTCAAAATACGAGTTCAATTAAGAAGAATTCAACGGAATAAACACTCGCGAGATTTAGCAGCATATTGTGTAAAACCCCATACCTCAAAATCATCAAATGAATCATCACATAATTCAGCCTCAAAATCTAATCACACCATCACGTTCCTCTCGCGAAAATAATCAAATCTCGTTCTATCCCAAACTCGAGAAAACACCAAATAAGCTTTCTAATCTAAGGTTGAAGTCTTGAATAAGTTTGGGGCTATGGTTTGTAGATAAAAGGGAGTAATTTTGGAGATGTCTTCTGGTTGAAAAGTTTGAGAAAAAGTGATTTGAAAAGCCAAGCCACGAATTTGTTGATATATAAAGGGTTAAGAGTTTGATTAAGAAAAGAGTTCTAATAAGATACAAAACACTAAAAAATTTATTCCGGACGATCGGACCGTTGGAATCGCTTGAAATTTTAGTATGCTGTAGCGAACGGCGAGACAGGACTTCTGACAAAAATTCAGCTCGATCGGACGATCGGAATTCTAAAAATATTATTTTTACAAGAGAGTTTTACGTTCCGAGGACTCTTAGAGAGCTTTATGTTTTGAGGACTCTTCTAAATAATAAAAATTCAATTAAAACTCCATTTTAATTCCAATTTCGAAACCGTTTGAAATTTTCGCCTTAAAAAATAATAACCAACATATTTGAGAAATAAAAATAATTTTATCTCAAAATTTATTTTTCCTCTTAATTTCGAAAATACCCCAAAAATTACGCGGGTTGTTACACTTCCCCACTAACAATGGAATTTCGCCTTCGAAATTCGCCGGATACCTAACTCTCAAAAATCAGGCCAACAATCTCCAAAAATAATCTCGTCTCCAAAATAATAATTTCCTCACATCTAATCTAGATGCCTAACGCAAAACGATTCTCTAAAAATTTCTATCTCCAAAAATACGCGCCACAAAAACGCAACAGACCCAAAACCTAAGACCCGAGGGTGGTCGTATACCTAAGCTCTGATACCATTCTGTAACACCCCGCCCGCCCGGGGAGAGCGAACGGAGCGCTACTGTCGATAAAACTAAACTAATTCACAAATAACAAGGTATAGAGCATCTAAATCCCACAATAAAATAAGAAACCACTATTCTCATCTTCAAATTAATGCAACAAATCTCTCGAAATAATTACAACAATCTAACTATCTCGAAAATAAAATAAATCTCCAAATGCTCTATACATCAAAATAAATACAAGTCTTCTCATCTCTTGTATTAAAAATTCTTCCCAAATAATCCTCGCTAAAATCATCCCAATTGGTCCATAGCACTCAAATCCGTGCTCACCTGCCAACTAAGAAAAAGATGGGGAAGTACACAATACGACAGGAAAGATGCTCAACAATAGTACGATAGCGATGAATAAAGCGCAACAATAGGAATACGAATTCTCAAATCAAATGCGAATCTCAATAGAATTTTATCAATAAATTTCTCAACAACACATTAAACGGAGTCACCAGGCTTCACCATACCGCGCCATACTTTATCAAGTAGGCGGAAAAGGAGTCTTGGCGGGTGCCCAACATCAGTGCCATATTAAAATCTCATGACAGCGTGCTCAAAACAAAATGAAAAATACCTCATGAATGAAAATAATTCCAACAATTATTTTTCCAGATTTCAATGAATTTAACAATTCAAAATACGAGTTCAATTAAGAAGAATTCAACGGAATAAACACTCGCGAGATTTAGCAGCATATTGTGTAAAACTCCATACCTCAAAATCATCAAATGAATCATCACATAATTCAGCCTCAAAATCTAATCACACCATCACGTTCCTCTCGCGAAAATAATCAAATATCGTTCTAGCCCAAACTCGAGAAAACACAAAATAAGCTTTCTAATCTAAGGTTGAAGTCTTGAATAAGTTTGGGGCTGTGGTTTGTAGATAAAAGGGAGTAATTTTGGAGATGTCTTCTGGTTGAAAAGTTTGAGAAAAAGTGATTTGAAAAGCCAAGCCACGAATTTGTTGATATATAAAGGGTTAAGAGTTTGATTAAGAAAAGAGTTCTAATAAGATACAAACACTAAAAAATTTATTCCGGACGATCGGACCGTTGGAATGGCTTGAAATTTTAGTATGTTGTAGCGAACGGCGAGACAGGACTTCTGACAAAAATTCAGCTCGATCGGACGGTCGGAATTCTAAAAATATCATTTTTACTAGAGAGTTTTATGTTCCGAGGACTCTTAGAGAGTTTTATGTTTTGAGGACTCTTCTAAATAATAAAAATTCAATTAAAACTCCATTTTAATTCCGATTTCGAAACCGTTTGAAATTCTCGCCTTTAAAAATAATAACCAACATATTTGAGAAATAAAAATAATTTTATCTCAAAATTTATTTTTCCTCTTAATTTCGAAAATACCCCAAAAATTACGCGGGTTGTTACACTTCCCCACTAACAATGGAATTTCGCCTTCGAAATTCGCCGGATACCTAACTCTAAAAAATCAGGCCAACAATCTCCAAAAATAATCTCGTCTCCAAAATAATAATTTCCTCACATCTAATCTAGATGCCTAACGCAAAACGATTCTCTAAAAATTTCCATCTCCAAAAATACTCGCCACAAAAACGCAACAGACCCAAAACCTAAGACCCGAGGGTGGTCGTATACCTAAGCTCTGATACCATTCTGTAACACCCCGCCCGCCCGGGGAGAGCGAACGGAGCTATACTGTCCATAAAACTAAACTAATTCACAAATAACAAGGTATAGAGCATCTAAATCCCACAATAAAACAAGAAACCACTATTCTCATCTTCAAATTAATGCAACAAATCTCTCGAAATAATTACAAAAATCTAACTATCTCGAAAATGAAATAAATCTCCACATTCTCTATACATCAAAATAAATACAAGTCTTCTCATCTCTTGTATTAAAAATTCTTCCCAAATAATCCTCGCTAAAATCATCCCAATTGGTCCATAGCACTCAAATCCGTGCTCACCTGCCAACTAAGAAAAAGATGGGGAAGTACACAATACGACAGGAAAGATGCTCAACAATAGTATGATAGCGATGAATAAGCGCAACAATACGAATACGAATTCTCAAATCAAATGCGAATCTCAATAGCATTTTATCAATAAATTTCTCAACAACACATTAACCGGAGTCACCACGCCTCACCATACCGCGCCATACTTTATCAAGTAGCCGAAAAAGGAGTCTTGGCGGGTGCCCAACATCAGTGCCATATTAAAATCTCATGACAGCGTGCTCAAAACAACATGAATAATACCTCATGAATGAAAATAATTCCAACAATTATTTTTCCAGATTTCAATGAATTTAACAATTCAAAATACGAGTTCAATTAAGAAGAATTCAACGGAATAAACACTCGCGAGATTTAGCAGTATATTGTGTAAAACCCCATACCTCAAAATCATCAAATGAATCATCACATAATTCAGCCCCAAAATCTAATCACACCATCACGTTCCTCTCGCGAAAATAATCAAATCTCGTTCTAGCCCAAACTCGAGAAAACACCAAATAAGCTTTCTAATCTAAGGTTGAAGTCTTGAATAAGTTTGGGGCTATGGTTTGTAGATAAAAGGGAGTAATTTTGGAGATGTCTTCTGGTTGAAAAGTTTGAGAAAAAGTGATTTGAAAAGCCAAGCCACGAATTTGTTGATATATAAAGGGTTAAGAGTTTGATTAAGAAAAGAGTTCTAATAAGATACAAACACTAAAAAATTTATTCCGGACGATCGGACCGTTGGAATCACTTCAAATTTTAGTATGCTGTAGCGAACGGCGAGGCAGGACTTCTGACAAAAATTCAGCTCGATCGGACGGTCGGAATTCTAAAAATATTATTTTTACTAGAGACTTTTATGTTCCGAGGACTCTTAGAGAGTTTTATGTTTTGAGGACTCTTCTAAATAATAAAAATTCAATTAAAACTCCATTTTAATTCCAATTTCGAAACCGTTTGAAATTCTCGCCTTTAAAAATAATAACCAACATATTTGAGAAATAAAAATAATTTTATCTCAAAATTTATTTTTCCTCTTAATTTCGAAAATACCCCAAAAATTACGCGGGTTGTTACACTTCCCCACTAACAATGGAATTTCGCCCTCGAAATTCGCCGGATACCTAACTCTCAAAAATCAGGCCAACAATCTCCAAAAATAATCTCGTCTCCAAAATAATAATTTCCTCACATCTAATCTAGATGCCTAACGCAAAACGATTCTCTAAAAATTTCTATCTCCAAAAATACGCGCCACAAAAACGCAACAGACCCAAAACCTAAGACCCGAGGGTGGTCGTATACCTAAGCTCTGATACCATTCTGTAACACCCGCCCGCCCGGGGAGAGCGAACGGAGCGCTACTGTCGATAAAACTAAACTAATTCACAAATAACAAGGTATAGAGCATCTAAATCCCACAATAAAACAAGAAACCACTATTCTCATCTTCAAATTAATGCAACAAATCTCTCGAAATAATTACAACAATCTAACTATCTCGAAAATGAAATAAATCTCCAAATGCTCTATACATCAAAATAAATATAAGTCTTCTCATCTCTTGTATTAAAAATTCTTCCCAAATAATCCTCGCTAAAATCATCCCAATTGGTCCATAGCACTCAAATCCGTGCTCACCTGCCAACTAAGAAAAAGATGGGGAAGTACACAATACGACAGGAAAGATGCTCAACAATAGTATGATAGCGATGAATAAAGCGCAACAATACGAATACGAATTCTCAAATCAAATGCGAATCTCAATAGCATTTTATCAATAAATTTCTCAACAACACATTAACCGGAGTCACCAGGCCTCACCATACCGCGCCATACTTTTTCAAGTAGGCGGAAAAGGAGTCTTGGCGGGTGCCCAACATCAGTGCCATATTAAAATCTCATGACAGCGTGCTCAAAACAACATGAATAATACCTCATGAATGAAAATAATTCCAACAATTATTTTTCCAGATTTCAATGAATTTAACAATTCAAAATACGAGTTCAATTAAGAAGAATTCAACGAAATAAACACTCGCGAGATTTAGGAGAATATTGTGTAAAACCCCATGCCTCAAAATCATCAAATGAATCATCACATAATTCAGCCTCAAAATCTAATCACACCATCACGTTCCTCTCACGAAAATAATCAAATCTCGTTCTAGCCCAAACTCGAGAAAACACCAAATAAGCTTTCTAATCTAAGGTTGAAGTCTTGAATAAGTTTGGCGCTATGGTTTGTAGTTAAAAGGGAGTAATTTTGGAGATGTCTTCTGGTTGAAAAGTTTGAGAAAAAGTGATTTGAAAATCCAAGCCACGAATTTGTTGATATATAAAGGGTTAAGAGTTTGATTAAGAAAAGAGTTCTAATAAGATACAAACACTAAAAAATTTATTCCGGACGATCGGACCGTTGGAATCGTTTGAAATTTTAGTATGCTGTAGCGAACGGCAAGACATGATTTCTGACAAAAATTTAGCTCGATCGGACGATCGGAATTCTAAAAATATTATTTTTACAAGAGAGTTTTATGTTCCGAGGACTCTTAGAGAGCTTTATGTTTTGAGGACTCTTCTAAATAATAAAAATTCAATTAAAACTCCATTTTAATTCCAATTTCAAAACCGTTTGAAATTTTGGCCTTAAAAAATAATAACCAACATATTTGAGAAATAAAAATAATTTTATCTCAAAATTTATTTTTCCTCTTAATTTCGAAAATACCCCAAAAATTACGCGGGTTGTTACACTTCCCCACTAACAATGGAATTTCGCAATCGAAATTCGCCGGATACCTAACTCTCAAAAATCAGGCCAACAATCTCCAAAAATAATCTCGTCTCCAAAATAATAATTTCCTCACATCTAATCTAGATGCCTAACGCAAAACGATTCTCTAAAAATTTCTATCTCCAAAAATACGCGCCACAAAAACGCAACAGACCCAAAACCTAAGACCCAAGGGTGGTCGTATACCTAAGCTCTGATACCATTCTGTAACACCCCGCCCGCCCGGGGAGAGCGAACGGAGCACTGCTGTCGATAAAACTAAACTAATTCACAAATAACAAGGTATAGAGCATCTAAATCCCACAATAAAACAAGAAACCACTATTCTCATCTTCAAATTAATGCAACAAATCTCTCGAAATAACTACAACAATCTAACTATCTCGAAAATGAAATAAATCTCCAAATGCTCTATACATCAAAATAAATACAAGTCTTCTCATCTCTTGTATTAAAAATTCTTCCCAAATAATCCTCGCTAAAATCATCCCAATTGGTCCATAGCACTCAAATCCCTGCTCACCTGCCAACTAAGAAAAAGATGGGGAAGTACACAATACGACAGGAAAGATGCTCAACAATAGTATGATAGCGATGAATAAGCGCAACAATACGAATACGAATTCTCAAATCAAATGCGAATCTCAATAGCATTTTATCAATAAATTTCTCAACAACACATTAACCGGAGTCACCAGGCCTCACCATACCGCGCCATACTTTATCAAGTAGCCGGAAAAGGAGTCTTGGCGGGTGCCCAACATCAGTGCCATATTAAAATCTCATGACAGCGTGCTCAAAACAACATGAATAATACCTCATGAATGAAAATAATTCCAACAATTATTTTTCCAGATTTCAATGAATTTAACAATTCAAAATACGAGTTCAATTAAGAAGAATTCAACGGAATAAATACTCGCGAGATTTAGCAGCATATTGTGTAAAACCCCATACCTCAAAATCATCAAATGAATCATCACATAATTCAGCCTCAAAATCTAATCACACCATCACGTTCCTCTCGCGAAAATAATCAAATCTCGTTCTAGCCCAAACTCGAGAAAACACCAAATAAGCTTTCTAATCTAAGGTTGAAGTCTTGAATAAGTTTGGGGCTATGGTTTGTAGATAAAAGGGAGTAATTTTGGAGATGTCTTCTGGTTGAAAAGTTTGAGAAAAAGTGATTTGAAAAGCCAAGCCACGAATTTGTTGATATATAAAGGGTTAAGAGTTTGATTAAGAAAGGAGTTCTAATAAGATACAAACACTAAAAAATTTATTCCGGACGATCGGACCGTTGGAATCGCTTGAAATTATAGTATGCTGTAGCGAACGGCGAGACAGGACTTCTGACAAAAATTCAGCTCGATCGGACGGTCGGAATTCTAAAAATATTATTTTTACTAGAGAGTTTTATGTTCCGAGGACTCTTAGAGAGTTTTATGTTTTGAGGACTCTTCTAAATAATAAAAATTCAATTAAAACTCCATTTTAATTCCAATTTCGAAACCGTTTGAAATTCTCGCCTTTAAAAATAATAACCAACATATTTGAGAAATAAAAATAATTTTATCTCAAAATTTATTTTTCCTCTTAATTTCGAAAATACCCCAAAAATTACGCGGGTTTTTACACTTCCCCACTAACAATGGAATTTCGCCCTCGAAATTCGCCGGATACCTAACTCTCAAAAATCAGGCCAACAATCTCCAAAAATAATCTCGTCTCCAAAATAATAATTTCCTCACATCTAATCTAGATGCCTAACGCAAAACGATTCTCTAAAAATTTCTATCTCCAAAAATACGCGCCACAAAAACGCAACAGACCCAAAACCTAAGACCCGAGGGTGGTCATATACCTAAGCTCTGATACCATTCTGTAACACCCCGCCCGCCCGGGGAGAGCGAACGGAGCGCTACTGTCGATAAAACTAAACTAATTCACAAATAACAAGGTATAGAGCATCTAAATCCCACAATAAAACAAGAAACCACTATTCTCATCTTCAAATTAATTCAACAAATCTCTCGAAATAATTACAACAATCTCACTATCTCGAAAATGAAATAAATCTCCAAATGCTCTATACATCAAAATAAATACAAGTCTTCTCATCTCTTGTATTAAAAATTCTTCCCAAATAATCCTCGCTAAAATCATCCCAATTGGTCCATAGCACTCAAATCCGTGCTCACCTGCCAACTAAGAAAAAGATGGGGAAGTACACAATACGACAGGAAAGATGCTCAACAATAGTACGATAGCGATGAATAAAGCGCAACAATACGAATACGAATTCTCAAATCAAATGCGAATCTCAATAGAATTTTATCAATAAATTTCTCAACAACACATTAACCGGAGTCACCAGGCCTCACCATACCGCGCCATACTTTATCAAGTAGGCGGAAAAGGAGTCTTGGCGGGTGCCCAACATCAGTGCCATATTAAAATCTCATGACAGCGTGCTCAAAACAAAATGAATAATACCTCATGAATGAAAATAATTCCAACAATTATTTTTCCAGATTTCAGTGAATTTAACAATTCAAAATACGAGTTCAATTAAGAAGAATTCAACGGAATAAACACTCGCGAGATTTAGCAGCATATTGTGTAAAACTCCATACCTCAAAATCATCAAATGAATCATCACATAATTCAGCCTCAAAATCTAATCACACCATCACGTTCCTCTCGCGAAAATAATCAAATCTCGTTCTAGCCCAAACTCGAGAAAACACCAAATAAGCTTTCTAATCTAAGGTTGAAGTCTTGAATAAGTTTGGGGCTATGGTTTGTAGATAAAAGGGAGTAATTTTGGAGATGTCTTCTGGTTGAAAAGTTTGAGAAAAAGTGATTTGAAAAGCCAAGCCACGAATTTGTTGATATATAAAGGGTTAAGAGTTTGATTAAGAAAAGAGTTCTAATAAGATACAAAACACTAAAAAATTTATTCCGGACGATCGGACCGTTGGAATCGCTTGAAATTTTAGTATGCTGTAGCGAACGGCGAGACAGGACTTCTGACAAAAATTCAGCTCGATCGGACGGTCGGAATTCTAAAAATATTATTTTTACAAGAGAGTTTTATGTTCCGAGGACTCTTAGAGAGCTTTATGTTTTGAGGACTCTTCTAAATAATAAAAATTCAATTAAAACTCCATTTTAATTCCAATTTCGAAACCGTTTGAAATTCTCGCCTTAAAAAATAATAACCAACATATTTGAGAAATAAAAATAATTTTATCTCAAAATTTATTTTTCCTCTTAATTTCGAAAATACCCCAAAAATTACGCGGGTTGTTACACTTCCCCACTAACAATGGAATTTCGCCCTCGAAATTCGCCGGATACCTAACTCTCAAAAATCAGGCCAACAATCTCCAAAAATAATCTCGTCTCCAAAATAATAATTTCCTCACATCTAATCTAGATGCCTAACGCAAAACGATTCTCTAAAAATTTCTATCTCCAAAAATACGCGCCACAAAAACGCAACAGACCCAAAACCTAAGACCCGAGGGTGGTCGTATACCTAAGCTCTGATACCATTCTGTAACACCCCGCCCGCCCGGGCAGAGCGAACGGAGCGCTACTGTCGATAAAACTAAACTAATTCACAAATAACAAGGTATAGAGCATCTAAATCCCACAATAAAACAAGAAACCACTATTCTCATCTTCAAATTAATGCAACAAATCTCTCGAAATAATTACAACAATCTAACTATCTCGAAAATGAAATAAATCTCCAAATGCTCTATACATCAAAATAAATACAAGTCTTCTCATCTCTTGTATTAAAAATTCTTCCCAAATAATCCTCGCTAAAATCATCCCAATTGGTCCATAGCACTCAAATCCGTGCTCACCTGCAAACTAAGAAAAAGATGGGGAAGTACACAATACGACAGGAAAGATGCTCAACAATAGTACGATAGCGATGAATAAAGCGCAACAATACGAATACGAATTCTCAAATCAAATGCGAATCTCAATAGAATTTTATCAATAAATTTCTCAACAACACATTAACCGGAGTCACCAGGCCTCACCATACCGCGCCATACTTTATCAAGTAGGCGGAAAAGGAGTCTTGGCGGGTGCCCAACATCAGTGCCATATTAAAATCTCATGACAGCGTGCTCAAAACAAAATGAATAATACCTCATGAATGAAAATAATTCCAACAATTATTTTTCCAGATTTCAATGAATTTAACAATTCAAAATACGAGTTCAATTAAGAAGAATTCAACGGAATAAACACTCGCGAGATTTAGCAGCATATTGTGTAAAACTCCATACCTCAAAATCATCAAATGAATCATCACATAATTCAGCCTCAAAATCTAATCACACCATCACGTTCCTCTCGCGAAAATAATCAAATCTCGTTCTAGCCCAAACTCGAGAAAACACCAAATAAGCTTTCTAATCTAAGGTTGAAGTCTTGAATAAGTTTGGGGCTATGGTTTGTAGATAAAAGGGAGTAATTTTGGAGATGTCTTCTGGTTGAAAAGTTTGAGAAAAAGTGATTTGAAAAGCCAAGCCACGAATTTGTTGATATATAAAGGGTTAAGAGTTTGATTAAGAAAAGAGTTCTAATAAGATACAAACACTAAAAAATTTATTCCGGACGATCGGACCGTTGGAATCGCTTGAAATTTCAGTATGCTGTAGCGAACGGCGAGACAGGACTTCTGACAAAAATTCAGCTCGATCAGACGGTCGGAATTCTAAAAATATTATTTTTACTAGAGAGTTTTATGTTCCGAGGACTCTTAGAGAGTTTTATGTTTTGAGGACTCTTCTAAATAATAAAAATTCAATTAAAACTCCATTTTAATTCCAATTTCGAAACCGTTTGAAATTCTCGCCTTTAAAAATAATAACCAACATATTTGAGAAATAAAAATAATTTTATCTCAAAATTTATTTTTCCTCTTAATTTCGAAAATACCCAAAAAATTACGCGGGTTGTTACACTTCCCCACTAACAATGGAATTTCGCCCTCGAAATTCGCCGGATACCTAACTCTCAAAAATCAGGCCAACAATCTCCAAAAATAATCTCGTCTCCAAAATAATAATTTCCTCACATCTAATCTAGATGCCTAACGCAAAACGATTCTCTAAAAATTTCTATCTCCAAAAATACGCGCCACAAAAACGCAACAGACCCAAAACCTAAGACCCGAGGGTGGTCGTATACCTAAGCTCTGATACCATTCTGTAACACCCCGCCCGCCCGGGGAGAGCGAACGGAGCGCTACTGTCGATAAAACTAAACTAATTCACAAATAACAAGGTATAGAGCATCTAAATCCCACAATAAAACAAGAAACCACTATTCTCATCTTCAAATTAATGCAACAAATCTCTCGAAATAATTACAACAATCTAACTATCTCGAAAATGAAATAAATCTCCAAATGCTCTATACATCAAAAGAAATACAAGTCTTCTCATCTCTTGTATTAAAAATTCTTCCCAAATAATCCTCGCTAAAATCATCCCAATTGGTCCATAGCACTCAAATCCGTGCTCACCTGCCAACTAAGAAAAAGATGGGGAAGTACACAATACGACAGGAAAGATGCTCAACAATAGTACGATAGCGATGAATAAAGCGCAACAATACGAATACGAATTCTCAAATCAAATGCGAATCTCAATAGCATTTTATCAATAAATTTCTCAACAACACATTAACCGGAGTCACCAGGCCTCACCATACTGCGCCATACTTTATCAAGTAGCCGGAAAGGGAGTCTTGGCGGGTGCCCAACATCAGTGCCATATTAAAATCTCATGACAGCGTGCTCAAAACAACATGGATAATACCTCATGAATGAAAATAATTCCAATAATTATTTTTTCAGATTTCAATGAATTTAACAATTCAAAATACGAGTTCAATTAAGAAGAATTCAACGGAATAAATACTCGCGAGATTTAGGAGCATATTGTGTAAAACCCCATGCCTCAAAATCATCAAATGAATCATCACATAATTCAGCCTCAAAATCTAATCACACCATCACGTTCCTCTCGCGAAAATAATCAAATCTCGTTCTAGCCCAAACTCGAGAAAACACCAAATAAGCTTTCTAATCTAAGGTTGAAGTCTTGAATAAGTTTGGCGCTATGGTTTGTAGATAAAAGGGAGTAATTTTGGAGATGTCTTCTGGTTGAAAAGTTTGAGAAAAAGTGATTTGAAAAGCCAAGACACGAATTTGTTGATATATAAAGGGTTAAGAGTTTGATTAAGAAAAGAGTTCTAATAAGATACAAACACTAAAAAATTTATTCTGGACGATCGACCGTTGGAATCGTTTGAAATTTTAGTATGCTGTAGCGAACGGCGAGACAGGACTTCTGACAAAAATTCAGCTCGATCGGACGATCGGAATTCAAAAATTATTATTTTTACAAGAGAGTTTTATGTTCCGAGGACTCTTAGAGAGTTTTATGTTTTGAGGACTCTTCTAAATAATAAAAATTCAATTAAAACTCCATTTTAATTCCAATTTCGAAACCGTTTGAAATTCTCGCCTTTAAAAATAATAACCAACATATTTGAGAAATAAAAATAATTTTATCTCAAAATTTATTTTTCCTCTTAATTTCGAAAATACCCCAAAAATTACGCGGGTTGTTACACTTCCCCACTAACAATGGAATTTCGCCTTCGAAATTCGCCGGATACCTAACTCTCAAAAATCAGGCCAACAATCTCCAAAAATAATCTCGTCTCTAAAATAATAATTTCCTCACATCTAATCTAGATGCCTAACGCAAAACGATTCTCTAAAAATTTCTATCTCCAAAAATACGCGCCACAAAAACGCAACAGACCCAAAACCTAAGACCCGAGGGTGGTCGTATACCTAAGCTCTGATACCATTCTGTAACACCCTGCCCGCCCGGGGAGAGCGAACGGAGCGCTACTGTCGATAAAACTAAACTAATTCACAAATAACAAGGTATAGAGCATCTAAATCCCACAATAAAACAAGAAACCACTATTCTCATCTTCAAATTAATGCAACAAATCTCTCGAAATAATTACAACAATCTAACTATCTCGAAAATGAAATAAATCTCCAAATGCTCTATACATCAAAATAAATACAAGTCTTCTCATCTCTTGTATTAAAAATTCTTCCCAAATAATCCTCGCTAAAATCATCCCAATTGGTCCATAGCACTCAAATCCGTGCTCACCTGCCAACTAAGAAAAAGATGGGGAAGTACACAATACGACAGGAATAATGCTCAACAATAGTACGATAGCGATGAATAAAGCGCAACAATACGAATACGAATTCTCAAATCAAATGCGAATCTCAATAGCATTTTATCAATAAATTTCTCAACAACACATTAACCGGAGTCACCAGGCCTCACCATACCGCGCCATACTTTATCAAGTAGCCGGAAAAGGAGTCTTGGCGGGTGCCCAACATCAGTGCCATATTAAAATCTCATGACAGCGTGCTCAAAACAACATGAATAATACCTCATGAATGAAAATAATTCCAACAATTATTTTTTCAGATTTCAATGAATTTAACAATTCAAAATACGAGTTCAATTAAGAAGAATTCAACGGAATAAATACTCGCGAGATTTAGGAGCATATTGTGTAAAACCCCATGCCTCAAAATCATCAAATGAATCATCACATAATTCAGCCTCAAAATCTAATCACACCATCACGTTCCTCTCGCGAAAATAATCAAATCTCGTTCTAGCCCAAACTCGAGAAAACACCAAATAAGCTTTCTAATCTAAGGTTGAAGTCTTGAATAAGTTTGGCGCTATGGTTTGTAGATAAAAGGGAGTAATTTTGGAGATGTCTTCTGGTTGAAAAGTTTGAGAAAAAGTGATTTGAAAAGCCAAGCCACGAATTTGTTGATATATAAAGGGTTAAGAGTTTGATTAAGAAAAGAGTTCTAATAAGATACAAACACTAAAAAATTTATTCCGGATGATCGGACCGTTGGAATCGTTTGAAATTTTAGTATGCTGTAGCGAACGGCGAGACAGGACAAAAATTCAGCTCGATCGGACGATCGGAATTCTAAAAATATTATTTTTACAAGAGAGTTTTATGTTCCGAGGACTCTTAGAGAGTTTTATGTTTTGAGGACTCTTCTAAATAATAAAAATTCAATTAAAACTCCATTTTAATTCCAATTTCGAAACCGTTTGAAATTCTCGCCTTTAAAAATAATAACCAACATATTTGAGAAATAAAAATAATTTTATCTCAAAATTTATTTTTCCTCTTAATTTCGAAAATACCCCAAAAATTACGCGAGTTGTTACACTTCCCCACTAACAATGGAATTTCGCCTTCGAAATTCGCCGGATACCTAACTCTCAAAAATCAGGCCAACAATCTCCAAAAATAATCTCGTCTCCAAAATAATAATTTCCTCACATCTAATCTAGATGCCTAACGCAAAACGATTCTCTAAAAATTTCTATCTCCAAAAATACGCGCCACAAAAATGCAACAGACCCAAAACCTAAGACCCGAGGGTGGTCGTATACCTAAGCTCTGATACCATTCTGTAACACCCCGCCCGCCCGGGGAGAGCGAACGGAGCGTTACTGTCGATAAAACTAAACTAATTCACAAATAACAAGGTATAGAGCATCTAAATCCCACAATAAAATAAGAAACCACTATTCTCATCTTCAAATTAATGCAACAAATCTCTCGAAATAATTACAACAATCTAACTATCTCGAAAATGAAATAAATCTCCAAATGCTCTATACATCAAAATAAATACAAGTCTTCTCATCTCTTGTATTAAAAATTCTTCCCAAATAATCCTCGCTAAAATCATCCCAATTGGTCCATAGCACTCCAATCCGTGCTCACCTGCCAACTAAGAAAAAGATGGGGAAGTACACAATACGACAGGAAAGATGCTCAACAATAGTATGATAGCGATAAATAAAGCGCAACAATTCGAATACGAATTCTCAAATCAAATGCGAATCTCAATAGCATTTTATCAATAAATTTCTCAACAACACATTAACCGGAGTCACCAGGCCTCACCATACCGCGCCATACTTTATCAAGTAGCCGGAAAAGGAGTCTTGGCGGGTGCCCAACATCAGTGCCATAAAAATCTCATGACAGCGTGCTCAAAACAACATGAATAATACCTCATGAATGAAAATAATTCCAACAATTATTTTTCCAGATTTCAATGAATTTAACAATTCAAAATACGAGTTCAATTAAGAAGAATTCAGCGGAATAAACGCTCGCGAGATTTAGCAGCATATTGTGTAAAACCCCATGCCTCAAAATCATCAAATGAATCATCACATAATTCAACCTCAAAATCTAATCACACCATCACGTTCCTCTCGCGAAAATAATCAAATCTCGTTCTAGCCCAAACTCGAGAAAACACCAAATAAGCTTTCTAATCGAAGGTTGAAGTCTTGAATAAGTTTGGCGCTATGGTTTGTAGATAAAAGGGAGTAATTTTGGAGATGTCTTCTGGTTGAAAAGTTTGAGAAAAAGTGATTTGAAAAGCCAAGCCACGAATTTATTGATCTATAAAGGGTTAAGAGTTTGATTAAGAAAAGAGTTCTAATAAGATACAAACACTAAAAAATTTATTCCGGACGATCGGACCGTTGGAATCGTTTGAAATTTTCATATGCTGTAGCGAACGGCGAGACAGGACTTCTGACAAAAATTCAGCTCGATCGGACGATCGGAATTCAAAAAATATTATTTTTACAAGAGAGTTTTATGTTCCGAGGACTCTTAGAGAGTTTTATGTTTTGAGGACTCTTCTAAATAATAAAAATTCAATTAAAACTCCATTTTAATTCCAATTTCGAAACCGTTTGAAATTCTCGCCTTTAAAAATAATAACCAACATATTTGAGAAATAAAAATAATTTTATCTCAAAATTTATTTTTCCTCTTAATTTCGAAAATACCCCAAAAATTACGCGGGTTGTTACACTTTCCCACTAACAATGGAATTTCGCCTTCGAAATTCGCCGGATACCTAACTCTCAAAAATCAGGCCAACAATCTCCAAAAATAATCTCGTCTCCAAAATAATAATTTCCTCACATCTAATCTAGATGCCTAACGCAAAACGATTCTCTAAAAATTTCTATCTCCAAAAATACGCGCCACAAAAACGCAACTGACCCAAAACCTAAGACCCGAGGGTGGTCGTATACCTAAGCTCTGATACCATTCTGTAACACCCCGCCCGTCCGGGGAGAGCGAACGGAGCGCTACTGTCGATAAAACTAAACTAATTCACAAATAACAAGGTATAGAGCATCTAAATCCCACAATAAAACAAGAAACCACTATTCTCATCTTCAAATTAATGCAACAAATCTCTCGAAATAATTACAACAATCTAACTATCTCGAAAATGAAATAAATCTCCAAATGCTCTATACATCAAAATAAATACAAGTCTTCTCATCTCTTGTATTAAAAATTCTTCCCAAATAATCCTCGCTAAAATCATCCCAATTGGTCCATAGCACTCAAATCCGTGCTCACCTGCCAACTAAGAAAAAGATGGGGAAGTACACAATACGACAGGAAAGATGCTCAACAATAGTATGATAGCGATAAATAAAGCGCAACAATACGAATACGAATTCTCAAATCAAATGCGAATCTCAATAGCATTTTATCAATAAATTTCTCAACAACACATTAACCGGAGTCACCAGGCCTCACCATACCGCGCCATACTTTATCAAGTAGCCGGAAAAGGAGTCTTGGCGGGTGCCCAACATCAGTGCCTTAAAAATCTCATGACAGCGTGCTCAAAACAACATGAATAATACCTCATGAATGAAAATAATTCCAACAATTATTTTTCCAGATTTCAATGAATTTAACAATTCAAAATACGAGTTCAATTAAGAAGAATTCAGCGGAATAAACACTCGCGAGATTTAGGAGCATATTGTGTAAAACTCCATACCTCAAAATCATCAAATGAATCATCACATAATTCAGCCTCAAAATCTAATCACACCATCACGTTCCTCTCGCGAAAATAATCAAATCTCGTTCTAGCCCAAACTCGAGAAAACACCAAATAAGCTTTCTAATCTAAGGTTGAAGTCTTGAATAAGTTTGGGGCTATGGTTTGTAGATAAAAGGGAGTAATTTTGGAGATGTCTTCTGGTTGAAAAGTTTGAGAAAAAGTGATTTGAAAAGCCAAGCCACGAATTTGTTGATATATAAAGGGTTAAGAGTTTGATTAAGAAAAGAGTTCTAATAAGATACAAACACTAAAAAATTTATTCCGGACGATCGGACCGTTGGAATCGCTTGAAATTTTAATACGTTGTAGCGAACGGCGAGACAGGACTTCTGACAAAAATTCAGCTAGATCGGACGGTCGGAATTCTAAAAATATTATTTTTACTAGAGAGTTTTATGTTCCGAGGACTCTTAGAGAGTTTTATGTTTTGAGGACTCTTCTAAATAATAAAAATTCAATTAAAACTCCATTTTAATTCCAATTTCGAAACCGTTTGAATTTCTCGCCTTTAAAAATAATAACCAACATATTTGAGAAATAAAAATAATTTTATCTCAAAATTTATTTTTCCTCTTAATTTCGAAAATACCCCAAAAATTACGCGGGTTGTTACACTTCCCCACTAACAATGGAATTTCGCCCTCGAAATTCGCCGGATACCTAACTCTAAAAAATCAGGCCAACAATCTCCAAAAATAATCTCGTCTCCAAAATAATAATTTCCTCACATCTAATCTAGATGCCTAACGCAAAACGATTCTCTAAAAATTTCTATCTCCAAAAATACGCGCCACAAAAACGCAACAGACCCAAAACCTAAGACCCGAGGGTGGTCGTATACTTAAGCTCTGATACCATTCTGTAACACCCCGCCCGCCCGGGGTGAGCGAACGGAGCGCTACTGTCGATAAAACTAAACTAATTCACAAATAACAAGGTATAGAGCATCTAAATCCCACAATAAAACAAGAAACCACTATTCTCATCTTCAAATTAATGCAACAAATCTCTCGAAATAATTACAACAATCTAACTATCTCGAAAATGAAATAAATCTCCAAATGCTCTATACATCAAAATAAATACAAGTCTTCTCATCTCTTGTATTAAAAATTCTTCCCAAATAATCCTCGCTAAAATCATCCCAATTGGTCCATAGCACTAAAATCCGTGCTCACCTGCCAACTAAGAAAAAGATGGGGAAGTACACAATACGACAGGAAAGATGCTCAACAATAGTATGATAGCGATGAATAAGCGCAACAATACGAATACGAATACGAATTCTCAAATCAAATGCGAATCTCAATAGCATTTTATCAATAAATTTCTCAACAACACATTAACCGGAGTCACCAGGCCTCACCATACCGCGCCATACTTTATCAAGTAGCCGGAAAAGGAGTCTTGGCGGGTGCCCAACATCAGTGCCATATTAAAATCTCATGACAGCGTGCTCAAAACAAAATGAATAATACCTCATGAATGAAAATAATTCCAACAATTATTTTTCCAGATTTCAATGAATTTAACAATTCAAAATACGAGTTCAATTAAGAAGAATTCAACGGAATAAACACTCGCGAGATTTAGCAGCATATTGTGTAAAACCCCATACCTCAAAATCATCAAATGAATCATCACATAATTCAGCCTCAAAATCTAATCACACCATCACGTTCCTCTCGCGAAAAAAATCAAATCTCGTTCTAGCCCAAACTCGAGAAAACACCAAATAAGCGTTCTAATCTAAGGTTGAAGTCTTGAATAAGTTTGGGGCTATGGTTTGTAGATAAAAGGGAGTAATTTTGGAGATGTCTTCTGGTTGAAAAGTTTGAGAAAAAGTGATTTGAAAAGCCAAGCCACGAATTTGTTGATATATAAAGGGTTAAGAGTTTGATTAAGAAAAGAGTTCTAATAAGATACAAACACTAAAAAATTTATTCCGGACGATCGGACCGTTGGAATTGCTTGAAATTTTAGTATGCTGTAGCGAACGGCGAGATAGGACTACTGACAAAAATTCAGCTCGATCGGACGGTCGGAATTCTAAAAATATTATTTTTACTAGAGAGTTTTATGTTCCGAGGACTCTTAGAGAGTTTTATGTTTTGAGGACTCTTTTAAATAATAAAAATTCAATTAAAACTAAATTTTAATTCCGATTTCGAAACCGTTTGAAATTCTCGCCTTTAAAAATAATAACCAACATATTTGAGAAATAAAAATAATTTTATCTCAAAATTTATTTTTCCTCTTAATTTCGAAAATACCCCAAAAATTACGCGGGTTGTTACACTTCCTCACTAACAATGGAATTTCGCCCTCGAAATTCGCCGGATACCTAACTCTCAAAAATCAGGCCAACAATCTCCAAAAATAATCTCGTCTCCAAAATAATAATTTCCTCACATCTAATCTAGATGCCTAACGCAAAACGATTCTCTAAAAATTTCTATCTCCAAAAATACGCGCCACAAAAACGCAACAGACCCAAAACCTAAGACCCGAGGGTGGTCGTATACCTAAGCTCTGATACCATTCTGTAACACCCCGCCCGCCCGGGGAGAGCGAACGGAGCGCTACTGTCGATAAAACTAAATTAATTCACAAATAACAAGGTATAGAGCATCTAAATCCCACAATAAAACAAGAAACCACTATTCTCATCTTCAAATTAATGCAACAAATCTCTCGAAATAATTACAACAATCTAACTATCTCGAAAATGAAATAAATCTCCAAATGCTCTATACATCAAAATAAATACAAGTCTTCTCATCTCTTGTATTAAAAATTCTTCCCAAATAATCCTCGCTAAAATCATCCCAATTGGTCCATAGCACTCAAATCCGTGCTCACCTGCCAACTAAGAAAAAGATGGGGAAGTACATAATACGACAGGAAAGATGCTCAACAATAGTATGATAGCGATGAATAAGCGCAACAATACGAATACGAATTATCAAATCAAATGCGAATCTCAATAGCATTTTATCAATAAATTTCTCAACAACACATTAACCGGAGTCACCAGGCCTCACCATACCGCGCCATACTTTATCAAGTAGCCGGAAAAGGAGTCTTGGCGGGTGCCCAACATCAGTGCCATATTAAAATCTCATGACAGCGTGCTCAAAACAACATGAATAATACCTCATGAATGAAAATAATTCCAACAATTATTTTTCCAGATTTCAATGAATTTAACAATTCAAAATACGAGTTCAATTAAGAAGAATTCAACGGAATAAACACTCGCGAGATTTAGCAGTATATTGTGTAAAACCCCATACCTCAAAATCATCAAATGAATCATCACATAATTCAGCCTCAAAATCTAATCACACCATCACGTTCCTCTCGCGAAAATAATCAAATCTCGTTCTAGCCAAAACTCGAGAAAACACCAAATAAGCTTTCTAATCTAAGGTTGAAGTCTTGAATAAGTTTGGGGCTATGGTTTGTAGATAAAAGGGAGTAATTTTGGAGATGTCTTCTGGTTGAAAAGTTTGAAAAAAAGTGATTTGAAAAGCCAAGCCACGAATTTGTTGATATATAAAGCGTTAAGAGTTTGATTAAGAAAAGAGTTCTAATAAGATACAAACACTAAAAAATTTATTCCGGACGATCGGACCGTTGGAATTGCTTGAAATTTTAGTAAGCTGTAGCGAACGGCGAGATAGGACTTCTGACAAAAATTCAGCTCGATCGGACGGTCGGAATTCTAAAAATATTATTTTTACTAGAGAGTTTTATGTTCCGAGGACTCTTAGAGAGTTTTATGTTTTGAGGACTCTTTTAAATAATAAAAATTCAATTAAAACTCCATTTTAATTCCGATTTCGAAACCGTTTGAAATTCTCGCCATTAAAAATAATAACCAACATATTTGAGAAATAAAAATAATTTTATCTCAAAATTTATTTTTCCTCTTAATTTCGAAAATACCCCAAAAATTACGCGGGTTGTGACACTTCCCCACTAACAATGGAATTTCGCCCTCGAAATTCGCCGGATACCTAACTCTCAAAAATCAGGCCAACAATCTCCAAAAATAATCTCGTCTCCAAAATAATAATTTCCTCACATCTAATCTAGATGCCTAACGCAAAACGATTCTCTAAAAATTTCTATCTCCAAAAATACGCGCCACAAAAACGCAACAGACCCAAAACCTAAGACCCGAGGGTGGTCGTATACCTAAGCTCTGATACCATTCTGTAACACCCCGCCCGCCCGGGGAGAGCGAACGGAGCGCTATTGTCGATAAAACTAAACTAATTCACAAATAACAAGGTATAGAGCATCTAAATCCCACAATAAAACAAGAAACCACTATTCTCATCTTCAAATTAATGCAACAAATCTCTCGAAATAATTACAACAATCTAACTATCTCGAAAATGAAATAAATCTCCAAATGCTCTATACATCAAAATAAATACAAGTCTTCTAATCTCTTGTATTAAAAATTCTTCCCAAATAATCCTCGCTAAAATCATCCCAATTGGTCCATAGCACTCAAATCCGTGCTCACCTGCTAACTAAGAAAAAGATGGGGAAGTACACAATACGACAGGAAAGATGCTCAACAATAGTATGATAGCGATGAATAAAGCGCAACAATACGAATACGAATTCTCAAATCAAATGCGAATCTCAATAGCATTTTATCAATAAATTTCTCAACAACACATTAACCGGAGTCACCAGGCCTCACCATACCGCGCCATACTTTATCAAGTAGCCGTAAAAGGAATCTTGGCAGGTGCCCAACATCAGTGCCATATTAAAATCTCATGACAGCGTGCTCAAAACAACATGAATAATACCTCATGAATGAAAATAATTCCAACAATTATTTTTCCAGATTTCAATGAATTTAACAATTCAAAATACGAGTTCAATTAAGAAGAATTCAACGGAATAAACACTCGCGAGATTTAGGAGCATATTGTGTAAAACCCCATACCTCAAAATCATCAAATGAATCATCACATAATTCAGCCTCAAAATCTAATCACACCATCACGTTCCTCTCGCGAAAATAATCAAATCTCGTTCTAGCCCAAACTCGAGAAAACATCAAATAAGCTTTCTAATCTAAGGTTGAAGTCTTGAATAAGTTTGGCGCTATGGTTTGTAGATAAAAGGGAGTAATTTTGGAGATGTCTTCTGGTTGAAAAGTTTGAGAAAAAGTGATTTGAAAAGCCAAGCCACGAATTTGTTGATATATAAAGGGTTAAGAGTTTGATTAAGAAAAGAGTTCTAATAAGATACAAACACTAAAAAATTTATTCCGGACGATCGGACCGTTGGAATCGTTTGAAATTTTATTATGCTGTAGCGAACGGCGAGACAGGACTTCTGACAAAAATTCAGCTCGATCGGACGATCGGAATTCTAAAAATATTATTTTTACAAGAGAGTTTTATGTTCCGAGGACTCTTAGAGAGTTTTATGTTTTGAGGACTCTTCTAAATAATAAAAATTCAATTAAAACTCCATTTTAATTCCAATTTCGAAACCGTTTGAAATTCTCGCCTTTAAAAATAATAACCAACATATTTGAGAAATAATAATAATTTTATCTCAAAATTTATTTTTCCTCTTAATTTCGAAAATACCCCAAAAATTACGCGGGTTGTTACACTTCCCCACTAACAATGGAATTTCGCCTTCGAAATTAGCCGGATACCTAACTCTCAAAAATCAGGCCAACAATCTCCAAAAATAATCTCGTCTCCAAAATAATAATTTCCTCACATCTAATCTAGATGCCTAACGCAAAACGATTCTCTAAAAATTTCTATCTCCAAAAATACGCGCCACAAAAACGCAACAGACCCAAAACCTAAGACCCGAGGGTGGTCGTATACCTAAGCTCTGATACCATTCTGTAACACCCCGCCCGCCCGGGAAGAGCGAACGGAGCGCTACTGTCGATAAAACTAAACTAATTCACAAATAACAAGGTATAGAGCATCTAAATCCCACAATAAAACAAGAAACCACTATTCTCATCTTCAAATTAATGCAACAAATCTCTCGAAATAATTACAACAATCTAACTATCTCGAAAATGAAATAAATCTCCAAATGCTCTATACATCAAAATAAATACAAGTCTTCTCATCTCTTGTATTAAAAATTCTTCCCAAATAATCCTCGCTAAAATCATCCCAATTGGTCCATAGCACTCAAATCCGTGCTCACCTGCCAACTAAGAAAAAGATGGGGAAGTACACAATACGACAGGAAAGATGCTCAACAATAGTATGATAGCGATGAATAAAGCGCAACAATACGAATACGAATTCTCAAATCAAATGCGAATCTCAATAGCATTTTATCAATAAATTTCTCAACAACACATTAACCGGAGTCACCAGGCCTCACCATACCGCGCCATACTTTATCAAGTAGCCGGAAAAGGAGTCTTGGCGGGTGCCCAACATCAGTGCCATAAAAATCTCATGACAGCGTGCTCAAAACAACATGAATAATACCTCATGAATGAAAATAATTCCAACAATTATTTTTCCAGATTTCAATGAATTTAACAATTCAAAATACGAGTTCAATTAAGAAGAATTCAACGGAATAAACACTCGCGAGATTTAGCAGTATATTGTGTAAAACCCCATACCTCAAAATCATCAAATGAATCATCACATAATTCAGCCTCAAAATCTAATCACACCATCACGTTCCTCTCGCGAAAATAATCAAATCTCGTTCTAGCCCAAACTCGAGAAAACACCAAATAAGCTTTCTAATCTAAGGTTGAAGTCTTGAATAAGTTTGGGGCTATGGTTTGTAGATAAAAGGGAGTAATTTTGGAGATGTCTTCTGGTTGAAAAGTTTGAGAAAAAGTGATTTGAAAGGCCAAGCCACGAATTTGTTGATATATAAAGCGTTAAGAGTTTGATTAAGAAAAGAGTTCTAATAAGATACAAACACTAAAAAATTTATTCCGGACGATCGGACCGTTGGAATTGCTTGAAATTTTAGCAAGCTGTAGCGAACGGCGAGATAGGACTTCTGACAAAAATTCAGCTCGATCGGACGGTCGGAATTCTAAAATTATTATTTTTACTAGAGAGTTTTATGTTCCGAGGACTCTTAGAGAGTTTTATGTTTTGAGGACTCTTTTAAATAATAAAAATTCAATTAAAACTCCATTTTAATTCCGATTTCGAAACCGTTTGAAATTCTCGCCTTTAAAAATAATAACCAACATATTTGAGAAATAAAAATAATTTTATCTCAAAATTTATTTTTCCTCTTAATTTCGAAAATACCCCAAAAATTACGCGGGTTGTGACACTTCCCCACTAACAATGGAATTTCGCCCTCGAAATTCGCCGGATACCTAACTCTCAAAAATCAGGCCAACAATCTCCAAAAATAATCTCGTCTCCAAAATAATAATTTCCTCACATCTAATCTAGATGCCTAACGCAAAACGATTCTCTAAAAATTTCTATCTCCAAAAATACGCGCCACAAAAACGCAACAGACCCAAAACCTAAGACCCGAGGGTGGTCGTATACCTAAGCTCTGATACCATTCTGTAACACCCCGCCCGCCCGGGGAGAGCGAACGGAGCGCTACTGTCGATAAAACTAAACTAATTCACAAATAACAAGGTATAGAGCATCTAAATCCCACAATAAAACAAGAAACCACTATTCTCATCTTCAAATTAATGCAACAAATCTCTCGAAATAATTACAACAATCTAACTATCTCGAAAATGAAATAAATCTCCAAATGCTCTATACATCAAAATAAATACAAGTCTTCTCATCTCTTGTATTAAAAATTCTTCCCAAATAATCCTCGCTAAAATCATCCCAATTGGTCCATAGCACTAAAATCCGTGCTCACCTGCCAACTAAGAAAAAGATGGGGAAGTACACAATACGACAGGAAAGATGCTCAACAATAGTATGATAGCGATGAATAAGCGCAACAATACGAATACGAATACGAATTCTCAAATCAAATGCGAATCTCAATAGCATTTTATCAATAAATTTCTCAAC
Source organism: Sambucus nigra (assembly GCA_949130495.1). Taxonomy (NCBI): domain Eukaryota; kingdom Viridiplantae; phylum Streptophyta; class Magnoliopsida; order Dipsacales; family Adoxaceae; genus Sambucus; species Sambucus nigra. Next base: position 383,328 of record CASBWL010000139.1, on the reverse strand, counting down.
AACACATTAACCGGAGTCACCAGGCCTCACCATACCGCGCCATACTTTATCAAGTAGCCGGAAAAGGAGTCTTGGCGGGTGCCCAACATCAGTGCCATATTAAAATCTCATGACAGCGTGCTCAAAACAAAATGAATAATACCTCATGAATGAAAATAATTCCAACAATTATTTTTCCAGATTTCAATGAATTTAACAATTCAAAATACGAGTTCAATTAAGAAGAATTCAACGGAATAAACACTCGCGAGATTTAACAGCATATTGTGTAAAACCCCATACCTCAAAATCATCAAATGAATCATCACATAATTCAGCCTCAAAATCTAATCACACCATCACGTTCCTCTCGCGAAAAAAATCAAATCTCGTTCTAGCCCAAACTCGAGAAAACACCAAATAAGCGTTCTAATCTAAGGTTGAAGTCTTGAATAAGTTTGGGGCTATGGTTTGTAGATAAAAGGGAGTAATTTTGGAGATGTCTTCTGGTTGAAAAGTTTGAGAAAAAGTGATTTGAAAAGCCAAGCCACGAATTTGTTGATATATAAAGGGTTAAGAGTTTGATTAAGAAAAGAGTTCTAATAAGATACAAACACTAAAAAATTTATTCCGGACGATCGGACCGTTGGAATTGCTTGAAATTTTAGTATGCTGTAGCGAACGGCGAGATAGGACTACTGACAAAAATTCAGCTCGATCGGACGGTCGGAATTCTAAAAATATTATTTTTACTAGAGAGTTTTATGTTCCGAGGACTCTTAGAGAGTTTTATGTTTTGAGGACTCTTTTAAATAATAAAAATTCAATTAAAACTAAATTTTAATTCCGATTTCGAAACCGTTTGAAATTCTCGCCTTTAAAAATAATAACCAACATATTTGAGAAATAAAAATAATTTTATCTCAAAATTTATTTTTCCTCTTAATTTCGAAAATACCCCAAAAATTACGCGGGTTGTTACACTTCCTCACTAACAATGGAATTTCGCCCTCGAAATTCGCCGGATACCTAACTCTCAAAAATCAGGCCAACAATCTCCAAAAATAATCTCGTCTCCAAAATAATAATTTCCTCACATCTAATCTAGATGCCTAACGCAAAACGATTCTCTAAAAATTTCTATCTCCAAAAATACGCGCCACAAAAACGCAACAGACCCAAAACCTAAGACCCGAGGGTGGTCGTATACCTAAGCTCTGATACCATTCTGTAACACCCCGCCCGCCCGGGGAGAGCGAACGGAGCGCTACTGTCGATAAAACTAAATTAATTCACAAATAACAAGGTATAGAGCATCTAAATCCCACAATAAAACAAGAAACCACTATTCTCATCTTCAAATTAATGCAACAAATCTCTCAAAATAATTACAACAATCTAACTATCTCGAAAATGAAATAAATCTCCAAATGCTCTATACATCAAAATAAATACAAGTCTTCTCATCTCTTGTGTTAAAAATTCTTCCCAAATAATCCTCGCTAAAATCATCCCAATTGGTCCATAGCACTCAAATCCGTGCTCACCTGCCAACTAAGAAAAAGATGGGGAAGTACATAATACGACAGGAAAGATGCTCAACAATAGTATGATAGCGATGAATAAGCGCAACAATACGAATACGAATTATCAAATAAATGCGAATCTCAATAGCATTTTATCAATAAATTTCTCAACAACACATTAACCGGAGTCACCAGGCCTCACCATACCGCGCCATACTTTATCAAGTAGCCGGAAAAGGAGTCTTGGCGGGTGCCCAACATCAGTGCCATATTAAAATCTCATGACAGCGTGCTCAAAACAACATGAATAATACCTCATGAATGAAAATAATTCCAACAATTATTTTTCCAGATTTCAATGAATTTAACAATTCAAAATACGAGTTCAATTAAGAAGAATTCAACGGAATAAACACTCGCGAGATTTAGCAGTATATTGTGTAAAACCCCATACCTCAAAATCATCAAATGAATCATCACATAATTCAGCCTCAAAATCTAATCACACCATCACGTTCCTCTCGCGAAAATAATCAAATCTCGTTCTAGCCAAAACTCGAGAAAACACCAAATAAGCTTTCTAATCTAAGGTTGAAGTCTTGAATAAGTTTGGGGCTATGGTTTGTAGATAAAAGGGAGTAATTTTGGAGATGTCTTCTGGTTGAAAAGTTTGAAAAAAAGTGATTTGAAAAGCCAAGCCACGAATTTGTTGATATATAAAGCGTTAAGAGTTTGATTAAGAAAAGAGTTCTAATAAGATACAAACACTAAAAAATTTATTCCGGACGATCGGACCGTTGGAATTGCTTGAAATTTTAGTAAGCTGTAGCGAACGGCGAGATAGGACTTCTGACAAAAATTCAGCTCGATCGGACGGTCGGAATTCTAAAAATATTATTTTTACTAGAGAGTTTTATGTTCCGAGGACTCTTAGAGAGTTTTATGTTTTGAGGACTCTTTTAAATAATAAAAATTCAATTAAAACTCCATTTTAATTCCGATTTCGAAACCGTTTGAAATTCTCGCCTTTAAAAATAATAACCAACATATTTGAGAAATAAAAATAATTTTATCTCAAAATTTATTTTTCCTCTTAATTTCGAAAATACCCCAAAAATTACGCGGGTTGTGACACTTCCCCACTAACAATGGAATTTCGCCCTCGAAATTCGCCGGATACCTAACTCTCAAAAATCAGGCCAACAATCTCCAAAAATAATCTCGTCTCCAAAATAATAATTTCCTCACATCTAATCTAGATGCCTAACGCAAAACGATTCTCTAAAAATTTCTATCTCCAAAAATACGCGCCACAAAAACGCAACAGACCCAAAACCTAAGACCCGAGGGTGGTCGTATACCTAAGCTCTGATACCATTCTGTAACACCCCGCCCGCCCGGGGAGAGCGAACGGAGCGCTATTGTCGATAAAACTAAACTAATTCACAAATAACAAGGTATAGAGCATCTAAATCCCACAATAAAACAAGAAACCACTATTCTCATCTTCAAATTAATGCAACAAATCTCTCGAAATAATTACAACAATCTAACTATCTCGAAAATGAAATAAATCTCCAAATGCTCTATACATCAAAATAAATACAAGTCTTCTCATCTCTTGTATTAAAAATTCTTCCCAAATAATCCTCGCTAAAATCATCCCAATTGGTCCATAGCACTCAAATCCGTGCTCACCTGCCAACTAAGAAAAAGATGGGGAAGTACACAATACGACAGGAAAGATGCTCAACAATAGTATGATAGCGATGAATAAAGCGCAACAATACGAATACGAATTCTCAAATCAAATGCGAATCTCAATAGCATTTTATCAATAAATTTCTCAACAACACATTAACCGGAGTCACCAGGCCTCACCATACCGCGCCATACTTTATCAAGTAGCCGGAAAAGGAATCTTGGCAGGTGCCCAACATCAGTGCCATATTAAAATCTCATGACAGCGTGCTCAAAACAACATGAATAATACCTCATGAATGAAAATAATTCCAACAATTATTTTTCCAGATTTCAATGAATTTAACAATTCAAAATACGAGTTCAATTAAGAAGAATTCAACGGAATAAACACTCGCGAGATTTAGCAGCATATTGTGTAAAACCCCATACCTCAAAATCATCAAATGAATCATCACATAATTCAGCCTCAAAATCTAATCACACCATCACGTTCCTCTCGCGAAAATAATCAAATCTCGTTCTAGCCCAAACTGGAGAAAACATCAAATAAGCTTTCTAATCTAAGGTTGAAGTCTTGAATAAGTTTGGCGCTATGGTTTGTAGATAAAAGGGAGTAATTTTGGAGATGTCTTCTGGTTGAAAAGTTTGAGAAAAAGTGATTTGAAAAGCCAAGCCACGAATTTGTTGATATATAAAGGGTTAAGAGTTTGATTAAGAAAAGAGTTCTAATAAGATACAAACACTAAAAAATTTATTCCGGACGATCGGACCGTTGGAATCGTTTGAAATTTTATTATGCTGTAGCGAACGGCGAGACAGGACTTCTGACAAAAATTCAGCTCGATCGGACGGTCGGAATTCTAAAAATATTATTTTTACAAGAGAGTTTTATGTTCCGAGGACTCTTAGAGAGTTTTATGTTTTGAGGACTCTTTTAAATAATAAAAATTCAATTAAAACTCCATTTTAATTCCAATTTCGAAACCGTTTGAAATTCTCGCCTTTAAAAATAATAACCAACATATTTGAGAAATAAAAATAATTTTATCTCAAAATTTATTTTTCCTCTTAATTTCGAAAATACCCCAAAAATTACGCGGGTTGTTACACTTCCTCACTAACAATGGAATTTCGCCTTCGAAATTAGCCGGATACCTAACTCTCAAAAATCAGGCCAACAATCTCCAAAAATAATCTCGTCTCCAAAATAATAATTTCCTCACATCTAATCTAGATGCCTAACGCAAAACGATTCTCTAAAAATTTCTATCTCCAAAAATACGCGCCACAAAAACGCAACAGACCCAAAACCTAAGACCCGAGGGTGGTCGTATACCTAAGCTCTGATACCATTCTGTAACACCCCGCCCGCCCGGGAAGAGCGAACGGAGCGCTACTGTCGATAAAACTAAACTAATTCACAAATAACAAGGTATAGAGCATCTAAATCCCACAATAAAACAAGAAACCACTATTCTCATCTTCAAATTAATGCAACAAATCTCTCGAAATAATTACAACAATCTAACTATCTCGAAAATGAAATAAATCTCCAAATGCTCTATACATCAAAATAAATACAAGTCTTCTCATCTCTTGTATTAAAAATTCTTCCCAAATAATCCTCGCTAAAATCATCCCAATTGGTCCATAGCACTCAAATCCGTGCTCACCTGCCAACTAAGAAAAAGATGGGGAAGTACATAATACGACAGGAAAGATGCTCAACAATAGTATGATAGCGATGAATAAGCGCAACAATACGAATACGAATTCTCAAATCAAATGCGAATCTCAATAGCATTTTATCAATAAATTTCTCAACAACACATTAACCGGAGTCACCAGGCCTCACCATACCGCGCCATACTTTATCAAGTAGCCGGAAAAGGAGTCTTGGCGGGTGCCCAACATCAGTGCCATATTAAAATCTCATGACAGCGTGCTCAAAACAACATGAATAATACCTCATGAATGAAAATAATTCCAACAATTATTTTTCCAGATTTCAATGAATTTAACAATTCAAAATACGAGTTCAATTAAGAAGAATTCAACGGAATAAACACTCGCGAGATTTAGCAGTATATTGTGTAAAACCCCATACCTCAAAATCATCAAATGAATCATCACATAATTCAGCCTCAAAATCTAATCACACCATCACGTTCCTCTCGCGAAAATAATCAAATCTCGTTCTAGCCCAAACTCGAGAAAACACCAAATAAGCTTTCTAATCTAAGGTTGAAGTCTTGAATAAGTTTGGCGCTATGGTTTGTAGATAAAAGGGAGTAATTTTTGAGATGTCTTCTGGTTGAAAAGTTTGAGAAAAAGTGATTTGAAAAGCCAAGCCACGAATTTGTTGATATATAAAGGGTTAAGAGTTTGATTAAGAAAAGAGTTCTAATAAGATACAAACACTAAAAAATTTATTCCGGACGATCGGACCGTTGGAATCGTTTCAAATTTTAGTATGCTGTAGCGAACGGCGAGACAGGACTTCTGAGAAAAATTCAGCTCGATTGGACGATCGGAATTCAAAAAATATTATTTTTACAAGAGAGTTTTATGTTCCGAGGACTCTTAGAGAGTTTTATGTTTTGAGGACTCTTCTAAATAATAAAAATTCAATTAAAACTCCATTTTAATTCCAATTTCGAAACCGTTTGAAATTCTCGCCTTTAAAAATAATAACCAACATATTTGAGAAATAAAAATAATTTTATCTCAAAATTTATTTTTCCTCTTAATTTCGAAAATACCCCAAAAATTACGCGGGTTGTTACACTTCCCCACTAACAATGGAATTTCGCCTTCGAAATTCGCCGGATACCTAACTCTCAAAAATCAGGCCAACAATCTCCAAAAATAATCTCGTCTCCAAAATAATAATTTCCTCACATCTAATCTAGATGCCTAACGCAAAACGATTCTCTAAAAATTTCTATCTCCAAAAATACGCGCCACAAAAACGCAACAGACCCAAAACCTAAGACCCGAGGGTGGTCGTATACCTAAGCTCTGATACCATTCTGTAACACCCCGCCCGCCCGGGAAGAGCGAACGGAGCGCTACTGTCGATAAAACTAAACTAATTCACAAATAACAAGGTATAGAGCATCTAAATCCCACAATAAAACAAGAAACCACTATTCTCATCTTCAAATTAATGCAACAAATCTCTCGAAATAATTACAACAATCTAACTATCTCGAAAATGAAATAAATCTCCAAATGCTCTATACATCAAAATAAATACAAGTCTTCTCGTCTCTTGTATTAAAAATTCTTCCCAAATAATCCTCGCTAAAATCATCCCAATTGGTCCATAGCACTCAAATCCGTGCTCACCTGCTAACTAAGAAAAAGATGGGGAAGTACACAATACGACAGGAAAGATGCTCAACAATAGTATGATAGCGATGAATAAAGCGCAACAATACGAATACGAATTCTCAAATCAAATGCGAATCTCAATAGCATTTTATCAATAAATTTCTCAACAACACATTAACCGGAGTCACCAGGCCTCACCATACCGCGCCATACTTTATCAAGTAGCCGGAAAAGGAATCTTGGCGGGTGCCCAACATCAGTGCCATATTAAAATCTCATGACAGCGTGCTCAAAACAACATGAATAATACCTCATGAATGAAAATAATTCCAACAATTATTTTTCCAGATTTCAATGAATTTAACAATTCAAAATACGAGTTCAATTAAGAAGAATTCAACGGAATAAACACTCGCGAGATTTAGCAGCATATTGTGTAAAAACCCCATACCTCAAAATCATCAAATGAATCATCACATAATTCAGCCTCAAAATCTAATCACACCATCACGTTCCTCTCGCGAAAATAATCAAATCTCGTTCTAGCCCAAACTCGAGAAAACACCAAATAAGCTTTCTAATCTAAGGTTGAAGTCTTGAATAAGTTTGGGGCTATGGTTTGTAGATAAAAGGGAGTAATTTTGGAGATGTCTTCTGGTTGAAAAGTTTGAGAAAAAGTGATTTGAAAAGCCAAGCCACGAATTTGTTGATATATAAAGGGTTAAGAGTTTGATTAAGAAAAGAGTTCTAATAAGATACAAACACTAAAAAATTTATTCCGGACGATCGGACCGTTGGAATCGTTTGAAATTTTAGCAAGCTGTAGCGAACGGCGAGATAGGACTTCTGACAAAAATTCAGCTCGATCGGACGGTCGGAATTCTAAAAATATTATTTTTACTAGAGAGTTTTATGTTCCGAGGACTCTTAGAGAGTTTTATGTTTTGAGGACTCTTCTAAATAATAAAAATTCAATTAAAACTCCATTTTAATTCCGATTTCGAAACCGTTTGAAATTCTCGCCTTTAAAAATAATAACCAACATATTTGAGAAATAAAAATAATTTTATCTCAAAATTTATTTTTCCTCTTAATTTCGAAAATACCCCAAAAATTACGCAAGTTGTGACACTTCCCCACTAACAATGGAATTTCGCCCTCGAAATTCGCCGGATACCTAACTCTCAAAAATCAGGCCAACAATCTCCAAAAATAATCTCGTCTCCAAAATAATAATTTCCTCACATCTAATCTAGATGCCTAACGCAAAACGATTCTCTAAAAATTTCTATCTCCAAAAATACGCGCCACAAAAACGCAACAGACCCAAAACCTAAGACCCGAGGGTGGTCGTATACCTAAGCTCTGATACCATTCTGTAACACCCCGCCCGCCCGGGGAGAGCGAACGGAGCGCTACTGTCGATAAAACTAAACTAATTCACAAATAACAAGGTATAGAGCATCTAAATCCCACAATAAAACAAGAAACCACTATTCTCATCTTCAAATTAATGCAACAAATCTCTCGAAATAATTACAACAATCTAACTATCTCGAAAATGAAATAAATCTCCAAATGCTTTATACATCAAAATAAATACAAGTCTTCTCATCTCTTGTATTAAAAATTCTTCCCAAATAATCCTCGCTAAAATCATCCCAATTGGTCCATAGCACTCAAATCCGTGCTCACCTGCCAACTAAGAAAAAGATGGGGAAGTACACAATACGACAGGAAAATGCTCAACAATAGTATGATAGCGATGAATAAGCGCAACAATACGAATACGAATTCTCAAATCAAATGCGAATCTCAATAGCATTTTATCAATAAATTTCTCAACAACACATTAACCGGAGTCACCAGGCCTCACCATACCGCGCCATACTTTATCAAGTAGCCGGAAAAGGAGTCTTGGCGGGTGCCCAACATCAGTGCCATATTAAAATCTCATGACAGCGTGCTCAAAACAACATGAATAATACCTCATGAATGAAAATAATTCCAACAATTATTTTTCCAGATTTCAATGAATTTAACAATTCAAAATACGAGTTCAATTAAGAAGAATTCAACGGAATAAACACTCGCGAGATTTAGCAGCATATTGTGTAAAACCCCATACCTCAAAATCATCAAATGAATCATCACATAATTCAGCCTCAAAATCTAATCACACCATCACGTTCCTCTCGCGAAAATAATCAAATCTCGTTCTAGCCCAAACTCGAGAAAACATCAAATAAGCTTTCTAATCTAAGGTGTAAGTCTTGAATAAGTTTGGCGCTATGGTTTGTAGATAAAAGGGAGTAATTTTGGAGATGTCTTCTGGTTGAAAAGTTTGAGAAAAAGTGATTTGAAAGGCCAAGCCACGAATTTGTTGATATATAAAGGGTTAAGAGTTTGATTAAGAAAAGAGTTCTAATAAGATACAAACACTAAAAAATTTATTCCGGACGATCGGACCGTTGGAATCGTTTCAAATTTTAGTATGCTGTAGCGAACGGCGAGACAGGACTTCTGAGAAAAATTCAGCTCGATTGGACGATCGGAATTCAAAAAATATTATTTTTACAAGAGAGTTTTATGTTCCGAGGACTCTTAGAGAGTTTTATGTTTTGAGGACTCTTCTAAATAATAAAAATTCAATTAAAACTCCATTTTAATTCCAATTTCGAAACCGTTTGAAATTCTCGCCTTTAAAAATAATAACCAACATATTTGAGAAATAAAAATAATTTTATCTCAAAATTTATTTTTCCTCTTAATTTCGAAAATACCCCAAAAATTACGCGGGTTGTTACACTTCCCCACTAACAATGGAATTTCGCCTTCGAAATTAGCCGGATACCTAACTCTCAAAAATCAGGCCAACAATCTCCAAAAATAATCTCGTCTCCAAAATAATAATTTCCTCACATCTAATCTAGATGCCTAACGCAAAACGATTCTCTAAAAATTTCTATCTCCAAAAATACGCGCCACAAAAACGCAACAGATCCAAAACCTAAGACCCGAGGGTGGTCGTATACCTAAGCTCTGATACCATTCTGTAACACCCCGCCCGCCCGGGGAGAGCGAACGGAGCGCTACTGTCGATAAAACTAAACTAATTCACAAATAACAAGGTATAGAGCATCTAAATCCCACAATAAAACAAGAAACCACTATTCTCATCTTCAAATTAATGCAACAAATCTCTCGAAATAATTACAACAATCTAACTATCTCGAAAATGAAATAAATCTCCAAATGCTCTATACATCAAAATAAATACAAGTCTTCTCATCTCTTGTATTAAAAATTCTTCCCAAATAATCCTCGCTAAAATCATCCCAATTGGTCCATAGCACTAAAATCCGTGCTCACCTGCCAACTAAGAAAAAGATGGGGAAGTACACAATACGACAGGAAAGATGCTCAACAATAGTATGATAGCGATGAATAAGCGCAACAATACGAATACGAATACGAATTCTCAAATCAAATGCGAATCTCAATAGCATTTTATCAATAAATTTCTCAACAACACATTAACCGGAGTCACCAGGCCTCACCATACCGCGCCATACTTTATCAAGTAGCCGGAAAAGGAGTCTTGGCGGGTGCCCAACATCAGTGCCATATTAAAATCTCATGACAGCGTGCTCAAAACAAAATGAATAATACCTCATGAATGAAAATAATTCCAACAATTATTTTTCCAGATTTCAATGAATTTAACAATTCAAAATACGAGTTCAATTAAGAAGAATTCAACGGAATAAACACTCGCGAGATTTAGCAGCATATTGTGTAAAACCCCATACCTCAAAATCATCAAATGAATCATCACATAATTCAGCCTCAAAATCTAATCACACCATCACGTTCCTCTCGCGAAAAAAATCAAATCTCGTTCTAGCCCAAACTCGAGAAAACACCAAATAAGCGTTCTAATCTAAGGTTGAAGTCTTGAATAAGTTTGGGGCTATGGTTTGTAGATAAAAGGGAGTAATTTTGGAGATGTCTTCTGGTTGAAAAGTTTGAGAAAAAGTGATTTGAAAAGCCAAGCCACGAATTTGTTGATATATAAAGGGTTAAGAGTTTGATTAAGAAAAGAGTTCTAATAAGATACAAACACTAAAAAATTTATTCCGGACGATCGGACCGTTGGAATTGCTTGAAATTTTAGTATGCTGTAGCGAACGGCGAGATAGGACTACTGACAAAAATTCAGCTCGATCGGACGGTCGGAATTCTAAAAATATTATTTTTACTAGAGAGTTTTATGTTCCGAGGACTCTTAGAGAGTTTTATGTTTTGAGGACTCTTTTAAATAATAAAAATTCAATTAAAACTAAATTTTAATTCCGATTTCGAAACCGTTTGAAATTCTCGCCTTTAAAAATAATAACCAACATATTTGAGAAATAAAAATAATTTTATCTCAAAATTTATTTTTCCTCTTAATTTCGAAAATACCCCAAAAATTACGCGGGTTGTTACACTTCCTCACTAACAATGGAATTTCGCCCTCGAAATTCGCCGGATACCTAACTCTCAAAAATCAGGCCAACAATCTCCAAAAATAATCTCGTCTCCAAAATAATAATTTCCTCACATCTAATCTAGATGCCTAACGCAAAACGATTCTCTAAAAATTTCTATCTCCAAAAATACGCGCCACAAAAACGCAACAGACCCAAAACCTAAGACCCGAGGGTGGTCGTATACCTAAGCTCTGATACCATTCTGTAACACCCCGCCCGCCCGGGGAGAGCGAACGGAGCGCTACTGTCGATAAAACTAAATTAATTCACAAATAACAAGGTATAGAGCATCTAAATCCCACAATAAAACAAGAAACCACTATTCTCATCTTCAAATTAATGCAACAAATCTCTCGAAATAATTACAACAATCTAACTATCTCGAAAATGAAATAAATCTCCAAATGCTCTATACATCAAAATAAATACAAGTCTTCTCATCTCTTGTATTAAAAATTCTTCCCAAATAATCCTCGCTAAAATCATCCCAATTGGTCCATAGCACTCAAATCCGTGCTCACCTGCCAACTAAGAAAAAGATGGGGAAGTACACAATACGACAGGAAAGATGCTCAACAATAGTATGATAGCGATGAATAAGCGCAACAATACGAATACGAATTCTCAAATCAAATGCGAATCTCAATAGCATTTTATCAATAAATTTCTCAACAACACATTAACCGGAGTCACCAGGCCTCACCATACCGCGCCATACTTTATCAAGTAGCCGGAAAAGGAGTCTTGGCGGGTGCCCAACATCAGTGCCATATTAAAATCTCATGACAGCGTGCTCAAAACAACATGAATAATACCTCATGAATGAAAATAATTCCAACAATTATTTTTCCAGATTTCAATGAATTTAACAATTCAAAATACGAGTTCAATTAAGAAGAATTCAACGGAATAAACACTCGCGAGATTTAGCAGTATATTGTGTAAAACCCCATACCTCAAAATCATCAAATGAATCATCACATAATTCAGCCTCAAAATCTAATCACACCATCACGTTCCTCTCGCGAAAATAATCAAATCTCGTTCTAGCCAAAACTCGAGAAAACACCAAATAAGCTTTCTAATCTAAGGTTGAAGTCTTGAATAAGTTTGGGGCTATGGTTTGTAGATAAAAGGGAGTAATTTTGGAGATGTCTTCTGGTTGAAAAGTTTGAAAAAAAGTGATTTGAAAAGCCAAGCCACGAATTTGTTGATATATAAAGCGTTAAGAGTTTGATTAAGAAAAGAGTTCTAATAAGATACAAACACTAAAAAATTTATTCCGGACGATCGGACCGTTGGAATTGCTTGAAATTTTAGTAAGCTGTAGCGAACGGCGAGATAGGACTTCTGACAAAAATTCAGCACGATCGGACGGTCGGAATTCTAAAAATATTATTTTTACTAGAGAGTTTTATGTTCCGAGGACTCTTAGAGAGTTTTATGTTTTGAGGACTCTTTTAAATAATAAAAATTCAATTAAAACTCCATTTTAATTCCGATTTCGAAACCGTTTGAAATTCCCGCCTTTAAAAATAATAACCAACATATTTGAGAAATAAAAATAATTTTATCTCAAAATTTATTTTTCCTCTTAATTTCGAAAATACCCCAAAAATTACGCGGGTTGTGACACTTCCCCACTAACAATGGAATTTCGCCCTCGAAATTCGCCGGATACCTAACTCTCAAAAATCAGGCCAACAATCTCCAAAAATAATCTCGTCTCCAAAATAATAATTTCCTCACATCTAATCTAGATGCCTAACGCAAAACGATTCTCTAAAAATTTCTATCTCCAAAAATACGCGCCACAAAAACGCAACAGACCCAAAACCTAAGACCCGAGGGTGGTCGTATACCTAAGCTCTGATACCATTCTGTAACACCCCGCCCGCCCGGGGAGAGCGAACGGAGCGCTATTGTCGATAAAACTAAACTAATTCACAAATAACAAGGTATAGAGCATCTAAATCCCACAATAAAACAAGAAACCACTATTCTCATCTTCAAATTAATGCAACAAATCTCTCGAAATAATTACAACAATCTAACTATCTCGAAAATGAAATAAATCTCCAAATGCTCTATACATCAAAATAAATACAAGTCTTCTCATCTCTTGTATTAAAAATTCTTCCCAAATAATCCTCGCTAAAATCATCCCAATTGGTCCATAGCACTCAAATCCGTGCTCACCTGCTAACTAAGAAAAAGATGGGGAAGTACACAATACGACAGGAAAGATGCTCAACAATAGTATGATAGCGATGAATAAAGCGCAACAATACGAATACGAATTCTCAAATCAAATGCGAATCTCAATAGCATTTTATCAATAAATTTCTCAACAACACATTAACCGGAGTCACCAGGCCTCACCATACCGCGCCATACTTTATCAAGTAGCCGGAAAAGGAATCTTGGCAGGTGCCCAACATCAGTGCCATATTAAAATCTCATGACAGCGTGCTCAAAACAACATGAATAATACCTCATGAATGAAAATAATTCCAACAATTATTTTTCCAGATTTCAATGAATTTAACAATTCAAAATACGACTTCAATTAAGAAGAATTCAACGGAATAAACACTCGCGAGATTTAGCAGCATATTGTGTAAAACCCCATACCTCAAAATCATCAAATGAATCATCACATAATTCAGCCTCAAAATCTAATCACACCATCACGTTCCTCTCGCGAAAATAATCAAATCTCGTTCTAGCCCAAACTCGAGAAAACATCAAATAAGCTTTCTAATCTAAGGTTGAAGTCTTGAATAAGTTTGGCGCTATGGTTTGTAGATAAAAGGGAGTAATTTTGGAGATGTCTTCTGGTTGAAAAGTTTGAGAAAAAGTGATTTGAAAAGCCAAGCCACGAATTTGTTGATATATAAAGGGTTAAGAGTTTGATTAAGAAAAGAGTTCTAATAAGATACAAACACTAAAAAATTTATTCCGGACGATCGGACCGTTGGAATCGTTTGAAATTTTATTATGCTGTAGCGAACGGCGAGACAGGACTTCTGACAAAAATTCAGCTCGATCGGACGATCGAAATTCTAAAAATATTATTTTTACAAGAGAGTTTTATGTTCCGAGGACTCTTAGAGAGTTTTATGTTTTGAGGACTCTTCTAAATAATAAAAATTCAATTAAAACTCCATTTTAATTCCAATTTCGAAACCGTTTGAAATTCTCGCCTTTAAAAATAATAACCAACATATTTGAGAAATAAAAATAATTTTATCTCAAAATTTATTTTTCCTCTTAATTTCGAAAATACCCCAAAAATTACGCGGGTTGTTACACTTCCCCACTAACAATGGAATTTCGCCTTCGAAATTAGCCGGATACCTAACTCTCAAAAATCAGGCCAACAATCTCCAAAAATAATCTCGTCTCCAAAATAATAATTTCCTCACATCTAATCTAGATGCCTAACGCAAAACGATTCTCTAAAAATTTCTATCTCCAAAAATACGCGCCACAAAAACGCAACAGACCCAAAACCTAAGACCCGAGGGTGGTCGTATACCTAAGCTCTGATACCATTCTGTAACACCCCGCCCGCCCGGGAAGAGCGAACGGAGCGCTACTGTCGATAAAACTAAACTAATTCACAAATAACAAGGTATAGAGCATCTAAATCCCACAATAAAACAAGAAACCACTATTCTCATCTTCAAATTAATGCAACAAATCTCTCGAAATAATTACAACAATCTAACTATCTCGAAAATGAAATAAATCTCCAAATGCTCTATACATCAAAATAAATACAAGTCTTCTCATCTCTTGTATTAAAAATTCTTCCCAAATAATCCTCGCTAAAATCATCCCAATTGGCCCATAGCACTCAAATCCGTGCTCACCTGCCAACTAAGAAAAAGATGGGGAAGTACACAATACGACAGGAAAGATGCTCAACAATAGTATGATAGCGATGAATAAAGCGCAACAATACGAATACGAATTCTCAAATCAAATGCGAATCTCAATAGCATTTTATCAATAAATTTCTCAACAACACATTAACCGGAGTCACCAGGCCTCACCATACCGCGCCATACTTTATCAAGTAGCCGGAAAAGGAGTCTTGGCGGGTGCCCAACATCAGTGCCATAAAAATCTCATGACAGCGTGCTCAAAACAACATGAATAATACCTCATGAATGAAAATAATTCCAACAATTATTTTTCCAGATTTCAATGAATTTAACAATTCAAAATACGAGTTCAATTAAGAAGAATTCAACGGAATAAACACTCGCGAGATTTAGCAGTATATTGTGTAAAACCCCATACCTCAAAATCATCAAATGAATCATCACATAATTCAGCCTCAAAATCTAATCACACCATCACGTTCCTCTCGCGAAAATAATCAAATCTCGTTCTAGCCCAAACTCGAGAAAACACCAAATAAGCTTTCTAATCTAAGGTTGAAGTCTTGAATAAGTTTGGGGCTATGGTTTGTAGATAAAAGGGAGTAATTTTGGAGATGTCTTCTGGTTGAAAAGTTTGAGAAAAAGTGATTTGAAAGGCCAAGCCACGAATTTGTTGATATATAAAGCGTTAAGAGTTTGATTAAGAAAAGAGTTCTAATAAGATACAAACACTAAAAAATTTATTCCGGACGATCGGACCGTTGGAATTGCTTGAAATTTTAGCAAGCTGTAGCGAACGGCGAGATAGGACTTCTGACAAAAATTCAGCTCGATCGGACGGTCGGAATTCTAAAAATATTATTTTTACTAGAGAGTTTTATGTTCCGAGGACTCTTAGAGAGTTTTATGTTTTGAGGACTCTTTTAAATAATAAAAATTCAATTAAAACTCCATTTTAATTCCGATTTCGAAACCGTTTGAAATTCTCGCCTTTAAAAATAATAACCAACATATTTGAGAAATAAAAATAATTTTATCTCAAAATTTATTTTTCCTCTTAATTTCGAAAATACCCCAAAAATTACGCAAGTTGTGACACTTCCCCACTAACAATGGAATTTCGCCCTCGAAATTCGCCGGATACCTAACTCTCAAAAATCAGGCCAACAATCTCCAAAAATAATCTCGTCTCCAAAATAATAATTTCCTCACATCTAATCTAGATGCCTAACGCAAAACGATTCTCTAAAAATTTCTATCTCCAAAAATACGCGCCACAAAAACGCAACAGACCCAAAACCTAAGACCCGAGGGTGGTCGTATACCTAAGCTCTGATACCATTCTGTAACACCCCGCCCGCCCGGGGAGAGCGAACGGAGCGCTACTGTCGATAAAACTAAACTAATTCACAAATAACAAGGTATAGAGCATCTAAATCCCACAATAAAACAAGAAACCACTATTCTCATCTTCAAATTAATGCAACAAATCTCTCGAAATAATTACAACAATCTAACTATCTCGAAAATGAAATAAATCTCCAAATGCTCTATACATCAAAATAAATACAAGTCTTCTCATCTCTTGTATTAAAAATTCTTCCCAAATAATCCTCGCTAAAATCATCCCAATTGGTCCATAGCACTCAAATCCGTGCTCACCTGCTAACTAAGAAAAAGATGGGGAAGTACACAATACGACAGGAAAGATGCTCAACAATAGTATGATAGCGATGAATAAGCGCAACAATACGAATACGAATACGAATTCTCAAATCAAATGCGAATCTCAATAGCATTTTATCAATAAATTTCTCAACAACACATTAACCGGAGTCACCAGGCCTCACCATACCGCGCCATACTTTATCAAGTAGCCGGAAAAGGAATCTTGGCGGGTGCCCAACATCAGTGCCATATTAAAATCTCATGACAGCGTGCTCAAAACAACATGAATAATACCTCATGAATGAAAATAATTCCAACAATTATTTTTCCAGATTTCAATGAATTTAACAATTCAAAATACGAGTTCAATTAAGAAGAATTCAACGGAATAAACACTCGCGAGATTTAGCAGCATATTGTGTAAAACCCCATACCTCAAAATCATCAAATGAATCATCACATAATTCAGCCTCAAAATCTAATCACATCATCACGTTCCTCTCGCGAAAATAATCAAATCTCGTTCTAGCCCAAACTCGAGAAAACATCAAATAAGCTTTCTAATCTAAGGTTGAAGTCTTGAATAAGTTTGGCGCTATGGTTTGTAGATAAAAGGGTGTAATTTTGGAGATGTCTTCTGGTTGAAAAGTTTGAGAAAAAGTGATTTGAAAAGCCAAGCCACGAATTTGTTGATATATAAAGGGTTAAGAGTTTGATTAAGAAAAGAGTTCTAATAAGATACAAACACTAAAAAATTTATTCCGGACGATCGGACCGTTGGAATCGTTTCAAATTTTAGTATGCTGTAGCGAACGGCGAGACAGGACTTCTGAGAAAAATTCAGCTCGATCGGACGATCGGAATTCAAAAAATATTATTTTTACAAGAGAGTTTTATGTTCCGAGGACTCTTAGAGAGTTTTATGTTTTGAGGACTCTTCTAAATAATAAAAATTCAATTAAAACTCCATTTTAATTCCAATTTCGAAACCGTTTGAAATTCTCGCCTTTAAAAATAATAACCAACATATTTGAGAAATAAAAATAATTTTATCTCAAAATTTATTTTTCCTCTTAATTTCGAAAATACCCCAAAAATTACGCGGGTTGTTACACTTCCCCACTAACAATGGAATTTCGCCTTCGAAATTAGCCGGATACCTAACTCTCAAAAATCAGGCCAACAATCTCCAAAAATAATCTCGTCTCCAAAATAATAATTTCCTCACATCTAATCTAGATGCCTAACGTAAAACGATTCTCTAAAAATTTCTATCTCCAAAAATACGTGCCACAAAAACGCAACATATCCAAAACCTAAGACCCGAGGGTGGTCGTATACCTAAGCTCTGATACCATTCTGTAACACCCCGCCCGCCCGGGGAGAGCGAACGGAGTGCTACTGTCGATAAAACTAAACTAATTCACAAATAACAAGGTATAGAGCATCTAAATCCCACAATAAAACAAGAAACCACTATTCTCATCTTCAAATTAATGCAACAAATCTCTCGAAATAATTACAACAATCTAACTATCTCGAAAATGAAATAAATCTCCAAATGCTCTATACATCAAAATAAATACAAGTCTTCTCATCTCTTGTATTAAAAATTCTTCCCAAATAATCCTCGCTAAAATCATCCCAATTGGTCCATAGCACTCAAATCCGTGCTCACCTCCCAACTAAGAAAAAGATGGGGAAGTACACAATACGACAGGAAAGATGCTCAACAATAGTATGATAGCGATGAATAAAGCGCAACAATACGAATACGAATTCTCAAATCAAATGCGAATCTCAATAGCATTTTATCAATAAATTTCTCAACAACACATTAACCGGAGTCACCAGGCCTCACCATACCGCGCCATACTTTATCAAGTAGCCGAAAAAGGAGTCTTGGCGGGTGCCCAACATCAGTGCCATATTAAAATCTCATGACAGCGTGCTCAAAACAACATGAATAATACCTCATGAATGAAAATAATTCCAACAATTATTTTTCCAGATTTCAATGAATTTAACAATTCAAAATACGAGTTCAATTAAGAAGAATTCAGCGGAATAAACACTCGCGAGATTTAGGAGCATATTGTGTAAAACTCCATACCTCAAAATCATCAAATGAATCATCACATAATTCAGCCTCAAAATCTAATCACACCATCACGTTCCTCTCGCGAAAATAATCAAATCTCGTTCTAGCCCAAACTCGAGAAAACACCAAATAAGCTTTCTAATCTAAGGTTAAAGTCTTGAATAAGTTTGGGGCTATGGTTTGTAGATAAAAGGGAGTAATTTTGGAGATGTCTTCTGGTTGAAAAGTTTAAGAAAAAGTGATTTGAAAAGCCAAGCCACGAATTTGTTGATATATAAAAGGTTAAGAGTTTGATTAAGAAAAGAGTTCTAATAAGATACAAACACTAAAAAATTTATTCCGGACGATCGGACCGTTGGAATCGCTTAAAATTTTAATACGTTGTAGCTAGTAGTGGCAAAATGTGGCCCAAATAATAAAATAACCCATATTAGCCCAAGCATCTAAATATGGGGCCCATGTTTAAAAGCTATGAGTTAAATATGGGGCCCATATTTCAAAGCTATGAGTTAAATATGGGGCCCATATTTCAAAGCAAAAAATCAAATATGGAGCTCAATTTTAAAAGATACAAATCAAATATAATACTCATTTTAAAAAGTTATGAGTAGAATATGAGTTTTTTTTATATATACCTCGAATTGTAATACTTAATTTAGTAGAAAAATAATGGGTTGGTCCAACCCATATTTGGTCCGCCCATATTTGGCCCGGCCCACATTTAACCCAACCCACATTTGGCCCAACCCACATTTAACCCAACCTATATTTGACCCGCCCAAATTAGGCCCAATCCATAATTTTGCCAGTGCTAGTTGTAGCGAACGGCGAGACAGGACTTCTGACAAAAATTCAGCTCGATCGGACGGTCGGAATTCTAAAAATATTATTTTTACTAGAGAGTTTTATGTTCCGAGGACTCTTAGAGAGTTTTATGTTTTGAGGACTCTTCTAAATAATAAAAATTCAATTAAAACTCCATTTTAATTCCAATTTCGAAATCGTTTGAATTTCTCGCCTTTAAAAATAATAACCAACATATTTGAGAAATAAAAATAATTTTATCTCAAAATTTATTTTTCCTCTTAATTTCGAAAATACCCCAAAAATTACGCGGGTTGTTACACTTCCCCACTAACAATGGAATTTCGCCCTCGAAATTCGCCGGATACCTAACTCTAAAAAATCAGGCCAACAATCTCCAAAAATAATCTCGTCTCCAAAATAATAATTTCCTCACATCTAATCTAGATGCCTAACGCAAAACGATTCTCTAAAAATTTCTATCTCCAAAAATACGCGCCACAAAAACGCAACAGACCCAAAACCTAAGACCCGAGGGTGGTCGTATACTTAAGCTCTGATACCATTCTGTAACACCCCGCCCGCCCGGGGTGAGCGAACGGAGCGCTACTGTCGATAAAACTAAACTAATTCACAAATAACAAGGTATAGAGCATCTAAATCCCACAATAAAACAAGAAACCACTATTCTCATCTTCAAATTAATGCAACAAATCTCTCGAAATAATTACAACAATCTAACTATCTCGAAAATGAAATAAATCTCCAAATGCTCTATACATCAAAATAAATACAAGTCTTCTCATCTCTTGTATTAAAAATTCTTCCCAAATAATCCTCGCTAAAATCATCCCAATTGGTCCATAGCACTCAAATCCGTGCTCACCTGCCAACTAAGAAAAAGATGGGGAAGTACACAATACGACAGGAAAGATGCTCAACAATAGTACGATAGCGATGAATAAAGCGCAACAATACGAATACGAATTCTCAAATCAAATGCGAATCTCAATAGCATTTTATCAATAAATTTCTCAACAACACATTAACCGGAGTCACCAGGCCTCACCATACCGCGCCATACTTTATCAAGTAGCCGGAAAAGGAGTCTTGGCGGGTGCCCAACATCAGTGCCATATTAAAATCTCATGACAGCGTGCTCAAAACAACATGAATAATACCTCATGAATGAAAATAATTCCAACAATTATTTTTCCAGATTTCAATGAATTTAACAATTCAAAATACGAGTTCAATTAAGAAGAATTCAATGGAATAAACACTCGCGAGATTTAGCGGCATATTGTGTAAAACCCCATACCTCAAAATCATCAAATGAATCATCACATAATTCAGCCTCAAAATCTAATCACATCATCACGTTCCTCTCGCGAAAATAATCAAATCTCGTTCTAGCCCAAACTCGAGAAAACACCAAATAAGCTTTCTAATCTAAGGTTGAAGTCTTGAATAAGTTTGGGGCTATGGTTTGTAGATAAAAGGGAGTAATTTTGGAGATGTCTTCTGGTTGAAAAGTTTGAGAAAAAGTGATTTGAAAAGCCAAGCCACGAATTTGTTGATATATAAAGGGTTAAGAGTTTGATTAAGAAAAGAGTTCTAATAAGATATAAACACTAAAAAATTTATTCCGGACGATCGGACCGTTGGAATCGCTTGAAATTTTAGTATGCTGTAGCGAACGGCGAGACATGACTTCTGACAAAAATTCAGCTCGATCGGACGGTCGGAATTCTAAAAATATTATTTTTACTAGAGAGTTTTATGTTCCGAGGACTCTTAGAGAGTTTTATGTTTTGAGGACTCTTCTAAATAATAAAAATTCAATTAAAACTCCATTTTAATTCCAATTTCGAAACCGTTTGAAATTCTCGCCTTTAAAAATAATAACCAACATATTTGAGAAATAAAAATAATTTTATCTCAAAATTTATTTTTCCTCTTAATTTCGAAAATACCCCAAAAATTACGCGGGTTGTTACACTTCCCCACTAACAATGGAATTTCGCCCTCGAAATTCGCCGGATACCTAACTCTAAAAAATCAGGCCAACAATCTCCAAAAATAATCTCGTCTCCAAAATAATAATTTCCTCACATCTAATCTAGATGCCTAACGCAAAACGATTCTCTAAAAATTTCTATCTCCAAAAATACGCGCCACAAAAACGCAACAGACCGAAAACCTAAGACCCGAGGGTGGTCGTATACCTAAGCTCTGATACCATTCTGTAACACCCCGCCCGTCCGGGGAGAGCGAACGGAGCGCTACTGTCGATAAAACTAAACTAATTAACAAATAACAAGGTATAGAGCATCTAAATCCCACAATAAAACAAGAAACCACTATTCTCATCTTCAAATTAATGCAACAAATCTCTCGAAATAATTACAACAATCTAACTATCTCGAAAATGAAATAAATCTCCAAATGCTCTATACATCAAAATAAATACAAGTCTTCTCATCTCTTGTATTAAAAATTCTTCCCAAATAATCCTCGCTAAAATCATCCCAATTGGTCCATAGCACTCAAATCCGTGCTCACCTGCCAACTAAGAAAAAGATGGGGAAGTACACAATACGACAGGAAAGATGCTCAACAATAGTACGATAGCGATGAATAAAGCGCAACAATACGAATACGAATTCTCAAATCAAATGCGAATCTCAATAGCATTTTATCAATAAATTTCTCAACAACACATTAACCGGAGTCACCAGGCCTCACCATACCGCGCCATACTTTATCAAGTAGCCGGAAAAGGAGTCTTGGCGGGTGCCCAACATCAGTGCCATATTAAAATCTCATGACAGCGTGCTCAAAACAACATGAATAATACCTCATGAATGAAAATAATTCCAACAATTATTTTTCCAGATTTCAATGAATTTAACAATTCAAAATACGAGTTCAATTAAGAAGAATTCAATGGAATAAACACTCGCGAGATTTAGCAGCATATTGTGTAAAACCCCATACCTCAAAATCATCAAATGAATCATCACATAATTCAGCCTCAAAATCTAATCACATCATCACGTTCCTCTCGCGAAAATAATCAAATCTCGTTCTAGCCCAAACTCGAGAAAACACCAAATAAGCTTTCTAATCTAAGGTTGAAGTCTTGAATAAGTTTGGGGCTATGGTTTGTAGATAAAAGGGAGTAATTTTGGAGATGTCTTCTGGTTGAAAAGTTTGAGAAAAAGTGATTTGAAAAGCCAAGCCACGAATTTGTTGATATATAAAGGGTTAAGAGTTTGATTAAGAAAAGAGTTCTAATAAGATATAAACACTAAAAAATTTATTCCGGACGATCGGACCGTTGGAATCGCTTGAAATTTTAGTATGCTGTAGCGAACGGCGAGACAGGACTTCTGACAAAAATTCAGCTCGATCGGACGGTCGGAATTCTAAAAATATTATTTTTACTAGAGAGTTTTATGTTCCGAGGACTCTTAGAGAGTTTTATGTTTTGAGGACTCTTCTAAATAATAAAAATTCAATTAAAACTCCATTTTAATTCCAATTTCGAAACCGTTTGAAATTCTCGCCTTTAAAAATAATAACCAACATATTTGAGAAATAAAAATAATTTTATCTCAAAATTTATTTTTCCTCTTAATTTCGAAAATACCCCAAAAATTACGCGGGTTGTTACACTTCCCCACTAACAATGAAATTTCGCCCTCGAAATTCGCCGGATACCTAACTCTAAAAAATCAGGCCAACAATCTCCAAAAATAATCTCGTCTCCAAAATAATAATTTCCTCACATCTAATCTAGATGCCTAACGCAAAACGATTCTCTAAAAATTTCTATCTCCAAAAATACGCGCCACAAAAACGCAACAGACCGAAAACCTAAGACCCGAGGGTGGTCGTATACCTAAGCTCTAATACCATTCTGTAACACCCCGCCCGTCCGGGGAGAGCGAACGGAGCGCTACTGTCGATAAAACTAAACTAATTAACAAATAACAAGGTATAGAGCATCTAAATCCCACAATAAAACAAGAAACCACTATTCTCATCTTCAAATTAATGCAACAAATCTCTCGAAATAATTACAACAATCTAACTATCTCGAAAATGAAATAAATCTCCAAATGCTCTATACATCAAAATAAATACAAGTCTTCTCATCTCTTGTATTAAAAATTCTTCCCAAATAATCCTCGCTAAAATCATCCCAATTGGTCCATAGCACTCAAATCCGTGCTCACCTCCCAACTAAGAAAAAGATGGGGAAGTACACAATACGACAGGAAAGATGCTCAACAATAGTACGATAGCGATGAATAAAGCGCAACAATACGAATACGAATTCTCAAATCAAATGCGAATCTCAATAGCATTTTATCAATAAATTTCTCAACAACACATTAACCGGAGTCACCAGGCCTCACCATACCGCGCCATACTTTATCAAGTAGCCGGAAAAGGAGTCTTGGCGGGTGCCCAACATCAGTGCCATATTAAAATCTCATGACAGCGTGCTCAAAACAAAATTAATAATACCTCATGAATGAAAATAATTCCAACAATTATTTTTCCAGATTTCAATGAATTTAACAATTCAAAATACGAGTTCAATTAAGAAGAATTCAACGGAATAAACACTCGCGAGATTTAGCAGCATATTGTGTAAAACCCCATACATCAAAATCATCAAATGAATCATCACATAATTCAGCCTCAAAATCTAATCACACCATCACGTTCCTCTCGCAAAAATAATCAAATCTCGTTCTAGCCCAAACTCGAGAAAACACCAAATAAGCTTTCTAATCTAAGGTTGAAGTCTTGAATAAGTTTGGGGCTATGGTTTGTAGATAAAAGGGAGTAATTTTGGAGATGTCTTCTGGTTGAAAAGTTTGAGAAAAAGTGATTTGAAAAGCCAAGCCACGAATTTGTTGATATATAAAGGGTTAAGAGTTTGATTAAGAAAAGAGTTCTAATAAGATACAAACACTAAAAAATTTATTCCGGACGATCGGACCGTTGGAATTGCTTGAAATTTTAGCATGCTGTAGCGAACGGCGAGATAGGACTTCTGACAAAAATTCAGCTCGATCGGACGGTCGGAATTCTAAAAATATTATTTTTACTGGAGAGTTTTATGTTCCGAGGACTCTTAGAGAGTTTTATGTTTTGAGGACTCTTTTAAATAATAAAAATTCAATTAAAACTCCATTTTAATTCCGATTTCGAAACCGTTTAAAATTCTCGCCTTTAAAAATAATAACCAACATATTTGAGAAATAAAAATAATTTTATCTCAAAATTTATTTTTCCTCTTAATTTCGAAAATACCCCAAAAATTACGCGGGTTGTTACACTTCCCCACTAACAATGGAATTTCGCCCTCGAAATTTGCCGGATACCTAACTCTCAAAAATCAGGCCAACAATCTCCAAAAATAATCTCGTCTCCAAAATAATAATTTCCTCACATCTAATCTATATGCCTAACGCAAAACGATTCTCTAAAAATTTCTATCTCCAAAAATACGCGCCACAAAAAAGCAACAGACCCAAAACCTAAGACCCGAGGGTGGTCGTATACCTAAGCTCTGATACCATTCTGTAACACCCCGCCCGCCCGGGGAGAGCGAACGGAGCGCTACTGTCGATAAAACTAAACTAATTCACAAATAACAAGGTATAGAGCATCTAAATCCCACAATAAAACAAGAAACCACTATTCTCATCTTCAAATTAATGCAACAAATCTCTCGAAATAATTACAACAATCTAACTATCTCGAAAATGAAATAAATCTCCAAATGCTCTATACATCAAAATAAATACAAGTCTTCTCATCTCTTGTATTAAAAATTCTTCCCAAATAATCCTCGCTAAAATCATCCCAATTGGTCCATAGCACTCAAATCCGTGCTCACCTGCCAACTAAGAAAAAGATGGAGAAGTACACAATACGACAGGAAAGATGCTGAACAATAGTATGATAGCGATGAATAAGCGCAACAATACGAATACGAATTCTCAAATCAAATGCGAATCTCAATAGCATTTTATCAATAAATTTCTCAACAACACATTAACCGGAGTCACCAGGCCTCACCATACCGCGCCATACTTTATCAAGTAGCCGGAAAAGGAGTCTTGGCGGGTGCCCAACATCAGTGCCATATTAAAATCTCATGACAGCGTGCTCAAAACAACATGAATAATACCTCATGAATGAAAATAATTCCAACAATTATTTTCCAGATTTCAATGAATTTAACAATTCAAAATACGAGTTCAATTAAGAAGAATTCAACGGAATAAACACTCGCGAGATTTAGCAGCATATTGTGTAAAACCCCATACCTCAAAATCATCAAATGAATCATCACATAATTCAGCCTCAAAATCTAATCACACCATCACGTTCCTCTCGCGAAAATAATCAAATCTCGTTCTAGCCCAAACTCGAGAAAACACCAAATAAGCTTTCTAATCTAAGGTTGAAGTCTTGAATAAGTTTGGGGCTATGGTTTGTAGATAAAAGGGAGTAATTTTGGAGATGTCTTCTGGTTGAAAAGTTTGAGAAAAAGTGATTTGAAAAGCCAAGCCACGAATTTGTTGATATATAAAAGGTTAAGAGTTTGATTAAGAAAAGAGTTCTAATAAGATACAAACACTAAAAAATTTATTTCGGACGATCGGACTGTTGGAATCGCTTGAAATTTTAGTATGCTGTAGCGAACGGCGAGACAGGACTTCTGACAAAAATTCAGCTCGATCGGATGGTCGGAATTCTAAAAATATTATTTTTACTAGAGAGTTTTATGTTCCGAGGACTCTTAGAGAGTTTTATGTTTTGAGGAGTCTTCTAAATAATAAAAATTCAATTAAAACTCCATTTTAATTCCAATTTCGAAACCGTTTGAATTTCTCGCCTTTAAAAATAATAACCAACATATTTGAGAAATAAAAATAATTTTATCTCAAAATTTATTTTTCCTCTTAATTTCGAAAATACCCCAAAAATTACGCGGGTTGTTACACTTCCCCACTAACAATGGAATTTCGCCCTCGAAATTCGCCGGATACCTAACTCTCAAAAATCAGGCCAACAATCTCCAAAAATAATCTCGTCTCCAAAATAATAATTTCCTCACATCTAATCTAGATGCCTAACGCAAAACGATTCTCTAAAAATTTCTATCTCCAAAAATACGCGCCACAAAAACGCAACAGACCCAAAACATAAGACCTGAGGGTGGCCGTATACCTAAGCTCTGATACCATTCTGTAACACCCCGCCCGCCCGGGGAGAGCGAACGGAGCGCTACTGTCGATAAAACTAAACTAATTCACAAATAACAAGGTATAGAGCATCTAAATCCCACAATAAAACAAGAAACCACTATTCTCATCTTCAAATTAATGCAACAAATCTCTCGAAATAATTACAACAATCTAACTATCTCGAAAATGAAATAAATCTCCAAATGCTCTATACATCAAAATAAATACAAGTCTTCTCATCTCTTGTATTAAAAATTCTTCCCAAATAATCCTCGCTAAAATCATCCCAATTGGTCCATAGCACTCAAATCCGTGCTCACCTGCCAACTAAGAAAAAGATGGAGAAGTACACAATACGACAGGAAAGATGCTCAACAATAGTATGATAGCGATGAATAAAGCGCAACAATACGAATACGAATTCTCAAATCAAATGCGAATCTCAATAGCATTTTATCAATAAATTTCTCAACAACACATTAACCGGAGTCACCAGGCCTCACCATACCGCGCCATACTTTATCAAGTAGCCGGAAAAGGAGTCTTGGCGGGTGCCCAACATCAGTGCCATATTAAAATCTCATGACAGCGTGCTCAAAACAACATGAATAATACCTCATGAATGAAAATAATTCCAACAATTATTTTTCCAGATTTCAATGAATTTAACAATTCAAAATACGAGTTCAATTAAGAAGAATTCAACGGAATAAACACTCGCGAGATTTAGCAGCATATTGTGTAAAACCCCATACCTCAAAATCATCAAATGAATCATCACATAATTCAGCCTCAAAATCTAATCACACCATCACGTTCCTCTCGCGAAAATAATCAAATCTCGTTCTAGCCCAAACTCGAGAAAACACCAAATAAGCTTTCTAATCTAAGGTTGAAGTCTTGAATAAGTTTGGGGCTATGGTTTGTAGATAAAAGGGAGTAATTTTGGAGATGTCTTCTGGTTGAAAAGTTTGAGAAAAAGTGATTTGAAAAGCCAAGCCACGAATTTGTTGATATATAAAGGGTTAAGAGTTTGATTAAGAAAAGAGTTCTAATAAGATACAAACACTAAAAAATTTATTCCGGACGATCGGACTGTTGGAATCGCTTGAAATTTTAGTATACTGTAGCGAACGGCGAGACAGGACTTCTGACAAAAATTCAGCTCGATCGGATGGTCGGAATTCTAGAAATATTATTTTTACTAGAGAGTTTTATGTTCCGAGGACTCTTAGAGAGTTTTATGTTTTGAGGAGTCTTCTAAATAATAAAAATTCAATTAAAACTCCATTTTAATTCCAATTTCGAAACCGTTTGAATTTCTCGCCTTTAAAAATAATAACCAACATATTTGAGAAATAAAAATAATTTTATCTCAAAATTTATTTTTCCTCTTAATTTCGAAAATACTCCAAAAATTACGCGGGTTGTTACACTTCCCCACTAACAATGGAATTTCGCCCTCGAAATTCGCCGGATACCTAACTCTCAAAAATCAGGCCAACAATCTCCAAAAATAATCTCGTCTCCAAAATAATAATTTCCTCACATCTAATCTAGATGCCTAACGCAAAACGATTCTCTAAAAATTTTTATCTCCAAAAATACGCGCCACAAAAACGCAACAGACCCAAAACATAAGACGTGAGGGTGGCCGTATACCTAAGCTCTGATACCATTCTGTAACACCCCGCCCGCCCGGGGAGAGCGAACGGAGTGCTACTGTCGATAAAACTAAACTAATTCACAAATAACAAGGTATAGAGCATCTAAATCCCACAATAAAACAAGAAACCACTATTCTCATCTTCAAATTAATGCAACAAATCTCTCGAAATAATTACAACAATCTAACTATCTCGAAAATAAAATAAATCTCCAAATGCTCTATACATCAAAATAAATACAAGTCTTCTCATCTCTTGTATTAAAAATTCTTCCCAAATAATCCTCGCTAAAATCATCCCAATTGGTCCATAGCACTCAAATCCGTGCTCACCTGCCAACTAAGAAAAAGATGGGGAAGTACACAATACGACAGGAAAGATGCTCAACAATAGTATGATAGCGATGAATAAAGCGCAACAATACGAATACGAATTCTCAAATCAAATGCGAATCTCAATAGCATTTTATCAATAAATTTCTCAACAACACATTAACCGGAGTCACCAGGCCTCACCATACCGCGCCATACTTTATCAAGTAGCCGGAAAAGGAGTCTTGGCGGGTGCCCAACATCAGTGCCATATTAAAATCTCACGACAGCGTGCTCAAAACAACATGAATAATACCTCATGAATGAAAATAATTCCAACAATTATTTTTCCAGATTTCAATGAATTTAACAATTCAAAATACGAGTTCAATTAAGAAGAATTCAACGGAATAAACACTCGCGAGATTTAGCAGCATATTGTGTAAAACCCCGTACCTCAAAATCATCAAATGAATCATCACATAATTCAGCCTCAAAATCTAATCACACCATCACGTTCCTCTCGCGAAAATAATCAAATCTCGTTCTAGCCCAAACTCGAGAAAACACCAAATAAGCTTTCTAATCTAAGGTTGAAGTCTTGAATAAGTTTGGGGCTATGGTTTGTAGATAAAAGGGAGTAATTTTGGAGATGTCTTCTGGTTGAAAAGTTTGAGAAAAAGTGATTTGAAAAGCCAAGCCACGAATTTGTTGATATATAAAGGGTTAAGAGTTTGATTAAGAAAAGAGTTCTAATAAGATACAAACACTAAAAAATTTATTCCGGACGATCGGACCGTTGGAATCGCTTGAAATTTTAATATGTTGTAGTGAACGGCGAGACAGGACTTCTGACAAAAATTCAGCTCGATCGGACGGTCGGAATTCTAAAAATATTATTTTTACTAGAGAGTTTTATGTTCCGAGGACTCTTAGAGAGTTTTATGTTTTGAGGAGTCTTCTAAATAATAAAAATTCAATTAAAACTCCATTTTAATTCCGATTTCGAAACCGTTTGAAATTCTCGCCTTTAAAAATAATAACCAACATATTTGAGCAATAAAAATAATTTTATCTCAAAATTTATTTTTCCTCTTAATTTCGAAAATACCCCAAAAATTACGCGGGTTGTTACAGATATTTAAATATACTAATATATGTATGACATATCCAAAAATCATGTGAAAATACGAAGAAATGAATCTTGGGTGATGGTTTGAAGTTAGGGTATGAAGTCTTCCCCAAGGGTGAAAGTATGCACGCCATGTGTTTGATGTTTTTCTTGACATAGAAAATCAGCATTAAAAATAATGAAACTTTAATTTTTTATTGATTAATATGTTTAATGATGTTGGCTGAAATATCATAGAAAGTTATGCTGTAGAAAAATTATGAAAATTCCGGGAAGATGAATGAACAATAAAAGAACCGATAGGGCAAATTTGCTATGTAGTAAAGAAACAGGCCTATCTTGCTCTAGGAAACTTGAAATGATGTGATGTATTTTGTATTGTAATTATTATATGATAAGTATTGAATTACTAAGAAGAAATGAATGTATGTTTGGTCTATGAATTGGATATGTCAAATATATTAACATGAATTTGGATGGAATTTCACTGGTAATAAATGATTTGAATTGAATCATAAGATACTTATGAATTGAGTTGTGCTTGAGATATTACTTGGATTGTTGATATTCTTATGATGATACTAATAGTGTAATAATGATAGGAACGGAATAATAACCGGTTGAACAAGTGCCGGACAAAAGAAAAGGAAAAGGCTAATAAGTTGCCAAGGTGAGTGTACTTATGATTTGTTTCATATATAAATATGAATATAGCTCTAAGAGAGGATTTGTTTGAATACTTTGGTATTCAGGATTTGATTGGATATTAAAATATCCAGGATTTGTTTGGGTCTTATGATCTAAGATTGGTTTGAATACTTCGGTATTCAGGATTTATTTGGATATTAAAATATCTAGGATTTGTTTGGGTCTTATGATCCAGGATTAGTTTGAATACTTAGGTATTTAGGATTTTTTTGGATATTAAAATATCAAGGATTTGTTTGGGTCTTATGATCCAGGATTGGTTTGAATACTTTGGTATTCAGGATTTGTTTGGATATTCAAATATCCAGGATTCTTTTGGGTCTTATGATCCAGGATTGGTTTGAATACTTCGATATTCAGGATTTATTTGGATATTAAAATATCTAGTATTTATTTGGGTCTTATGATCCAGGATGGGAATTGGACAAAGGTCTAATAATTTGATTTGTCTTATTACAAGGATTTGCTGGAACTTATGTTCCAGGATTTGTTATTGCTAACGGGCAGGATTGTTTGGATTTCATATCCACAGATTTGATATAAAACTATTATTTCATAGCAGGGTGGGATTGTTTGGATTTCATATCCACAGATTTGATATAAAACTGTTATTTCATATTAGGGCAGGATTATTTGGATTTTATATCCACATATTTGATATAGAATTGTCATTTCATTGCAGTGAAGGATTATTTGGATGTTATATTTAGAGATTTGATATAGAATTGCTCTTTCATAGCAGGGCCAGATTATTTGAATTTTATATCCACATATTTGATAAAGAACTGTTATTTCATTCATGGAAGGAGTACCTCACTAAGCTTAATGCTTATGGTTTATATTTTAACATTTTTAGGTTTGTATGCTGCCAGCTAGGATATCATATGATCGGTGATTTAAGAGTTGCACCGTTAGAAAGATCTGGGGATTAGATGTGGGGATTTTATCATTGTCACAATGAGGTTTTACTACACTTGCGCATCTTATATATTGAGTTAGCATGGGTTGATTAGATGATTTTAATATTTAATCATAGTCAGTCATAGTATGGCATGTTCGTTTAATTATGACTCTGATGTTAATTATGTTATGGTACAAATAACATGATTATATTTATTATACGTGAAAAAATATTGATAAATGAATTTTTTTCGAATGGACGGAAGATTATGATTTAATCATAATATAAATGAAATGATTAGAATACATTAGGGTTTGGGGTGTGACATTTTCTCTTAAGGGAGTCCTGAGAAAGGCCGACATATTTTGATGGATGTCCAACTATTCGGTGGAACTCAGAGGTTCGATATTCATTATCAACTAAGAACTGCAATCAAAGAACTGGTGTTAGCGAACTTAATTATTGAGTTTACTAAAGGACATGAGCCTAACAAAAGAGAAGTTATCAATAAAATATTGGATGAAGATGCCAAACAGATCAATAAATTAATGTTTTATGTTAACTGGGTAATCAACTCAAAATGGTTTAGGAGTGGTAATTGTCCTAGTTCACATTGTGCTCGATGATGGAATCAGACTTAGCTTTAAAGCATCCAACAATAAAGCTGAATACAAGTCCTTCGTTAACGGATCGAATAAGGTTCCATCTTTTATCGTAAGTCCTCTTCAGGTCTATCACAATTCTAGGATAGTATCCAATTAGATATCAAGATACTATAATATCAGGGATGATTTTATTTCAGCATATATCCAGATCACCTAGGCCTTTGTTGCCAAATTCAAGTCTATCCAAGTCCAACAATTTTCTCGAAGGAAGAACAATCATCCAGATAATCTAACCACTCTAGTATCTGTCGTTGACTTTTACCTCAAGATATTGATTGAAGTAGAGTACCTGGCTTAATCGAGCATCACAAAGAAAACCATCATCAATAAAATGATCACCGTATGAGTGGATCCTAACTGGTTGGACCTAATAATTTCATATGACACCTTGTATGTCTTCAAGAAGGAATCTCATTAAATTAAAATTAAATATAATTGATTTAACATATCCCCTAGGCGGAACCTCTGCAGGTGAGCCTTCATTAGGCCGTATCTATAATGTGTGAACCCCAACGACATTGATTATGTTTTATATGAGGTGCACAAGGGGATACATGGGATTCATACCAAGGGATGATCTGTTGCATTCAAGGCCATAAAGATGGGTATTAGGAGTCATACATGTAAAATAACATTATTTCATACATGAGGAAGTGCAATAAATGACAACTACTTTCACCAATGCTCCATCAACTGACAAGGGACCTCAAATATTTTACTGTCCCGTGACCTTTTTCACAGTGGGGGTTTGGCATAGTAGCACCCCTTCCTATAGTTCCTATAAATTGGAAGTTTATCTTGGTCGGCACAAATTACTTTACTAAGTGAATAAAAGGTGAACCTTTGGTGAACATAAGCGACATCGACACAATCAGATTTATATGGAGGAATATATTGACCCATTTTGGCGTGTTGAGGACTTTCCTAAGACAAAATGGAATACAATTTCAAAGAACACCATTTTAAGACTTCTGCAATAATCACGACATCAATCACTAATATAATTAGGTATCATACCCCAAAGAAACAGGTAGACTTAGGCCTCTAACAATATAGTGCTTGATGGAGTGAAGAAAACGTTAGAAAAAGAAAAAGGTTCTTGGATGGATGAGCTTCCCCATGTCCTTTGGGAAAATCAAATAACGCCTAAGAGGTCGAATGGGGAAATTCCCTTCACCTTGTCTTATGAAATGGAAGCCATAATTCCACAGGAAGCTGGCTTACCGACAATGAAGACGATTGTTACCGATCAAAGCTTGGATAAAGAAATCATAAGGACTGACTCGACATGGCCATGCAAAGAAGAGAATAAGACTTAATCAAAGTGACATCTTACTAACAACAATTAGCCAAATAATATGGCAAGGGAGTCAATCCAAGGAAGTTCCATGTTAGAGATTATGTCATGAGTAAGGTCATCGGCACCGTAAAGAAATCTCCAAATATCAAATTGGGACCTAACTATGAGCAATCTGTGACACCCCGACTAATTAAATATCGGGTAGCTACTCCTTTATTAAATTAATTCAAAATGCCAAGTTGACTCAGTTAATAGCATCACTGTCGAAAACATTTTATTATTACTAACCACCTAGTATTTAAAAAGTAAGTGCCAAATTTTATTTAAAGTCTGATTAACATGCAACAAGTGTAATAAAGAATAATAACACCATTCACCATAATGAAGTAAATAGAA
This sequence comes from Sambucus nigra, assembly GCA_949130495.1. Lineage (NCBI taxonomy): Eukaryota > Viridiplantae > Streptophyta > Magnoliopsida > Dipsacales > Adoxaceae > Sambucus > Sambucus nigra. The sequence continues at coordinate 349,422 of CASBWL010000139.1, read as the reverse complement.
TAACCATCACATAATGTAAATAAAGTCTGGAGGAAAAACTCCTCACTACAATCCTACAACCGAAATAAGTCACGAATTACTGAATTAATAAATGCCAAAGTCTGAAAACTAAAATGGAAAAGTAACTCTGATGGAACTGGGCAACATGCCCTAAAACTGAAGAATACTGAATACGGAATCCAAATGATAGAAGCGTCTACAAGCAAATCCCTGTAGCTTCCACAAACAGCTACAGCTCGTCACCTGAATGAGTATCCTATGCATGGTGTCCTTGTGGCTGGGCACCTAAAATGGTTTTACAAAAATAGATTTGAAAGCAAACGGGTCAGAGCCCGAATGTGGAGATATTTTAAAACCTGCAAGTGCTTTAAAAACATTTAAAACATTAAATGCAAAGAACATGTTAGGACGTGCACTCACATGAAATTCTCACCTCTCATCTAACTGTGCACCCCTAACGTAAGTACCCATCTAACTACTAGCTAAGTGACATCAAATCTAGCTAGACTGCCATAGGTTCTACCCTTATTACTCGGTTCCCATTAACATACTAACGATCACAATTAAATAGGGGCTTAACGTAAAATTCAGGTTCTCATATAAAAGTAATACAACTCATAAAAGATCAACCCTTTGTTATTCCATAGTTATACACACAACACCATAAGAAAGTTCCCAATTTATTAAGTGTATATTATTCGCATCCTAAATATACAATATAAACACCCCGAGACTAAGCTGCGGTGCACACATACTCTGCTATCCATCCCGATACATCACGTACATAAGTATCACATATTCCGAATCTCTCAGGAATAGTTCACAGATAACAACATCACAAATAGTGGAGGCGAACACAGTCACATCACATGGGTCACGCACATACCTACGCTCCCACGATCAGCGGACTTATTAACATCCCAATAAGTCTTTCTCTGACCTATGTTCATCGAGGTAACCAGTCTAAATCCGGGCAACACAAGGATTAGAGGGCCCTAAGCGAACGCAAACCTCCCGTGATAGCAAGTATGGTAGGTATGTCATACACACAATTCATATACCAATACTAAGTAAACACACATCTTAGTAATCCCGTAGTTTAATTGTAGTACTATTCTCATTCTAGTACCAATATATAGTTTACACACTTTATACGATTCCGGTTTATAATCATACGCGCCATAATCTATTCTCACGTCGTAGTAAACACTCACGTCTCAATCCCATATCAACCATTATGTAGATCACTCGTATATAATTTACTCCTCAAAATAACACAAACGTCCCAAACCTATCAATACATCATCAAAGGAAGGTTATCTATATCCTCGAACAAGATTACGGGACTCCCAAAATCAAAACAGGCCAAAAAGGCCTAAACTGCCAGCTCGTTAGAAGTCTCGTTCGAACGAGGCTGTTCGAACGAGATTCCAGTTCGTTCGAACGAACTGTACCTTCTAACGACGTCTCGTTCGAATGAATGTATCGAACGAAATACAGTTCGTTCGAACGAAGGTATCGAACGAAGTCTCCCCTCGTTAGAAGCGACTGGTCAACTCGTTAGAAGCTCGTTCGAACGAGCTCGTTCGAACGACCTGGGAAGGTCTTCTAACGAGGGACCAGTTTCGGCCAAGAATTTCTTAGTTACGTTTTTCATCAATTTTTACTCCTCAAATCTCCTCTAAACTTCATCCCAACAATGTTTAAAGGTCTCTAATCACTCCTAAACATAACAAGGTTATAAACTAACGTATTTTACTGAGTTAATTCATCCCAATCATCATTAAATCATCAAGTCTCATCACTTTCCCTCAATTATTCAAGAACACAAACCCTAAAATTTTAATTCATGAATTAACTCAATAAAAATCCATTTTAATTTCACCCAATCACTAATATCCTCAGTATAATCATCTACCTATCATTCTACATGCAATTCTCCTCAAGATTTCAAGTTCTAAATTCCAAAATACATGGGTTTTCATATTACACCAAGAACAAATCAATTTTATTAAATTCCTATACATGGAAAGAGCATTCTATGAAATTAAATGATATTAAACCACTTGCCTTGAGTTTATTTCTGATTTTGATGTTGATTTGTTGAAGCTATCTCTCTCTCTCTGCAGAATATCCTCCCTACAAGCTTTCTTCTCCAAAGGTGGCTATGGTGGCTAGGGTTTTTCTTTGGGAAAGTTGGAAACCTAATTTGATAACCTCCGTAGCTTATTGGGTCATTAAGGGTTGGTTAGTGGCTTAGTGGGTCAAATCCATATCAGATTAAAACTCCCAATTTTCTTCACTTTTAATTCTCCAAAAATACAAAATTACCAAAATGTCCTTTATGTTGCCGGTATGGCCTAAAAATACCCCGGGACCCAAACTAAACCCCCGGCTAGTGTTTTCTGACTATCTCGACCCTTCCGGACGCCTTGGCGCACTCAAAACGACCATACGGATAATAAAAATAAAAATCACTTTTATAATTAAAATAATATACCATGACGCGACGGTCACACGCGTCTTAACAAAATTCCCAAATTGCCGTATATAAATCTCACGACAAATTTCATAATTCAATATTCATATAACATCATATATGCTCAATATAGTCAAATACCAACTCACATCTCGCTAGTATTTTATCCGGATTGATTCCCAATTAATTAATTAATCCCAAAAATAAATATAGCCAAATATACGGGGTATTACATACTTCCCCCCTAATTACTGAATTTCGTCCCAAAATTCGAAACTAGAAAGTACCTGGTATGAACAACTCTGGATAACGTTCGCGCATCTCATCCTCGCGCTCCCATGTGGACTCCTCGACATTGTGATGTCGCCACTGAACACGCACTAACGGAACTATCTTTGACCGTAGCTTCCTCTCACTTCGGTCCAAAATAGCAATCGGCCCCTCCTCGTAGGATCTATCCGGCTGGAGATCGATGTCCTCCACCGCAATGTGAGAATGAGCCAAATTATCTCTAAGGTATTTCCTTAGCGAGGAAATATGGAACACATCGTGGATCCGATGCAAATGCTCCGGTAATCCAAGTCTATACGCAACCGGTCCGATCCGCTCAATAATAGGAAATGGCCCCACATACCTCGGTGCCAACTTCCCCTTCTTCCCGAAACGCATAATCCCCTTCATAGGAGATACTCTGAGCAAAACCTGGTCCCCCACTTGGAACTCCCTGAAAAATCTCTTCGCATCAGCATAACTCTTCTGCTTGTCTTGAGTTACCCGAATGCGACTCCGAATCAACTCAATCCTTGCCGAAGTATCCTGAATCACTTCCGGCCCAAGTAGTTTGTTGTCCCCCACATCTAACCAACATGCTGGGGAATGACAAGGCTTTCCGTACAATGCCTCAAACGGAGCCATGCCAATAGTGAACTGATAGGAGTTGTTGTAAGCAAACTCCACCAGTGGAAGGTACTGCTCCCATCCACCCCCAAAGTCAATAATGCACATGCGTAGCATGTCCTCCAATATCTGAGTTGTGCGCTCGGTTTGCCCATCGGTCTGCGGATGATAAGCCGTACTCAACCGCAATTCCGTGCCCATGGCCTCCTGGAAACTCTCCCAAAACCGCGAAACAAATATCTTGTCTCTGTCAGACACGATATTTAAGGGTACACCGTGAAGTCTCACAACCTCTGAAATGAAGAGCTGGGCATACTGTCCCGTAGTGTAGTCAGTCCTTACGGGTAAAAAGTGAGCGACTTTGGACAACCTGTCCACAATTACCCAAACGGAGTCGTGACCCCTCTGCGACGTAGGCAACCCCATGATAAAGTCCATGGATATGCTCTCCCACATCCACACCGGGACCTCCAACGGCTGTAGCAGTCCTGCCGGTCTCTGATGATCCACTTTTACAAGCTGACAAGTGGCGCATTTCGAAACAAACTCAGCGATATCTCTCTTCATACCTCTCCACCAATACTGGCGTCTCATGTCTTGGTACATTTTGTCCCCTCCGGGATGTACCGCGAACCGTGAGCCATGTTACTCTGCCATCACCTCGTGTCGTAATATCTCCCCCTCCGGAACTACCAATCTCCCATTGAAGCGTAATCCCCCGTCTGAGCTGACGGTATAGGACTCGGCTCCCTCTGCTAGTAATCGAACTATCTGCTCCTGACAGAATGAGTCATTAGCCTGTGCCCGTACTACCTTCGTGACAATCTGCAGTGTAACGGTCATCACAGACATGAAAGATCGGGCCACTGCATCCTGGTGTCCCAACTCCTTCCACTTAGCCTTCCACACCTCTGCCACCTCATCTGCTGGCCTACGGCTCAACGCGTCTGCTACCACGTTAGCCTTTCCCGGGTGATACTGGATGTCGAACTGGTAGTCTTTCACAAACTCAAGCCACCTCCTTTGCCGCATGTTCAACTCCTTCTGAGTGAATAGGTACTTTAGGGACTTGTGGTCCGTGAACAATTGGAACTTTTCCCCCAAAAGATAGTGCCTCCAAATCCGTAGGGCAAATACCACTGCCGCTAACTCCAAATCATGGGTGGGGTAATTCTTCTCATGAGTCTTAAGCTTACGAGAAGCATAAGCTATGGCCTGTCTCTCCTGCTGTAATACACCTCCAAGTCCTTGCAAAGACGCATCGGTGTAAACCAAATACTCAACTCCCGGTCTCGGAAATGCTAACACAGGTGCTGAGGTCAATTTATCCTTCAACTCATCGAATGCCAACTGACAGGCATCACTCCAGATAAATGGCACACCCTTACGAGTCAGATGTGTCAAAGGACCCGCTATCTTCGAGAAATCCCGAATGAACCTCCTGTAGTATCCTGCTAGACCCAAGAAACTACGAATCTCCGTCTGTGTCGTGGGCTGTCCCCACTCTCTCACCGCTGATACTTTCCCCGGATCAACAGATATTCCCCGGTCGGAAATGATATGTCCCAAAAACTGGACCTCCTTCAACCAAAACCCGCATTTCTCATATTTTGCATACAACTCGTTCTGACGAAGTGTCTGCATAACCTGCCTCAAATGCTCGGCGTGCTCCTCCTCTATCTGAGAGTAAACCAGAATGTCATCAATGAAGACAATGACAAAATGATCTAGGAAATCCCTGAACACTCTGTTCATCAAGTCCATAAACACTGCTGGAGTGTTGGTCAGACCAAAAGGCATAACCCGAAACTCGTATGAACCATATCTCGACAAGAACGCAGTCTTCGAGACATCCTCCTCCCTGATACGCAACTGATGGTATCCTGATCTCAAATCAATCTTCGAGAAGAAAGAAGCTCCTCTCAACTGGTCGAATAAGTCATCGATTCGAGGCAACGGATACTTATTCCGTATCGTGACCTTATTCAACTCTCGGTAGTCCACACACAATCTCAGTGAACCGTCCCTCTTCTTCACAAAAAAAACTGGAGCGCCCCAAGGTGAGGTACTCCTGCGAATAAAGCCCTGACCTAACAGTTGCTCTATCTGATCTCGTAGCTCTCGCATCTCTGCCGGAGCCATACGGTACGGTGCGCGTGCTATAGGCCTCGTATCTGGCAATAGGTCTATAACAAAGTCTATCTCTCGACTGGGGGGTAGGCCTGGTATCTCCTGAAACACATCCGAATACTCCCTGACTACTGGGATAGAATCTAAAGGAATCACTACCTCCTTAGAGGTATCCTCCTCAATGTAATACAGATGAGCGGTCAATCCTCCCTCTGGGCGAGGCATCACCACTACAAACATCTCTTGCCCCGGAATGGCAAACACAATGCTCCCGCTGAAGCAATCAATCATGGCCCTATAAGCTACGAGCCAATCCAGGTCACGACTCCGTTTGGGTAATTGTGGACAGGTTGTCCAAAGTCGCTCACTTTTTACCCGTAAGGACTGACTACACTACGGGACAGTATGCCCAGCTCTTCATTTCAGAGATTGTGAGACTTCACGGTGTACCCCTAAATATCGTGTCTGACAGAGACAAGATATTTATTTCGCGGTTTTGGGAGAGTTTCCAGGAGGCCATGGGCACGGAATTGCGGTTGAGTACGGCTTATCATTCGCAGACCGATGGGCAGACCGAGCGCACAAATCAGATGTTGGAGGACATGCTACGCATGTGCATTATTGACTTTGGGGGTGGATGGGAGCAGTACCTTCCACTGGTAGAGTTTGCTTACAACAACTCCTATCAGTTCACTATTGGCATGGCTCCGTTTGAGGCATTGTACGGAAGGCCTTGTCGTTCCCCAGCATGTTGGTTAGAGGTGGGAGACAACAAACTACTTGGGCCGGAAGTGATTCAGGATACTTCGGCAAGGATTGAGTTGATTCGGAGTCGCATTCGGGTAGCTCAAGACAGGCATAAGAGTTATGCCGATGCGAAGAGATTTTTCAGGGAGTTCCAAGTGGGGGACCAGGTTTTGCTCAGAGTATCTCCAATGAAGGGGATTATGCATTTCGGGAAGAAGGGGAAGTTGGCACCGAGGTATGTGGGGCCGTTTCCTATTATTGAGCGGATCGGACCGGTTGCGTATAGACTTGGATTACCGGAGCATTTGCATCGGATCCACAATGTGTTCCATATTTCCTCGCTAAGGAAATACCTTAGAGATAATTTGGCTCATTCTCACATTGCGGTGGAGGACATCAATCTCCAGCCGGATAGCTCCTACGAGGAGGGGCCGATTGCTATTTTGGACCGAAGTGAGAGGAAGCTGCGGTCAAAGATAGTTCCGTTAGTGCGTGTTCAGTGGCGACATCACAACGTCGAGGAGTCCACATGGGAGCGCGAGGATGAGATGCGCGAACGTTATCCAGAGTTGTTCATACCAGGTACTTTCTAGTTCTGAATTTCGGGACTAAATTCAGTTATTAGGGGGGAAGTATGTAATACCCCGTATTTTTGGCTATATTTATTTTTGGGATTAATTAATTAATTGGGAATTAATCCGGATAAAATACTAGCGAGATGTGAGTTGGTATTTAACTATATTGAGCATATATGATGTTATATGAATATTGAATTATGAAATTTGTCGTGAGATTTATATACGGCAATTTGGGAATTTTGTTGAGATGCGTGTGACCACCGCGTCATGGTATATTATTTTAATTATAAAAGTGATTTTTATTTTTATTATCCGTATGGTTGTTTTGAGTGCGCCAACGCGTCCGGAAGGGTCGAGATAGTCAGAAAACACTAGCCGGGGGTTTAGTTTGGGTCCCGGGGTATTTTTAGGCCATACCGGCAACATAAAGGACATTTTGGTAATTTTGTATTTTTGGAGAATTAAAAGTGACGAAAATTGGGAGTTTTAATCTGATATGGATTTGACCTACTAAGCCACTAACCAACCCTTAATGACCCAATAAGCTACGGAGGTTATCAAATTAGGTTTCCAACATTCCCAAAGAAAAACCCTAGCCACCATAGCCACCTTTGGAGAAGAAAGCTTGTAGGGAGGAAATTCTGCAGAGAGAGAGAGATAGCTTCAACAAATCAACATCAAAATCAGAAATAAACTCAAGGTAAGTGGTTTAATATCATTTAATTTCAGAGAATGCTCTTTCCATGTATAGGAATTTAATAAAATTGATTTGTTCTTGGTGTAATATGAAAACCCATGTATTTTGGAATTTAGAACTTGAAATCTTGAGGAGAATTGCATGTAGAATGATAGGTAGATGATTATACTGAGGATATTAGTGATTGGGTGAAATTAAAACGGATTTTTATTGGGTTAATTCATGAATTAAAATTTTAGGGTTTGTGTTCTTGAATAATTGGGGGAAAGTGATGAGACTTGATGATTTAATGATGATTGGGATGAATTAACTCAGTAAAATACGTTAGTTTATAACCTTGTTATGTTTAGGAGTGATTAGAGACCTTTAAACATTGTTGGAACGAAGTTTAGAGGATATTTGAGGAGCAAAAATTGATGAAAAACGTAACTAAGAAATTCTGGGCCGAAACTGGTCCCTCGTTAGAAGACCTTCCCAGGTCGTTCGAACGAGCTCGTTCGAACGAGCTTCTAACGAGTTGACCAGTCGCTTCTAACGAGGGGAGACTTCGTTCGATACCTTCGTTCGAACGAACTGTATTTCGTTCGATACATTCGTTCGAACGAGACGTCATTAGAAGGTACAGTTCGTTCGAACGAACTGGAATCTCGTTCGAACAGCCTCGTTCGAACGAGACTTCTAACGAGCTGGCAGTTTAGGCCTTTTTGGCCTGTTTTGATTTTGGGAGTCCCGTAATCTTGTTCGAGGATATAGATAACCTTCCTTTGATGATGTATTGATAGGTTTGGGACGTTTGTGTTATTTTGAGGAGTAAATTATATACGAGTGATCTACAAAATGGTTGATATGGGATTGAGACGTGAGTGTTTACTACGACGTGAGAATAGATTATGGCGCGTATGATTATAAACCGGAATCGTATAAAGTGTGTAAACTATATATTGGTACTAGAATGAGAATAGTACTACAATTAAACTACGGGATTACTAAGATGTGTGTTTACTTAGTATTGGTATATGAATTGTGTGTATGACATACCTACCATACTTGCTATCACGGGAGGTTTGCGTTCGCTTAGGGCCCTCTAATCCTTGTGTTGCCCGGATTTAGACTGGTTACCTCGATGATCATAGGTCAGAGAAAGACTTATTGGGATGTTAATAAGTCCGCTGATCGTGGGAGCGTAGGTATGTGCGTGAGCCATGTGATGTGTCTGTGTTCGCCTCCACTATTTGTGATGTTGTTATCTGTGAACTATTCCTGAGAGATTCGGAATATATGATCCTTATGTACGTGATGTACCGGGATGGATAGCAGAGTATGTGTGCACCGCATCTTAGTCTCGGGGTGCTTATATTGTATATTTAGGATGCGAATAATATACACTTAATCAATTGGGAACTTTCTTATGGTGTTGTGTGTATAACTATGGAATAACAAAGGGTTGATCTTTTATGAGTTGTATTACTTTTATATGAGAACCTGAATTTACGTTAAGCCCCTATTTAATTGTGATCGTTAGTATGTTAATGGGAACCGAGTAATCAGGGTAGAACCTATGGTAGTCTAGCTAGATATGATGTCACTTAGCTAGTAGTTAGATGGGTACTTACGTTAGGGGTGCACAGTTAGACGAGAGGTGAGATTTCATGTGAGTGCACGTCCTAACATGTACTTTGCATTTAATTTTTTAAATGTTTTTAAAGCACTTGCAGGTTTTTAAAGCACGTCCTAACATGTTTTAAATGTTTTTAAAACCTGCAAGTACTTTGCATTTAATTTTTTAAATGTATTTAAATGTTTTTAAAGCACGTCCTAACATGTTTTAAATGTGAGTGATGCAGGGGAAGCTTATTGGAACTTTGAATTCCACCAAATTATTCTATTTGGGGAGAGAATGAAGCTTTCTACTCAACCTACCAACATTTATGACAAATAAGTTCGGGCATAGCGAATCCCACACCATAAGCTTACATGAGATTTAAAGAATCCAACTGAATCTCCATTTATCATTAAATAAAACTAGAAATTTGATACATTACTCCATATCATATCAATCTAAGTTTTGTTAAATCCCACCCTCCTCATAACATTGATAAAATTAAAAACTAAGAGATTCTATCATAAGACTTTTCCATATTTAACTTTAAACCTGCATTGACACCAAGATTCTTGTGACTAAGTATATCTATCATTTGTTTGTCCATAAGAATATTATCACCGACGCATCTTCCTTACACAAAATCACTCTGATTATAGGAAATAAACTTTGGAAGAATAGGGCCCAACCTACTAGATAAGACTTTGGATATGATTTTATTTCATAAATTACAGATAATAATTGGTTTTAGGTCTGAAAAAGTTAGTAAAAGTGTCTTTTGGCAAAATAAGATAAATGAGCATGGATGTCATAAGTTTGTGAAACTCCAAGCTACAAAGAGATCCCCCATTTCCTTATGAACATCCTCTCTTATTATATCCTAAACATATGTGAAGAATTTTCCTAAAGAATGATCCATTTCAGGTGAACTTTTCCCATTTAAATAGGTTAGTACTTTTAGAGTATCTTTTCTTCTTCCCTTTCTTAGGCCTGATGGAAGGGAAAAAGCATTATTGAGTAACAAACCAATTCCCCCTTATCTTTATTACTGTAGGTGATGCGTTTGAGAATTTAGTTATGGGTGGAAAGAACTTACTTCACCACGTGGATCCAACCGCATACCAATATAGCATTGTAGGGGGATTCAATGTTAAAACCTAGAATTCTATCAGCTTAGATATATTCCTAGTTTTTACTTCACCACCTTTCCTAAGGGCATAGTTATTTTTTCATCCAAGTCGACCAGAGGGATGGTTACTTCCTTCATATATTCCATTTAGAGATTTAATTGTCGAAAGTTTTTAGATACAAGGCCTCTAAGAATGTTCCCTTGTCAAGAAATAGATTTTCGACATCCAGTGGGTAATTTTGGAGTGATCACTAGTGAGTCATGATGCGGATTTCTAACTCTGATTAGGTCTTCCTTGGTGAAGACTCTATACTTTTCATTGTTAATATCTTTTGGTCGACAGTTCCTGCCCGGTGAGGTTTTAGTAGGGCCAACATGGAAATCTTCCATGACTGTAGTAACCTTTTTCCAATTCCATTTGAACAACATTACCGAGAATTTGATTAGAAATTAAGGCACCATGGATGACCATAAACTAATATCCGATATCTTTATCGTCTAAGACATTGTCACGTTTCTGGTCGCACTCTAGAAGATATTTACCATTATTCTATTCAACGTAGTCATCTATATGATCTTTATGGGTAAGATCTTCTAGGTGCGACTTGAATTTCGTGAAGTTTTCCATTGTGTGCTCATGTTCCTTGTCATAAGAACATCTCATAGAGCTATTTCTCTTCAATGTATCCCCCATCATGTTCTTCGATCACTTGTAATATGGATGGTCTTTTATTTTATTCAAGATTTTATAGATTGTCTCTTTGAACATAATGTTGATCGCTCAGTGGGACTTTGCTTGTCCTACCTTGTAGTCACCTTTAAATCTTTTATCCTATTTTCTTCCCACCTTCTTGAGAGCATTATTTTTATACCCATTCTTTATCATCTTCATCTAGACATTATCCTGCTATGTTTCAACCATGACATCATCCAATCTAGAATACTTATGAATACTTAACATGTGGTCTTCGATGGTACTATAATTCTTCTTAATAAGGTACTGGTCTAGTATAGAGTTGATCGTATGCCAATATTGAATTTATCCAGCATTACTTTCTGAGAGAATTTTTCCACTTTGTTGTAGTTTTTTCAATATCGTCGAGTGTAGTCATGTAAAATTTCTTGTGGATTATTCTTCATTGTTAGGAGTGAGTCCATCCTCTTTCGATAGGAACTACTGGTGATAAATATTATCGTGAAATCCTATATAACTTACGTCAAACTGGTGACCAACATATGTAGTAGCATCTTAAATCACTTATGTGAGAAATCCATGAAACGAGAGGGGAAGATGCGCCATATGAAGGCCTTATTGTTTCTCTAGATGTTCATTGCTTAGTGACACGTAGAATTTTCATTTTTCCCCATGGATACTGCTCCATTATGTCCTGATGACACTGAAAACTAGTGTTCTCCTCTCATTGGATATGTGTGGTGTCCTCTTGTTGATAGATTCATCGTTCATATCTGTCCATAACCTATGAGAATTAGTTGGATTGTGGAGGTTCATTTCTTTCAATAGTCTTCATGGGGCCAATAACATGAGGTCAGAGTTTGATGACTCCTATTAGGATGCACTTCGTAGCTAATCCTGGTTTCTTCATGTTTATTTTTATCATTGTGATGGCTGACGTGAGATGGCAGACATGGGTTGTGTGAGTGAGACAAAATCCCTCATTTACTTTTCTTAGCTGAGAAAAGGAAATATTTTTCAATAGATAATGACAATTATATGTGGTAAAATCCTATAATTTTGAAATAATAAAATTAGGTATAGTAAAGAAAATATTCACAATCATAAAATGACATAGTATTCACGGGGTTTGAAAATGTGCCAAAGTCCACGGGGTGTTTTTCTCTCCTTATTGATCGTTCTTGATAATAAAGACTAAAAATTACAAGGACCTCAAATCCCACCTTGAGGAACTGGATTAGGATCAATGACGTTGTTTAGAAGAAGAAAGGTTCATCACAACATGTGCATGAACAAAGATCGAATATCATACTTGAGGATGAAGTGGGGCACGATTTTTAAATAATCCATAGAGTCTTAGGTCCAGTGAGTAACTCGAAGATAAATAATATTTTGGATGAAGATTTGGGTTAAGAATTTTGAGTGATTAATGGATCCTCAAACCCAAATCAAATAAAAGGGAATGTGCTCAGGATGGAATTGAAGAAGCTCATGGTAGTTATGGAAAACTATCGGGTCGACCCAACCAATCCCATTATGGGAAGTGATGAAGACCTGAGAGTATTGATTATTTAAAGACATTGTCTTCATCGACGATGATTTGTTCGGAGTAAGGAATCCCCACCATGATGCTCTCATAATCGCTCTTAGGGTTTCTAATTGAGATATGTAGAAGTTTTTGGTGGGTCATGGGAGTTACTTTAAGGTAATATACAACAAAATGTTCAATCATTTAAATCTGGGCATAGAAGACATGTAAGGTGACATTATGCCCTCTGTTAAATTTACATGAAGGATAACTTTTCCCATTGGGAAGGTTATTTTCTCCGTTTGAGTATGAAGTATCTCTAATCTTATTAAGTTCCTTGTCGTAAATATAGATTCCCCATATAATGCTATACCCATCAGAGGGTGGTTTCATTCCATGAGGGCGGTGACATCATATAATATATCACTGACAAGGGGGTCATGGAGATTTAGGAAATCCAGGACTTAGATTGAAATTATTCAAAGCATCCATATGACCAAAATAAGAAAAGAAAAAAGAGAAAACCATTGGAACTAGAATAGGGATCCATACCCTCCAAGTAGAAACTAAAGTAGGGGTGACCTTGTGTTATGGAAATCAGGGTTGCACCTGCCGATCGGGCTATGCAACCTCTTTAAGAGGTATTTTTTTATGATGAACTGAGAAGAATGTCTTGATCAAAGGTTCACTCACCAATGAAGGGAAGGAAGAGCAGGTTACTTTCCTCAAAACCAAAGAGGACTTTTTTTCCTTAAAATTGTATGACATGTAGGAATAGATTCTGAAGTAAGGTGTCACAAGATCTATGTAGATTCGTTTTATCCTATAGTGACTTAAAAGTCTTAACGAACAACACTTGAGAAAGAAAGGATAGTTAAAGAGGAAGTTGGGAAACTTTTGGAGGCACAATCCATAAAGGAAGTTCAATTCCCTAAGTAGCTATCAGACCCGGTGGTCGTAAAAAAACAAAGGAAAATGGAGAGTATTTATAAAACTCACCGGTCTTAATCTAGCATGTCTAAATGATAGTTTTCCTTTGCTAAAGATAGACCAGTTTGTAGACTCAACTGCCAACTATGAATGTATGAGATTCCTCGATGCCGACTCAGGGTCATCATATCCCACTATTCTCCCCCGACCAGGAAAATACTTCCTTCATCACTATATTGTACTGCAACAGGGTGATGCCATCCTAATTAAAGAATCATAGGGAACCTACTAAAGGCTTGTGACAAAGGTATTCAAGGAACAACTAGCAGATACGACATAGGTATATATAGATGAAATTCTTGTGAATTGAAGAAAGAAGGAGCATTAACTTGAAGACCTAACAAGGAATTTTAAAATCCTTCACAATCATTGAATGAAGTTGAATGTGGCAAAATGATACTTTGAGGTACAATCGAGAAAGTTACTTGGATACTTTATCAGTCAAAGAGTCTAACTTTTGCCTCAAGCAATCACTTACGCCTTTCAATCATCAATTATGGAAATGGTTTCATTTGTATATTTGTTATTATTTTTTCTTATCTTGTTATTTCATATATTTAATTTGGATATAATAAATAATTATTTGTGTGTTATAATTATTTTTTAATCTTCACTTCATTTTTTAAGACAAATATATAATTTTTAGACTTTGAGATGAATAGAGCGTGAGAGACGGTTGAGGTTTGGTTGTGTTTAGGAGCTCATTTTCACACTGGGGGATGGGCTAGGGTTGAGGGAATTATAACTTTGGAATGGAATAATGTCATAAGGTCGTATTTAGGCAATGATGGAAAAAAGAATTTAATGCGAGTAAATTATACATCTTGTAATCAATAATATTATAAACTTCCTTATTAATTATTCCTTATTTACTACGGTATCAATTTTCAATACATACACAATATAAACAATGGTATCAATTTTCAATACATACACAATATAAACAATGTTATTTTAAGTCCGACTCTCATTAGTTATTTATATTGGATTTTAACCCACATAACTTTTGTTCCTTCTGGATTAGCTCCAAAAAAAAAATTTAGGGACGCAAAAAAACTAAGTAATTAGAGTTATTTTTAATTTATGAGTGCACTTGCTCCACTTGGAACTATAAGTTTTTAGGTTAGGTAAAAAATTGAGGAGATTTTGGCTATATTGCAAAAGAAATGAAGATTTGTGAAATTGATTAGATTTTTTCACTCTTTTTATTCGTCAATAATGAGTAATTCCTTTTGTGGGTGGGTGGGGGGGGGGGGGGGGGGGGGCATTATTCAGCAAAAATGATAACTATAAAAATTCTAATGCTATATATAGATTCAATTTGTTTTGAATTAAATTGAATTCATTTTTAAGAGAGAAATTAATACATGTTAATATTATTCAAAAGAAACCAATTATTCTTAGTATTCATTATTGTGTTATTTGCACAATAAAGGCTAAACTCTTTTTTTCCATACTAACACTTGATCAGTTAAGAGACTACTTTATGTACATGGGGGAATCTTTAATAGATTATTATTAAAGATTCGCAGTGAAATATGTTTCAACACGTTGAAAATTAATAAGGTGAAATACGTTTTTACCTATTTAAAGTTATATTTTCTTCTCTATTTTTGTTTAAAGTTTCATATTTATAGGGTTTGCACTTATTCACAATATCAAATCAACAAAAAATTAATTTTAAATATGTGAAAAACATTTCACCATTTTATTTTTTACCGTGATTAAAAGTATTTCACACCGAACCAAACGGACCCTTACATGTTTTCATCTTTGAGTTGTTCAAAGTCAATTAGTTGTTCAAGTTGGATCTTATAAACATTCCATCCTTTGATCTCTACAACCACGTTTTGATATCAGGAATATTTCCAACTTAAAAAAAAAATTGGATGATGATTCTAATTTCAATAATTTAGGAACGTTATCAAAGCAATGCATGATGCTTTATATATGTAACAACCCGTAATTTTTAATTTTATATTTTTAAATTAATTCAGATTTTTTGGGGTAAAATAAAATTTTGAAATTTATAAAGTTTAGTAATTCAAAAGGTTGAGTTTTAATATCAAAAAGTTGAATTTTAATCGAAATTAAAATCGGAGTCAAAATGGAAATTAAAAAAAAAACGCTTGTCACGGTTTTGATATTTGACTAACGGCCAAACTTTTTTTTAGTTTAAATACAATTCTATTAGCATTAGAACTCCTAAGAAATTAAAACTAATACGTGGCGGGGTTCTTCAAATTATTTTTTTTCACAACTCTACCTCCAGAGTGCTTCTCCAAAATTATTCCCTTTCAACCTCTAAACCCTACTCACATTCTTCATAACGTTCAACTCAAGATTTGTCAAGATTAACTGGTTTTCTCAAGATGGGTTAAGAACGAATCTGTATCAACTTTTCAAGAAGAATACATCTTTGAAATCAAAATTCTCAATTAATTTTTATTCGGGCATGGATACTCTATCTTATTTGGTATTTTCTAGAGTTTGAGTTAGAACAAGATTTGATTATTTTCGTGAGAGAAGCGTAGGGGTGTGATCAGAATTTTGAGGAAGAATCATATGAGTTTCTTTTGATGATTTTGAGGTTCAGGACTTACACAATGTGCTCCTGAATTCTCTCGAGAGTATTTTGTTTGTTTCATGTGTTATTTTCACTCATGTTGAATTGTGGTATTCATTGGAATCCTATGAGATATATATTGGAATCTAAAATTTTCATATTGTATTTGTTGATGGGCATGGTGTCATGAAATTGTTATATGGCATGGAAAATGGGCACCCGCCAATAGTTCAAAAGTCCAATAGCCATGATGAGGTGAGGTCTGGTGACCCATTGATATGCAATTGAAAATTTTAAATTTGTACAATGCTTGAATAATGTATTTGATTCATATGTGCAATTTCATATTGTTGCGCCTTATTCACCGTCATTATTTGTGAGCATCTATTTGTGTCATATTGTGTACTTTCCTGTATTTTCTTTTAGTGCCAGGTTAACGTGAATTTGGACGCTACGGATTATTTGGAGGATTTTAGAGCATGGAGTTGGGAAGATTATTTTTTGTATAGCTTGGCACTGTAATTTATTTGGAGAGCTTAGCTTTATTTTTAGAGGAATTAAATTGCAATCATTTTGGAAGTATTTTAGATTCATTATATTTATTTTGTGGAATATAAATGCGCTATACTGTTGTTGATGAATTTAGTTTAGTTTTAATCATAGCGGCTCATGTTTTGCGAGGGGTGTTACAATATATTAGATAAAAGTATTACATGGAACAGATTGGTCTTGAATTATAATAGTGGAAAATAGTTTTGACCTGTTGTATATGTTCGTATGATACTTATTTCTAATCAAAAGCTCTATGATTGGATAGACATATCTGTTATATTATATTTCATATGATATTGGCAATATGGATACTTATTTTCTAATTTTATTAGTTTTAATAAATTATCGATTGGTTTTTTGTATCACATGTATTAAAGATTTATAATTAACATGAAAGTGTTTTTTCTCCATATCTATCTACTCTAATATATATATATATATATATATATATATATATATATATATATATAAGGAGTAGAATAGTTGGCACTATTCCATAAGTTGAAAACTTAATCAGAGGCTAGGAGTGAACCAACAAGGCAACGATCTAATGCTTGATATTAAAATACCCCTCTTACCATTATTGCCACTTTAATATTTGAGTTCCCCCTCTTTTTTAACCCTTCATTTCCTTTCCCTCTCCTACCCAAAATTCAAATACATGGTTAAAATTGAAAATTACTACTATAAAACCTTTTTACACTAATAGAGTACACTACTCTCTCTCTCTCTCAATCCAACAACTCTCCCTCTCTCCCACCTAGCGTCAGTTCCACACCAAACCCACCACGCAGAAGGTCTCACTCTCGATCTTCACCCCAACAGTTTTTTATGATCTTAGTCCCAGGTATACCGTCTATTTTTCTCTTTGTTTAGTTTGCACTTAATTAGGTCTCTTAACTTTTTTTCTATGGTTTGAAATTCTTTTCGTGTTCGTCATTTAGCAAAAATGATTTTTGGGGATCAAATGGTTTTCTAGAATAATTTGATTTGTAGGTACTAATCTGGGATAATTTTGTAGGTACTAATTTCTTAAGCATGTGTTATATATTTTGGATTTGGATAATTTCTAGGTAATATCTCTCTTAACCTTTTTTCTACGGTTTGAAATTATTTTCATTTTCATCATTTTGTAAAAAATTATTTTGGGGGATCAAATGGTTTTATGAATAATTTGATTTGTAGGTACTAATCTGGGATTTTGTATTCTGGATTTGATATTCATATTTTGGATTCTTTTTTTATTATAAGGGTATTTTGTAATGTCATGTACTCATGGTTAGATCTCACTCTATTTGATTTTTTTCTCTTTTGTGGTATAAATCATAGATTTTTTGTGGTAAATCTCCTCTCTTTTCAGTTTTTAGGGTTTGTTTTGTTTCTTTTAATTGGTTGGTTTGTGGTTTTTGTGTCCCGTTTGGGGTTTTTCTTTAAGAATGGTTTTGTTTAATTGGTTTAGGGTTTGTATTGGTTTAAAAATGGGTCTGTAAAAAATGTATGATTTGTATATGTTGGTTATGTAGAAAATGTTCGATTTGTATATGTCAGTTTGTATTGACATTTCTGCGTATGTTGTTTTTGAATATGTTATGTGTGGATAGGATTTGTTTTTCTTTTCCAAAAATGGCTATGTATATGGTTTATAAAATGTCTGATATGGGTTTTTGTTTTGTTTATTCCTCAGTGACAATCTATTTGTTGCTAAATGGTTCTGATTACATCTTTGTTTTTTTTCAGATCTATGAAAATTGGATGTTGTTTGGTGCCCTTCAACATACTCTCTTTTATTCATTATATCATATAAAAGTGATGTCGAATTCTTGTTTCTCAGATGCAACATAAGGCCAACTTCCTTTTACCTCATTATTCTGTAGGTATTTATTTGGATTTGTAAAGTAGTTGACAATTATTATTTACGTGCCTTATGTTTGGTGGGTATTCTCTTTGTCTTTGTAAGGAATTTGATTTTTCAACTAAGATTTTGCTTCCATCAACAATTTGTAAGATGACCTTACTTTGTTGATATTTCAATTTGGTCTATCTAATTATCATTTCTTTTGTTTCTTTAAGGACTCAATTTACTATTTATGTAATCCTAGTTATAGTACATGATTTTAGTGTTAGAGAGTTCACATTGTAGTGTCAAATCATTTCTCCATATTCTATATTAACCTTGTTGTTACATATTTTCTCTGTTAACTATGTAGTTATATCATTCGACCTAGGGTGACTACATAATATATGGTTATGCATATATTACAGACTTAAGATCTATGGTTAGTACTGGTAGATTCCTTTCCCAAGTTCATTAATTGTGTGTCGTTTGAACATAATTTCCTCATGACCACCTCTTTCTTAATTTTGTAGCTAACATAAAGAAACAACTGTAAAAATTTCTTAGGCATTCATTACCGTTTACGATTGTCTAAGATTGGGAAGAAATGGTTTCGACCAATCATCAAATCCTTTGGCATTAAAAGGTACAAATCTCTCCCATGTCTATAGATTCGTAAGGTTATTTGTTTTACAACTTTGAGGGTAAACTCTTTCAGAAAATAATCATTTGTGGGTTATATCTAATTAGTTGCCTTTATCTATTTGAATTCGATTTCTTAGACATCTCTCTATAATTATTTAGATATTTGTGTTTATAGATCTTAGACGTGATACCTCTGTTACACACCTGTCTCAATGTTACCAAATATCGTAGTTGGTGTTGAGTAAAAAACTAGATTTGATCTAATTAATTAATCACAGATAAATATGAAATAAAAATAAGACAAAGGATTTTTAAAATGGTTCAGCCTTACCAAATGGCCTATGTCCACTATGTTGCATTGCAGATGTTCGCCTTAATCTCGATGATGATTACAAGAGATTCCTCCCCCCATTGAGGAGGGTGTTTCAATGTATTTATATCCTTGGGGATGTTAGTAGTAATATGTGATATGCCGTTATTTAATAGACATATACATCTATATAATAAGAATGTTCATTAAATCCGATGTTCATTGAATGTACAATTGTCGCTTGTTCTTCTTGGCTAGATGCTCTGCATGCTGAGTAGGTCGGCACGCTATGTAGCTCGGGACGCTGAGTAGCTCAGCATGTTCGGTAGCTCGGTGAGTATATGTGTTTACCACGTAAGATGACACGTGTCTTTATATAATTGGTCCACGTTTGCTGACTAATTTTCGTATCAACAGAAGCCCCAATGTTTCATAGTTGAGTTTTGATATGAGAGTATGGAATATTTTACTCGAAAGTTGCTCGAGTACCTTTGTACGTATTGATTACTTAAAAATCTCCAACACTTAGGAATTTTTCCTCTAGTTTCTTCGTTTGAGGGTGAAATGGCGAATTTGTATATATTTTCAATCTCCGATAGACTCTTGGGTATTTGCATCCTTTTCATCTTTTAACCGCCAAAAATGCAATCGTCTTTTCTAGTAATCATTTATTTTCCTTCTTCCCGGTGCAAGTTATTTAAAAGAGATAGAAAAAGATCATCATCTACTTTTTATCTCCATATTTCTAAACTTTGTGTTTTCTCACTCTATAGTTTTTCCCATCGTTCACCTTAGCAGATTTCTCAATTCTCTGTAAGAAGTTCTTCCTTCTTCTTTCTTTGCTTTAGTCATCATGGTTGACCTTGTCGAATCTTTGGATAAGTTTTGAGCCGATTTTGCAATTCCCTATTGGGTTATTCTAGAAGAACCTCCTTCTCCATCTGATTTATTTTCTCTAGCTGAGGGGCACTGGTTTCCCTCACTTTTCATAGATGAATGTGGCTTTTCTTTTTCTCCTAATCCCTTGTGTTTGGAGTTTTGCCAATATTTCGAAATTGTGCCTGCAAGAGTAGCTCCAAATATATGGAGGGTAGTTAATGGCGTACATAGGTTAAACCAGATTCTTGGGACTCGTTTAGGGATCCCTAAAATTATGTTTTGTTATAAATGGGTTACCAGTGATACCATATTTTATTTAAAAACTAGGTTTTCCAATAGAGCTTTAGTAGGCAATCTTCCCGATGCTAATATGGACTATTTTGATCATGGGGTTATGATGAAAATTTGGCAACACCCTCCATTAAAATAAAATGATGTGTACCAAGACCGAAGATGTCCACTTTATGGCAATAGGATAGGTTGTTTTCAATTATTTAATTTAGCTCTGTTTACATTTGATAAAATGTGTCACTGATATTCATGTTTATTTTTGTAGTTGATAACAAAAGGAATCCCCCAAAAGAGAGTGACATTAATATCAAAGCTTTGAAACTCATCTAGGGTTTGAATCAATCAGTTAATGGGGAGCACGTTAGAGCTGCTTCTTATTTGCTAAGATATAAAAATACCACCTCTTCTTTCATTGCTCGTCCTCTTGCCCCTCCTGTGGTAATCGATCTTGATCAAGTACCATCATCTCGAGCAAGTGACGAAGAACCCTCTTCTGACTTGAATACATTTATTATTGATTTAATGACAAAGAAGAGGATAATGCATGCGTTCTTTGTCAAGGATTCTCCTAGCACTTATGGAGCAAAGAAGACCAAAGGGGATGTCCCAGCTGAAGAGACGAAGAAAGTGGATAGTGTTCCATCCAAAGGAACCATTTCTCCTGTCAAGAAGGTCGTTAGGGAAACACCTGATGTCCCAAAAGAGGCAGATCCTTTGATTAAAGGTGTTGCTATTAAATAAGAAGAGTAAGAACCTTTGATTGAAGGTTCTCCTTTACGGAGATTGAGGAGAGTTCTTGCAGAAAAACCTGTAGAAACTACTGCTTGACCCTCTGATATTGGGGGCCCTTCCATGGGAACTGGAGCTCCATCTTTTATTTCCCCGAGTTCGTCCAAGGGTTTGATCAAGTCCTGGACCATTCTGGAGTATCGATCTGCTGGGGGTCCCCTTTCCTAAGAGAAGATCGTTGATTTGGCGGCCCAGCATATCGCGTCAGTAAGTGTCAGCATCCCTACTACATCATTTCCACCGACTGTATTCGTATTCTAATTTGAGCTTCTTTTTTTTTTTCAGTTTATGACGTGCTTTAATAATATCCTGGAGAAGGATGAGGCTATCAAGGCTTCAACTTCGTCCAGCGGGATTGAAGAAGCTTTTGCTAGGTTATCTCAATCCTTAAAGGACTCTCTGAAGACATACGAGGAAGATAAATCTTCTTGGGAGAAGAAACTTCTCTCTGTAGAGTCAACTCGTGACCAAGCCATAAGTGCTTATAAGGAGTTGGAGGAATAATTGAAGGTCACCGCTGTCAGTAAGAGAGAGACTGATGGAAAGCTTGAAGAAGCTCAACGGAGTAAGAAAGACCTTGAGGAGAAGGTGAGGCTTACTGAGGAACGTGCTTCTTCTGAGAAGGCGAAGAAAAAAGTTGCGGTGAAGAAATCTTTCAGCTATGGTTGGGGCAAGGGATGGAACAAAGCCTTAACCGCTATTATTTTTCAGATGGAGTATGCAAGTCTGAAGTACTATAGGGATGGATGTGTCACATTATTAAAAGAGTTGAGTGTTGCGGATGATTCTTAGTTGTTTCAAAAACACACTCATGGCCCCCTCCTATTATTGACGAAGAAGAAGAGGATGGAGCTAACTCTGATGAGTCTTCCATAATAATCGTAGAACAAATCCCTATTGCTACTACTCCTCAAACCTTCGAGCAAGTTCAACAAGCATCAGCTTCTACGGAGTAACACCAAATGCCTCCCGACCAACCAACTCCTTCGTCCAAACCTGTTAATCGTGTTATAGGAAACAAGGAGAAGGTGTAGCATTGCTCGTCTCTTTATTAATGTTGTTCTTCTTATTTTCCTTTATTTTCTTGTAACTTTGGTTGTAATCTCTTCTCTTATGATCAATAAAATGGGTTGTTGTCGTCTAATTTGAATTTCTCTTTGACTTGCTCTTGTCTGTATCATTGTTGATGTCTTATTATTTTTCCTTGCTAGTTTGTTTCTATGATGGAACTCTTATCAGCTCATGACACTGAGTTGATGAAAAAATATAATGATTACTTCAAAGTGGGTCATGTGGATTTTACTGAGGCCCAAATAATTGATATCCTTAGACCTGATGCTTCTGAGCGAGCAGTTGATGCATACCAATACTTGAAGTGTTTGCTTGATCGTGTTGTGGCCAACAATGTAGCTTATTATAAAATGATTGAAGACCTTTAAGGATGATCGAGGAACTCCAACTTTAGCACAAAGAAACCACTTCACTCTTACACGAAGGTTATGAGAAAAAATATCAACAGTTGAGTGTTGACAGGGGCTATGATAAGTTCATCTGTGCACATGAGAAAAAGGAAAGTGTGCTGAAACTTGAGATTGAACAGCACAAGAATATTGCCAAGCTACTAGAGAAAGATAATATTGCGTTGCAAGATTAAGTGAAGCAATTAAGATCTGCTGCCTCTTCTTCTTTGGGATATTTCGTTCCAGTAAATAATGAAGGTTTTTCCTTTTTAGAAACTGAAAATGCTGCCTTGAGAGAAGATTTGGAGATTTTGAAATGAAGCGAACCTATCTCGTCTGTTCGTGGAAGAGCAAATCCTTCTACCCGTGGTCAAGCAAGGGCTGGTCGGATTAATATTGAAGAGATGAGGACCCAACTGGCATTAGAAAATCAAGCCATTTAATTGACGGTGAAAAATCAAGCCCTGTGAGAAATGTCTAAAAAAATTCAGAGTCTTACCGACCAACTCTCCAACCAGAGCTCTGCACTGGAAAGTAAGGAAATTTCGGTGAAGAAACTCCACGAGAAGCTTGAGAGATTGACTTATCAATTTTATAAATAGCCTAGAGAATTTTGGATGGCGTGATACAATGAAGCTTTATACCATATCGATGCTTAGTTGCAACAATCTAATAACGAGGGATACAAACAGGGATGGTTGAATGCCTTATGTGTGATGAAAGTTGATCGAGGACTATCATTGTGGGATTGGTTTGAGCCTGGATTACTTAATTTTTCCATTCCTCCCTTTACTCTCAATGTCAGCTGGATTCCAGCTCGTGCCATTCCTCGGTGTTTTATCTTTAGGTATCTTGGTGGTTACCAGCTTCATTCAGAGTTTGAGATATCTCGTCCTCAACATTTACTTGATCGACCATGTCCGAGCAACGTTAGAATGCTACAAGATATGAATTTTATCGATTCTCCCTATGCATTAGATGACCCTCTAGCTGGGATGGAACATGTGTCAAAATCAAAGCGAAAGAAGCCCATATAATAGGAAATTTGTACTTAATGAATCAAAATTCATTTTTATGTAGTTTGCTTGTGTTTAATGAATACAAATAGGTCTTTGTGCAAGTTTGATTTCCTTGGAAATACTTTGTGAGATGTGTTTCTCGTGTTTTGTTGATGAATGTATATATATATATATATATATATATAGAGAGAGAGAGAGAGAGAGGGACATATTGTCATGTTTTGCCTAGACAATGGAGCTTGCCCCATTTGCTACCTAGTGGTAGTGACTTATCATCCATTAGTGCCTAAGCAATGGAGTGATTTTCATCTCATGTTCCTTGTTAGTTGTAGTAATCGCGTCGGGATTACCTTGGTGCCTAGATAGTGGATGCCCCGTGAGGTCACCCATCTTCTTGTCTAGTTTGGGATGTCCTTTGAGATCATCCGGGATCAAACATGACTTGCCTTATATGATTGTTATGCCTTTTTTTTAGTCAAATTTATTGGTGCCAACCAACTGGAGTAGGTGGTTGTTGAATGCCAACCAACTTTAGTTGGTGGTTGTTGATGTTGATCAACTAGAATTGATGTAGTGTGTAGCACTAGTACTCCAACAAAAATTAAACCATAAAAGGAATATGGAAAAACCGACATTATTATTCATGTAAAGGGAAAGGTGTACATGTAAATATGTATTACTGATAATACTTGCGCAATTGCTTTGAATTCCATGCATTTTTAAATTCTTCTCCCTCAAAGGTTTCTATTCTGTAAGTCCCAGGGAGAACAACTGTAGTTACTCGGTAGGGACCATGCCAATTGGCCTCTATCTTGTTATGCTTCTGAATCACCTTCTTGAGCACATAATCCCCCTCTTTGAGATCACATGTCTTCACTCTTTTGTTGTAGAACATTGTTGTTCTTTGTTGGTAGGTTGCATTCCTGATTGCCGCATCTTCTCGAATTTCCTCAAGCATGTCCAGGTCTAAGCGTCTCATTAAATCACTTATAGGAGAGATGAAATTGAGTACCCTATGTGTAGGCAGGTCCAATTCAACTGGAATAACTGCTTCGCTTCCAAAGGCTAGCATGTAGGGTGATTCTCCAGTGGCTGTTCAGGGTGTTGTGCGATATGCCCATAGCACAGAGTGTAGCTCGTTAATCCAATTTCTTTTTTCTTCATCTAGTTATTTCTTCAATCCGTTCAGCAGAGTCCTATTCGTCACTTCAGTTTTCTCATTGCTCTAGGGATGGCTCGGTGCAGAATGGATTTTCTAAACATTGGATTGATGATAATATGCAGCGAATTCCTCATTATCAAATTGGGTTCCATGGTCTGTGGTAAAGGCATGTGGTAGTCCATACCTGCAAATAATATTCTTCTATAAAAACTGGTAAACCTATTATAGGACATGCTAATGAGACGTTTCGCCTCAACCCATTTGGTGAAATAATCGACAGCGACTACCAGATATTTGAATCTTCCTTTGGTTGTTGGTAGGGTCCCGACCAAGTCTACGACCCCCATAGAAAATGGCCAGGGGGAAGTAATGGGGGTTAACAATGCCTGGGGAGTTCTGCGAACGGAAGAGAAACATTGGAATTTATCGCATTTCTTCATATAGGTTGTACAGTCAGCTCTCATCATTGGACAATAATATCCCTGCATCATTAACCTTTGTAGGTGAGTCCGACCTGCCACATGAGCTCCACAAGAGTCTTGGTGAACCTTTTCAATTAGGTCATTAACTTCTGAGGGATGCACACATCTCTGTAGACCTGCGATGATACCCCTTCTATACAAAATGCCATTATTCAGTACATATCGAGCAACTTTAAACTTCAGCCTCTTAGCTTCAAGTTGGTCAGTTGGCATAATCCCTTCCTCGATATATTCCCTGATGGGGTCCATCCAGGATGGTCCCATATCTAGGGTAATAAATTTCACCATTAAATCTTCATTTATGCTCCGTTCTACTAATATCTCGATAGGAATCGTTCTTCGTAGGTCGGTGTGAGTAGCTATTGCGAACCGAGCTAGCGCGTCGACTCTCGTATTCTCTAATCTTGGTACTCTAATCAATTGAACTACTGCAAAGGTGGACACAATCTCTATAGCTTTGGCATGCTATCTTGACATTAAGTCTCCCTTCATCGCATACAACCCCATAATCTGATGTATAATTAATTGTGAATCACTAAACATGGTGCCTTACTCTGCATGTATTGTTTTTGCTAAACTGAGGCCCACGATCATAGCTTCATATTCAGAGTCATTATTGGAAGCTTTAAATTTAAAATGTAGAGCGTACTCGACATCGAATCCGACAGGTCTATTAAGAATTATTCCATCTCCACTTCCTGTTGCACATGACGAGCAATCAACATACAAGTTCCACACAGGTATACCATTATCAAACTCTTGATCTGATAACGTTCCCTAATGGTATATTTGGTACTTCCTCTTATCATTCTCCATTGTTGGGCTATTTTCTGATGATTCTTGTTGCTCAGTGCTTGTCCCCTTCGTTACATCTGTTAATACGAGTTGATCGGGGGTAGTCTTTGATGATTCCCTAATATCCACTAGTTGTTCTGCATTATACCCTTGTTCATCGGAGGTATCTGGGTAAGTGAATTCCACAATGAAATCTGTCACCGCCTGCCTTTTAATTGAGGACCTTGGTTCATAAACAATATCATACTCGCCCAGTTCGACTGCCCAGTACATCAGGCTTTCGGATTTTTTTGGCTTGTGCAAAGCTTGCCTAAGTGGCATATCAGTGTACACCACTATGGTATGGGCCTGTAAATAAGGTTTCATCCTCCTACTTACCTCTATTAGAGCTAATGCTATCTTTTCCAACTTTGGATATCTAATTTCTTTCCCTCGGAATGCTTTGCTGGTATAGGACACTAGTTTTTGTACTCCATCCTCCACTCTTATCAACGCCGAAGTGACTGCGCTCTCCGAGACAGCTATATATAAGTATAATCTTTCACCCATCACCGACCTGGATAACAGTGGAGGTGCCCCCAAATATTTCTTAAATTCTTAAAATGCCTTCTCTTATTCATCGTTCCACTCAAATTTTGTTCTAAGAATCTTGAAGAATGGGAGACATCTGTTCGTTGCTCTTGACACAAACCTGTTAAGAGCCACAACACGGCCTGTGAGGCTTTACACTTTCTTCTTCGTAGCAGGAGATCATAATTCTAGCAAGGATTTGATCTTTTCCGGATTCACTTCAATGCCTCGCTGATTTCAAAATTTATCTGAGGAACATGCCTTCTCGTAGACCGAATATGCATTTCAACGATTTGCTCTGTGAAAACTTTATTCATCAACCTTTGGTAGGTAGCACCTGTATTTTTATGTCCGAAGGGCATAACATTATAGTAGTATGTTCCCCTTAGGGTAATAAACGAAGCACTCTCCCTGTCTTCTGGTTTCATCTTAATCTGGTTGTAGCTGGAGTAAGCATCCATGAAGCTCAATAACTCGTGCCCCGAGGTAGCATCCACCAATTGATCAATTTAGGGTAATGGAAAGTGATATTCTGGGCAGGCTTTATTAAGATCTGTGAAATCTATACACATCCTCCAATTGTTATTCGTCTTCTTCACCATCATGACATTAGCTAGCCAATCAGGACACTTGACATCTTCAATGAAAAAGGCCTTTTGTAGCTTCTTAACTTCCTGCTCGATGGCTTGGTTCTTCTCTAGCCTAAAGACCCCTTGAGAAGAGTGCGCTTGTGTTCAAATAAGGAAGTTATTTAATTAAACTCCGTTTTTATCAATTAAGTCCTAAACATGCATCTAGGTGTGATTCATGATGATAAAATCAGGCAATAACATTCAAACACACACAAGTGAGGAAAAATCCCCCAAAGGGGCTAAACCTTTTATTTTCACAATAATTTTGTAAGAAAATGGCTTACACGGATTACAATGAAAATATGTGACATAGAAATACCCTCGGGTGTCGGTTCTAATGTCGTCGGCTGGAACTATCGCTTTCCAGTAGGGCAGAAATGAAGAAGAGAACGACTTCCTCACAAATTACTCCAGATGAGTAAATGATCCTCTTGAAGGTTTAAAGATTCACACACATATATGGGAATGGTTTTGTGAATCAAAAAGGATTAGAAAACCTTAAAAAAGATGAAGTCTTATTCTGGAATGTTTTTGCAAAATTTTGAGATTGCAGAAAGACTTGAAAATCGTGTATAATGTGTACAAGTATTTATATGAAAATCGATGCAGTGGGTCATTCGAACGAGATAGCCATGTCGCTCGAACGAAGGACATATGTTGTTCGAACGAGATCGCGTGACATGCCTATCTCGCGCGAACGACAGTCAAAGTCGTTTGAGCGAGCTCGTCGTTCAAGGCACTTCGCTTCTACACTTAGAAAAAATTCTTCTTTTGATAAAAAATTAATCTAGACTTAAAAAATAATTTTCAAAAATATTTCCCAAATATTTATTCAAATATTAAAGCTCCAATAAAACATTTTACCGATAAAGTGTAGTGGAGTAGTGGGAATGAGCTGAGCAGCACGCCGCATGTGGCATGATGTACGTGTAGATAATGGATGCATTGAATTCGGATAAAGGCCGTCGAGGATGATCGTGTTGACGTGCCGAATGTAGCGGTATCATACATACAAACTGTGATCTAGGGAAAAAAAGAAAATTCCTAGATTCTACCCCAGACATTTATAAAATTATGTCCTTACAAATTGTAATAACCCGTATTTTTATGCTTTATAAATTTGGGGATTTATTAAATTTAATGTGAGTTATTAATTTAATATAAATTCAGAAATTAATTATTTTTAATTATTAACGTGATGTGAGTTAGTAATTATGGGAAAATATGTTGAATATTACTAATGAGCAAAGTAATATATAATATTGGTTCTATTAAATGTCACGAGTGAATAAAATGACAATTTTGGAAATTTAAGTCGGGACGCGCCTGTGTCGCGTCGGGAATAAATGTTGATTAATAAAAGTGAAATATTTTTAATTTATCCGTATGGTTGTTTTGAGTGCGCCAACGTGTCCGGAAGGGTCGAGATAGTCAGAAAAGTGTACCCGGGGGTTTAGTTTGGGTCTCGGGGCGTTTTTTGGCTTAATTAGTACCCCGGGAGGGCATTTTGGACATTTTACATTTTTGGGTAATTAAACCCACGAAATTTCAAGGTATATATCAGATGTCTAAGGTTTCTGTAATACCCCGTATTTTTATGCTATATTTAATTTGGGGATTTGTTAAATTTAATGTGATGATTTATTTAATAAAAATCCAGAAATTAATTATGTTATAATTATTAACGTGACTAGAGTTAGTAATTATGGGAAACTTGTTGAATATTACTAATGAGCATAGTAATATATTATATTGGTTATATTGAATGTCATAAGTGAATTATATGACTATTTCGGAAATTTAAGTCGGGACGTGCCCGTGTCACGTCGGGACTAATTATGTTAATTAAAAACTGAATATTTTATAAGTTGTCCGTATGGTCGTTTTGAGTGCGCCAACGCGTCCGGAAGGGTCGAGATAGTCAGAAAAGTGTACCCGGGGGTTTAGTTCGGGCCTCGGGGTGTTTTTAGGCCTAATTAGTGACCCGGGAGGGCATTATGGTCATTTTACAAATTAGGGTAATTAAACCCACGAATTTCAGCCATCCTTAGCAGCCATTTAAGTTAGCCTTTTAGGGTTAGAACATTCAGAACCCTAGAACGGCCATTGAAGTAGAGAGGAGAGAGCTCTCAAGGTGATTCAAGGCCAAAACACCACCGATTTCACCACCGTTATCACCAACGCGTAGATCACGAGGAGGAGAATGCAACCACACCAATATCAGCAGGAAACCAGACCTCTGAAATCCCAGGTAAGTGTTTAACTTGCGTATTTTCGTTGGTGCAATAATCATATTAGTGTAGGAATGATTAGGAGTATAATTAAAGGAAGAAAACTCCAGTTTTTGATAGGGATTTGCATGTAGAAATCGTTATAACCATATTCTGAAAATAATATGTGAAGTAGATGATCAACCCACGAATTTGTGATGTTATGTTAGAAGGAAATTCTAGAGAAAACTGATTAGAACAGAAGTTAAGAAAACATAGGGTTCTTGATGATTAGATGAGATTTTAGGTTGTTCAATCATGTTTAATGATGGTTATATGCATGCTTAACGTTAGAAACATCTGGAAATATATTACCATGATTGTAGTATAAGTTTTGGGACGATTAGTGTTGGAAATTATGGATTTGAATGAAGAATATTAGTCAAACCCGTAACTGCACTTCTACAGAAATCGAAATACCTGTTTGATCGATCGAAGGTTCGATCGATCGAGCCCCAGACGTCGATCGATCGACCCCTCCTGGCAAACTCTTTTTCCCCTTGTTTAATTAGTTGAATTAATTTACCGTGGAATATTTCTTGGGCATTATAAATAAAAGGATTTGGGAGATATTGAGGACCAGTAGGGTATAGGGATAAATGTTAGAACCTTTAATCTTCAACGAGAAGGGTAATTATGGGATATTTACTTTAGGTTGAATTTATGAAACTTAAGGGTGAGGTGCGTAAGAGAGTTACGTTGGAATTAAATAAAGTCACTTACTGAATTTTAGATTGGTAAGGATATGACCCATGAGTATTAGGTAATGAGTGAGAAAACTCTTCGAGTTAAGGTTAGAGACGAAACCTTATACGTAATCATGATAATGGGAAATTAAAGATAAATGTTGTGACTATGGGTTACGAGAGAAACCTATATTAATATGATGAAATGGGTATATTTGTATAATTGTGTGTACATATATTATATACATGTGAAAAATGTACCCGCGCTACTTGCTATCCCTGAGGCTACCGCGCTGGGACGATCTTATCCTGTGTTGCTTTATGGGGGATATTGATTTGTACCCTAGAAGATAGAGATCCTAGGTACGGGCTATCAGATTGATAGTCGGACGGTCCTAAGAGACGTGTGGGTATGTAGTGACCTCTTGGACTTGGAATCTATGCTTCACCTCAACGTTGTTTTGTATATGTTAATACAGTTCGAGAGTGATTCCGAACTTGTATTTCCCTTTGTGTAAGCGATACGGGGATTGGATAGCAGAGTATGCCCGCACCATAGTTTAGTTGGGGTGTCATTATATATATATATTATACGAGTAGATAATATATATATGAGGTTATAAACTTTAAACTGCCTACTGTGATTTGATAAGTAGAACATGGTTGTTGACTCAATTATTAAATACTTGTTTTGTGAAAGTATGAGAAGACACTGGGAAACCTTATAATTTAAGGAAGCTAAATCGAGAGGAGTACTACATATTGAAAGTAACCTTTTTAAAACATTGACATCGTTCGGTTTTGAAAATATATGCGTAAGCTAAGATAAACGAATCGTTGGGTAGGTTAGTGCGATAGGAGTGCACATTAGAAGAGAGGTGAGAATTTCTCAAGAGAGAGACGAACTATTATGATGTTGCATTGGCCTGTATCATTTTAAATACTTGCTTAACGTATTTTTAAAATCAAACACACTTTCGGGCCCTGACCCGTCTCCTTCTCTCTCTCTCTCTTGTGTATATATATGTATATTTTCAGGTGCCCAGCCACATGGGCGTCTTGCTTAGGATCCTTTGAGAAGAACGAGCTGCAGCTTAGGTGGGAGTTGCAGGTTACTTGAGTAGAAGACTTCTGTTATTGACTCCACTCCTATCACTCTCATTATTGGGCACGTGTCGCCCTTTTCATCATTTCATTTATTGTTGGGATTTTTTTTTTATATTTCAGTTATTCCAGTATTGTTTATGGGATTTATTCAGGATGGTTTATGATTTTTAGTTTTATATTGTTGACATTCGATTGGTGAATGTATGGTTTTATTTTAGTTCATCGTGGTGTGATTCTATAGTGTAGAAATGTTGTTTTGAATTAATAAATCTTTTCTTTAATTAAAATTTGGAAGTTTGTATGAAAAATGGTTTTGACACTTAGCTTAATTATTTAGGGTGTTAAATTGGAAAAAAAATTATTTTTATCGACAGTGATGCTGAGAATGAACCAACTGTTTACCTTGATTTAATTTAATAAAGGAGTGATCGCCCGGTATTTAATTAGGCGGGGTGTCACAGGTGGTATCAGAGCATCAGGTTCTAGTGTCCATAGGATCTGTACGGCTTACTTCGCTTTCAGCTTAACGTTTTTGCTATAGAGCCCTATTTTTAGGATTGTTGTATTCCTGCTTTTACGCTTAAGTCTTCAGTTAATTGAGATTCGATGATAACTGTAGACTAATAAATTTTGTTCACGTTTCAGATGCCTCCGAGACGTGCTCCGAAAGATAGACGTGCCCAGGACGAGCAACCAGCAGCTCCGGCACCAGGCACAATGAATGCTAATGAAGTAGCCGCCATAGTTGCTCAGGCGGTGAATGCCGCGATAGCAATGACTCAACAGGCTCCACCCCAGGTTCAGGCAGTGGCGCCAGTACCAGCACAGCTTCCATCTGCATGGGAGAGGGTTCGGGATGCTTTTCAGAAAGCACATCCCCCTGAGTTTTCTAGTAGCTCCGATATTGTTACTGTCAGCCAATGGAAGAAAGACATCCAGCGGCATCTTCGCATGTATGAGTGTACCGAGGTACAAAAGCAGTTATTGGCTTCTTTTAAGCTGGTGGGAGCCGCATTACAGTGGTGGGAGTCCACTACTACTTTGGAGGAGAGGGACACGATCCCTATTCAGATGTTCTGGGAGCGGTTTGACCGCAAGTACTTTCCACCCGCAGTGCAGACTGAGATGAGGCGGAGATTACTAAATCTGAAGCAGGAGAACCTTACTGTAGCCGAGTATGAGGAGGAGTTCATGAGACTTCTCACTATTGTGCCAGATGAGGCACCCACTGAGGGCAAGAAAATTTTGCTGTTCGTCGACGGGTTAGCTTGGAGGATCCGTCAGCACCTTATTGGGAATCTATCCCTGAGTACTTTCACTGACGTACTCAATGCAGCGTTACTACATTGCCAGGATCACCGCTTCCATCTTCAGGGAAGCAAGAGAGTAGGAGAGTCCAGCCAGCAGGGCAGGACCGGGGGTAATAGTGCCGGTGGGTCACCAACTCATGGGCAGACTCGTCAGCACGAGCAGAGTTCCCATTAGGGGGACCCTGCTAAGCGATTCCGTTCAGGTGATTCTAGGCAGGGATTCGGAGGATTCAGGCAGGGCCATCAGGGTCAGCCTAATCAGCAGGGCCAGCAGGGCCAACACCGACCGCAGGGCCAGCAGCAGGGCCAGCAAGGCCAACAGCGTGCACATCAGGGCCAATAGGGCCAATGGCGTGGAGGTAACGGCCAGCAGGTCCGTGGTCAGCAGGGACAGAGGGGAGGTAATTTCAGAGGCCGGTGTTTTGTGTGCGGCAAGCACGGCCATAAGCGTCAGGATTGCCCAGAGGGCGATAGGGCCCCACAGCAGCAGGGAGCCCGTAATGAGCCACAGAGGCCACTCTTTCCACCTGCCCTTCCAGCTCCAGCCCAGGTGCTAGCCCTACCAGCCATTCCAGCAGCTCCAGTACAGCAGGGGCAATTACAGTATGGACGTGTCTATAACGTCCACCAGGCAACAGCTCCACAGGCACCACCCGCGATTGAGGGTATGTTTCCTATCCATGGTACTATGGGTAAAGTTTTATTTGATACGGGGGTAACACATTGTTTTATAGCTACGCATTTTGCGAAGTCCTTAGGGTTATTAACCACAGCAGAGAGCACCGTGACGTGTGTCGACTCACCACTGGGGAGTGGGTCACTTATATTCTTTATATGCCGGGGAGTAGGGATAGAGATTGGTAGCTTGGTATTGCCTGCAGACATGCTAGTCTTAGACATGCACGAGCATGATGTGATTATTGGTATGGATTGGCTCGCATCTTATAGAGCCATGATTGATTGCTTCAGTGGGAGCATTATTTTTACCATTCCGGGGCAAGAGATGTTTGTAGTGGCGATGCCTCGCCCAGAGGGAGGTTTGACCGCTCATATATATTACATTGAGGAGGATACCTCTAAGGAGGTTGTGATTCCTTTGGATTCGATCCCAGTTGTTAGGGAGTATTCCGATGTGTTTCAGGAGATACCAGGCCTACCGCCCAGTCGTGAGATAGACTTCGTTATAGATTTAGTGCCGGATACGAGACCTATAGCACGCGCACCGTACCGTATGGCTCCGGCAGAGATGCGAGAGCTACGAGATCAGATTGAGCAGCTATTAGGTCAGGGCTTCATTCGTAGGAGTACCTCACCTTGGGGCGCTCCAGTCTTATTTGTAAAGAAGAGAGATGGTTCACTGAGATTGTGCGTGGACTACCGGGAGTTGAATAAGGTCACGATACGGAATAAGTATCTGTTACCTCGAATCGATGATCTATTCGACCAGTTGAGGGGAGCAACTTTCTTTTCGAAGATAGATCTGAGGTCGGGGTACCATCAGTTACGAATTAGAGAGCAGGATGTTCCAAAGACTGCCTTCTTGTCGAGATATGGGTCCTATGAGTTCAGGGTGATGCCGTTCGGACTCACAAATGCCCCAGCCGTTTTCATGGACCTGATGAACCGAGTATTCAGAGAGTTCTTGAATCAGTTCGTCATCGTCTTCATAGATGATATTTTGATATATTCACACTCCGAGAAGGAGCATGCCAAACACTTGAGGCAGGTTCTTCAGACCCTACGAGAGCATCAGTTGTATGCTAAGTACGAGAAGTGTGGATTCTGGTTGCGAGAGGTACAATTCTTGGGCCATGTTGTTTCTGAGCAAGGGATAGCAGTTGACCCGAGCAAAGTGTCAGCGGTGAGGGAGTGGTGGCAGCCCACGACACCGACGGAAGTGCGTAGTTTCTTGGGGTTAGCCGGATACTACAGGAGGTTCATTCGGGGATTCTCCAAAATAGCAGGTCTGTTGACGAATTTGACTCGCAAAGGGGTACCGTATGTTTGGGATGATGCTTGTCAATTAGCTTTCGACGAGCTAAAAGACAAGCTTACTTCGGCACCAGTCCTTGCTTTACCAAAGCCGGGTGTAGAGTACCTGGTTTACACAGATGCATCCTTACGAGGACTTGGGGGAGTACTTCAGCAGGAGGAGAAGGCTATAGCTTTTTCTTCCCGCAAGCTTAAGCCGCATGAGAAGAATTACACCACCCACGACCTGGAGTTAGCTGCGGTCGTCTTTGCATTGAGAATTTGGCGGCACTATTTATTGGGCGAGAAATTCCGTTTGTTCACAGACCATAAGTCACTGCAGTACCTGTTCACTCAGCAAGAGCTGAATATGCGTCAGCGCAGATGGTTAGAGTTTGTGAAAGATTACCAGTTCGACATACAGTACCATCCGGGGAAGGCCAACGTAGTTGCTGATGCGTTGAGCCGTAGACCGGTAGACGATGTAGCCGATGTTTGGAAAGCAAAGTGGAAAGAGTTGGGTCACCAAGACGCAGTAGCCCGTTCATTCATATCCGTCATGTCAGTCACACCTAAGATTGTTACAAGGGTGATACAGGCACAGACCACAGACCCGTTTTGTCAGGAGCAGATTGTACGACTTCTAGCCGAGGGTGCTGAGTCCTATTCTGTTAGTTTGGATGGAGGGTTGCGGTTTAATGGGAGATTAGTGGTCCCAGAAGGAGCGGAGCTACGTCATGAAGTGATGACTCATTCTCATGGGTCCCGATTTGGAGTACATCCGGGAGGCGATAAGATGTACCAGGACATGAGACGACAGTACTGGTGGAGTGGGATGAAGAGGGACATCGCTGAATTTGTGTCCAAGTGTTCTACTTGCCAGCTGGTAAAGGTGGACCATCAGAAACCGTCGGGATTACTTCAGCCGTTGGAAATACCCGCGTGGAAGTGGGAAAGTATTTCCATGGATTTCATTACCGGGTTGCCTACATCACAGCGGGGCCACGATTCTATCTGGGTGATTGTAGACCGTTTGACCAAGGTGGCTCATTTTCTGCCAGTGAGGACAGATTATACCACGGGTCAGTATGCCCAGTTGTTCATCGCTGAGATTGTCAGATTGCATGGGGTGCCCCTGAATATTGTGTCAGATAGAGACAAAATTTTTGTGTCACGTTTCTGGGAAAGCTTTCAGGAGGCTATGGGTACAGAGTTGAGACTGAGTTCAGCTTATCACCCACAGACAGATGGACAGACAGAGCGTACTAATCAGATGTTGGAAGTTATGCTACGCATGTGTATTCTCGATTTCGGAGGAGGTTGGGAGCCGCACCTTCCACTGGTAGAGTTTGCTTATAATAACTCCTATCAGTTTACGATTGGCATGGCTCCATTTGAGGCTTTGTACGACAGGCCTTGTCGTTCCCCAACTTGTTGGCTCGAGGTGGGGGACAACAAGCTACTAGGACCAGAAGTGATTCAGGAGACCTCCGCGAGGATTGAAATTATCAGGAGTCGTATTCGGGTAGCCCAAGACAGGCAGAAGAACTACGCCGATGCGAAACGGTTCTTCCGGGAGTTTAATGTGGGAGATCAAGTGTTGTTGCGTGTATCTCCTATGAAAGGAGTAATGAGGTTCGGGAAGAAGGGGAAATTGGCTCCGAGGTACGTAGGACCATTTCCCATCATCGAGAGGATTGGGCCGGTAGCATACAGATTGGGATTGCCAGAACATTTACATCGCATCCACGATGTATTCCACATCTCGTCGCTGAGACGATATCTTTGGGATGATATGGCCCATACGCACATTGCGATAGATGAGATAGACTTACAGTCGGATAGCTCTTACGAAGAGAGACCAGTGGCTATTCTAGACTATAGTGAGAGGAGATTGAGGTCGAAAGTAGTTCCACTTGTGCGAGTCCAGTGGGAGCATCATAATGTGGAGGAATCCACTTGGGAGCGTGAGGCAGATATGCGCGAGAGATATCCAGAGTTGTTTTTACCAGGTATGCCTTATTTTCTGAATTTCGGGATGAAATTCCGTTATTAGGGAGGGAAGTATGTAATACCCCGTATTTTTATGCAATATTTAATTTGGGGATTTATTAAATTTAATGTGATGATTTATTTAATAAAAATCCGAAAATTAATTATGTTATAATTATTAACGTGACTAGAGTTAGTAATTATGGGAAACTTGTTGAATATTACTAATGAGCATAGTAATATATTATATTGGTTATATTGAATGTCATAAGTGAATTATATGACTATTTCGGAAATTTAAGTCGGGACGTGCCCGTGTCACGTCGGGACTAATTATGTTAATTAAAAAGTGAATATTTTATAAGTTGTCCATATGGTCATTTTGAGTGCGCCAACGCGTCCGGAAGGGTCGAGATAGTCAGAAAAGTGTACCCGGGGGTTTAGTTCGGGCCTCGGGGTGTTTTTAGGCCTAATTAGTGACCCGGGAGGGCATTATGGTCATTTTACAAATTAGGGTAATTAAACCCACGAATTTCAGCCATCCTTAGCAG
This sequence comes from Sambucus nigra, assembly GCA_949130495.1. Taxonomy (NCBI): domain Eukaryota; kingdom Viridiplantae; phylum Streptophyta; class Magnoliopsida; order Dipsacales; family Adoxaceae; genus Sambucus; species Sambucus nigra. Next base: position 312,080 of record CASBWL010000139.1, on the reverse strand, counting down.
CCATTTAAGTCAGCCTTTTAGGGTTAGAACATTCAGAACCCTAGAACGTCCATTGGAGTAGAGAGGAGAGAGCTCTCAAGGTGATTCAAGGCCAAAACACCACCGATTTCACCGCCGTTACCACCAACGCGTAGATCACGAGGAGGAGAACGCAACCACACCAATATCAGCAGGAAACCAGACCTTTGAAATCCCAGGCAAGTGTTTAACTTGCGTATTTTCGTTGGTGCAATAATCATATTAGTGTAGGAATGATTAGGAGTATAATTAAAGGAAGAAAACCCCAGTTTTTGATAGGGATTTGCATGTAGAAATCGTTATAACCATATTCTGAAAATAATATGTGAAGTAGATGATCAACCCACGAATTTATGATGTTATGTTAGAAGGAAATTCTGGAGAAAACTGATTAGAACAGAAGTTAAGAAAACTTAGGGTTCTTGATGATTAGATGAGATTTTAGGTTGTTCAATCATGTTTAATGATGGTTATATGCATGCTTAACGTTAGAAACATCTGGAAATATATTACCATGATTGTAGTATAAGTTTTGGGACGATTAGTGTTGGAAATTATGGATTTGAATGAAGAATATTAGTCAAACCCGTAACTGCACTTCTGCAGAAATCGAAATACCTGTTTGATCGATCGATCGAACCTAGAGCGTCGATCGATCGAAGGTTCGATCGATCGAGTCTTTTTCCCTTGTTTAATTAGTTGAATTAATTTACCGTGGAATATTTCTTGGGCATTATAAATAAAAGGATTTGGGAGATATTGAGGACCAGTAGGGTATAGGGATAAATGTTAGAACCTTTAATCTTCAACGAGAAGGGTAATTATGGGATATTTACTTTAGGTTGAATTTATGAAACTTAAGGGTGAGGTGCGTAAGAGAGTTACGTTGGAATTAAATAAAGTCACTTACTGAATTTTAGATTGGTAAGGATATGACCCATGAGTATTAGGTAATGAGTGAGAAAAATCTTCGAGTTAAGGTTAGAGACGAAACCTTATACGTAATCATGATAATGGGAAATTAAAGATAAATGTTGTGACTATGGGTTACGAGAGAAACCTATATTAATATGATGAAATGGGTATATTTGTATAATTGTGTGTACATATATTATATACATGTGAAAAACGTACCCGTGCTACTTGCTATCCCTGAGGTTACCGCGCTGGGACGATCTTATCCTGTGTTGCTTTATGGGGGATATTGATTTGTACCCTAGAAGATAGAGATCCTAGGTACGGGCTATCAGATTGATAGTCGGACGGTCCTAAGAGACGTGTGGGTATGTACTGACCTCTTGGACTTGGAATCTATGCTTTGCCTCAACGTTGTTTTGTATATGTTAATACAGTTCGAGAGTGATTCCGAATTTGTATTTCCCTTTGTGTGAGCGATACGGGGATTGGATAGCAGAGTATGCCCGCACCATAGTTTAGTTGGGGTGTCGTTATATATATATATTATACGAGTAGATAATATATATATGAGGTTATAAACTTTAAACTGCCTACTGTGATTTGATAAGTAGAACATGGTTGTTGACTCAATTATTAAAAACTTGTTTTGTGAAAGTATGAGAAGACACTGGGAAACCTTATAATTTAAGGAAGCTAAATCGAGAGGAGTACTACATATTGAAAGTAACCTTTTTAAAACATTAACATCGTTCGGTTTTGAAAATATATGCGTAAGCTAAGATAAACGAATCGTTGGGTAGGTTAGTGCGATAGGAGTGCACATTAGAAGAGAGGTGAGAATTTCTCAAGAGAGAGACGAACTATTATGATGTTGCATTGGCCTGTATCATTTTAAATACTTGCTTAACGTATTTTTAAAATCAAACACACTTTTGGGCCCTGACCCATTTCCTTCTCTCTCTCTCTCTTGTGTATATATATGTATATTTTCAGGTGCCCAGCCACAGGGGCATCTTACTTAGGATCCTTTGAGAAGAACGAGCTGCAGCTTAGGTGGGAGTTGCAGGTTACTTGAGTAGACGACTTTTGTTATTGACTCCACTCCTATCACTCTCATTATTGGGCACGTGTCGCCCTTTTTATCATTTCATTTATTGTTGGGATTTTTTTTATATTTCAGTTATTCCAGTATTGTTTATGGGATTTATTCAGGATGGTTTATGATTTTTAGCTTTATATTGTTGACATTCGATTGGTGAATGTATGGTTTTATTTTAGTTCATCGTGGTGTGATTCTATAGTGTAGAAATGTTGTTTTGAATTAATAAATCTTTTCTTTAATTAAAATTTGGAAGTTTGTATGAAAAATGGTTTTGACACTTAGCTTAATTATTTAGGGTGTTAAATTGGAAAAAAAATTATTTTTATCGACAGTGATGCTGAGAATGAACCAACTGTTTACCTTGATTTAATTTAATAAAGGAGTGATCGCCCGGTATTTAATTAGGCGGGGTGTCACAGTTTCCTTCTAGGGTTAAAACAACCAAAGACAAGTGACGGCCATAGGAGAGGGAAGGAGAGGCTTTTCCAAGCAATCCAAGGCCAAAAAGTCACCCGATTTCACCGCCGCCACCACCACCAACGCGTAGATCGCGCGACGGGGAACTCAACCACACCAAAATAGTCCGCAAATCGGAACGCCGAAAATCCCAGGCAAGTGTTTATCTTGCTTATTTTCATTAATGCATCACTCATGTTAGTCTAGGGATGATTAGGATGAGTTTTATGGAAGAAAGCCCAATTTTGAGATAGGAAATCGCATGTAGTAATGGTTTGAATGTTAATCTGGAAACCCCTTAACATGTAGAGGATTAAACCATGAAATTTTGATGTTTTAGAAGAAGAAAATTCTGGAAAGGACTGACTAGAACCATGTTAAAAAGATTTCTAGGGTTCTTGAGATTTACATGAATTTTGGCTTGTTAATCCATGATTATTAATGGAAATTTGCATGATTTACGTAAAATATGTATGGAATGGATTTATACTATTAGTAGTACAAATTTCTGGACGATTGGGAATGAAAAGTTTGGATTTGGATGGATTTATGTGAGAAAACCCGTAACTGGTAACTGCAGAATTCGCCATACCTGTTTGATCGATCGATCGAGCCAAGAGCTTCGATCGATCGAAGGTTCGATCGATCGAGCCCCAGACCTCGATCGATCGACCCCTTCTGGCAGTATCATATTTCCCTTTTTTAAATTAGTTGAATTCAATTTAATGAGAAATAATCCTTGGACACCCTTATTAAAATATTTTGGGAGATGAAGAAGACCAGTAGGACTTATAAATAATTATGGGACCTTTAATGTAAGATGAGAGTTGTATTTTTGGGTTATTTACACATAAGGGACGATGAAACTATGTATTAAAGGGAGAGATGCGTAAGATAGTTACATTGGAACATAAGTGAATACCTACTGAAATTTTCACTTGAGAGGATAGAGTCCATGAGTATTACGTAGTAAGTTAGAAAAATCCCTCAAATTAAAGTTAGAGATGAACCGTTATACGTGATAACTAATAATGGGAAAATCGAAATAAATGTCGTGATTATGGGTTATGAGATGAACCTAAATTGATATGATAAAAGTAGTATATTTATATGACTGTGTGTATGCATATATTATATACTTGTGAAAATCATGCCCGCTCTACTTGCTATCCCTGAGGTTACCGTGCTGGGACTGTCTTATCTCGAACGGGCCTTCATGGGGGATATTGACTCGTACCCTAGAAGATAGGAATCCTAGGTACAGGCTATCGAATCGATCGTCATAGTCCTAAGAGATGCGATGGTATGTGCTGACCTCTTGGACTTGGAGACTATGCTTCGCCTAAATATTGTTTGTGTATGTATTAATACAGTTCGAGAGTGATTTCGAACTTGTATTTTCCTTAGTACGATTGATACGGGGATTGGATAGCAGAGTATGCCCGCACCATAATTTTTATGTGGGGTGCTATTAGAATATATATATATATATATTATACGAGTATTTAATATATATATGAAATTCTGAAATTTGGGAAACTGCCTACTGTGTTATGGTAAGTAAGACATGTATAATGACTCAAATTGGAAATACTTGTTTTGGAAAAGTATAATGGAACACTGGGAAACTTTATTAGTAAATAAGGTTTAAATGAGAACTTTGTGATCTAATGAAGTTATTTTCTTAAACAATTATACTCTCCGGTTTTGAATCTTACGAGTAACCTAACATAAGTTAAACCACTAGGGAGGTTAGTGCGATAGGCGTGCACATTCGAAGAGAGGTGAGAAATTCTCAAGAGAGTGCCGCACTAATATGTTGTTGCATTGGTCTGTAAACATTTTAAATACTTGCTAAACAAATTTTAAATCATCTACACTATCGGGCTCTGACCCGTTTCTATTTCTCTCTCTCTCTTATATATATACGTATATATTACAGGTGCCCAGCCACAGGGGCGTCTTGCATAGGATCCTTTGGAAGGAACATGCTGAAGCTTAGGTGGGAGTTGCAGGCCTCTTGCTTAGACGACTTCATTTATTTGACTCCACCACTAGCATATTCATTTAGCGGGGCATGTGTCGCCCTTTCCATTATTCAGTTGTTTATTTGGACATTGTGATTTAGATATTTCTAGTATTGTCACTTTGGGATTTATTACTCTGGATGTTTTATTTTAAGTTTTAATGTTGGGATTTAGTTATTGAATGTTTAAATTATTTGGATTATATGTTTTAGGATTATTGTGGTGTGATTCTTTAAATATTGAATTGTTGTAAATAATTAAATCTTTGTTTTCAAAATAAAATTTGGAAAGTAATATTTAAAAATGGTTTTGACACTTAGCTTAATTAATTAGGGTGTTTAAATTGGAATAGTTATTTTTACGACAGTTGTTGATACCAAAATTAATTTGCTGACATGGACCAATCATATGAAGACACGTGCCTATCTACATGGCAACAACAAACACTTCCGAGGAACCCACTCGCTCCGAGGAACAAGAGTACAACGAGGAAGACTAGTTCCCCGAGGAACTCACAAGCTCCGAGGAACAATGCCTCTCCGAGGAACTCTTAAATACCGAGAAGCTTAGGCGGTTCGAGCAACTCATGGCGGTCCGAGCTGCACCTCGAAGCAGGATACCAACAGTTTAACTCCTCATTAAATGCTTATCCTTTGGACGCGCACGCAAAGAGGGCATTAAATGTATTACCCTTTCATACGTATATCATTTAATGTATTACCCTTTCAAATTACAGCCTCAGGGCTATAAATACATTGTACAATCCTCATTGTAAGAGACCCCCAGACCGGAATTCCTTGAGATAACTTGTAATCGAGAATTCCCATACAAACAGCAATACCAAAACAGTGGACGTAGGCCATTCTTATAAGGCTGAACCACTTTAAAATTCTTTGTCTCATTTATTTATCTGTGATTGAATTATTAGAGTGATCTAATTTTTTATATCAACAGATTGGCGTCGTCTTTGGGAAACGACTGATAATATCGTTTTTCATAAAAAATAATCCCTTACCAATGGCGGATATTCCTGAATCCAGCAATCGAAATGCTAGCACCCCTCCAAAGCCATCCGCTCCACCAATTATTCTTGATCTGACTAGAATAATGGCAAATCTGGCTCAGGGCCAGACTGTCATGCAAGAAACAATGCGACAACTCATCCAAACCCTCCATGGCGGTGCATCAGCCCATTCCAGACCACTAAGCATTCAAAGAAATACCCGTGTGCCTTCTTCGCGTACTAGGCGTACTAACTCACATCGCAATGAGGAATCTGATGATTTCTCTTATCAACCTGGGCGAATTTCGTCGGTACGAGCCACGAATACTGAACAACGTGTCACCCTCTCCCCAGAAAGGGCCAGCGCATTGGAAAGATTAAGTAGGGTTTCTCCTTTCGACCGATTAAGCCCTAGGAGGAACAAAATTCCTCGACGACCATCAGATTTAAGGGAATAATCTGCCCAGTCGCGACTAGCTGCTCGTCAAGATAGATCCTATGACCGATCAGCTGCTCGTCAAGATAAATCCTAGGAAGCCACTTCAACGCGATCAGTTGTTCGAACCAATAGGCCCGAGGAAATAAATGATGCATGGAAAGGATCTATTCAGAGGTTGGAGGATAAATTAGGGGAAATGGCTAAGGCCAAGAACCCTCTAAAACGAACCTTTGTTCGAGGAACGCCTTTTGTCCAGGACATTGTTGATTTTCCAACACCATCAAAGTTCGAAGCACCTGTTGTGACTCCCAAGTATGATGGAAAGACTGACCTTGTCCTCTATATAGAACAACACCAAGCTGTAGCCGACATCTATGCTGTCCCAGATGAGATGATATGCAGAGCATTCTCGGGAACACTTACTGGATTTGCTCAAATATGGTATAATAGTCTTCCTCGGGGTAAGATTTCAACTTTTCTTCAACTGGCCGAACTATTCATTGGGAATTTCTGCTTTGGAGCAAAGCCAGTTAAACGAGTAGCACATTTGTTAAGTGTTAGACAAAAAGCTGGTGAGAGTACCAGAGATTATATAACTCGTTTTAATAACGAGAAACTCGAAGTCGTTGATTACGAAGACAAGACAGTGATTACTGCTTTGATGAGTGGACTACTGCCAAACAAGTTGTACTACACTTTGGCCAAAGATCCACCTCGAACCATGGCAGACCTGATGGGAAAAGCGTCCAAGATTATGAATGTCGAGGAGGCTATGTATGGGAAGAAGAATATGGAAGCCAAAGAAACCAAGGTGGAAGGTGATAAAGCTAAGAAGAAAGAACATAAGAACAATGGTGGTGACAAACCATCCAAAAATAGGTCGTCATGGGAGGTCTTGAGGAAATTTGATAATTACACACCTTTGAAGGTAAATATCAACCACGTCCTAGAAGAAATTAAGAACAGCGAGGAGATAAACTGGCCAAAGAAAATGAAGGTAGACCCTGACACAAGGAATAGGGAAAAATATTGCGAGTTCCACAAAGATCATGGCCATATGACCAAAAATTGCATAGCTCTTCAGAATGCGATTGAAACACTCATACAACGAGGAAAGCTAACAAAGTATGTTGATCGGGGAGGCGAAAGAAGAAACAACAATCGAACTAGGGAGAGGTCTAGATCTCCTCGTCGAGCAGAGGAGAACAAGAAGAGAAACCATGAAGTTGATCCAGAGGATGATCCCGATCTTCCTAAGAAACCAAGGCAGCCAGAACGAGAGGTATTTTCAATACGCTTTGGGTCATTTGATTGTAATGTTATTACAAGAGGAGATGCAGGAGGAGGAGACCTTACTGCAGAAAGAAAAGCTTACCTCGGTGAGGCTCAAGCTTGCTCGTACATTCAGCGAATAAATCTAGCCGAGGAAGATCGCCCGAGAAAGGTGAACAAGGAGAAATTGGTTATCGGTTTTTCAAAAAATGACCTTGCAGGTGTTTTATATCCTCATGATGACCCGCTGGTGATCAAAATAAGAATGAAGGAAGTCATGATTTCAAGAGTACTGGCCGACAATGGTAGCTCGTCAGACATCATGTTCTACTCGTGCTTTGATAGTTTAAATCTAAAGCTATCTCAACTGGAGCCTTACCACAGACCCCTCATTGGTTTTGCTGGCGAGAAAGTATTTCCACTTGGGACGATCAAGTTGGATATATTCATTGGTACGTTGCCTGCTTGTCGGACAGAAAGAATACGTTTCTTCGTAATGGATGAGAATGTCCAATCATCATACAATATCATCATGGGAAGAGTAGGATTGAAGAAGTTCAAAGCTGTACCATCTACAGTGCATCAGTGCCTAAAATTTCCAACAAACTTTGGAGTAGGAGTTGTGAAAGGTGATCAGAAAGTAGCTCGGGAATGCTATTATTCATCCGCCGAGCAAGAATAATTGGAAGAATCAAAGAAAAAGACTACTACCTATCAAGTGGATGAAGGTACAAAAATTGAAACATTGGATCCTCGAGATGAGTCGCAACTCGTGAAGGGTCAAGTGGTGGAAGCTACTGAAAACATCATTTTGGACGATGAGTACCCTGAGCGAACTACTCAAATAGGTCCATCGTTGGAAGCCTCATTAAAACAGGAATTGATAATTTTCCTTAGAAGCAGAAGACAAACTTTTGCGTGGAGTCATGAAGATATGTCTGGGATAGACCCAAACTTCTTATGTCACGAGCTTAATGTGAATAAGGAGATCAAGCCTGTGAAGCAGAGAAGAAGAGTATTCAGTCCCGAGAAGAATCAGACTATACAGGAGGAAGTCGAGAAGCTCCAGAAAGCTTATTTCATTGAAGATGTTAAATATCCAGATTGGTTAGCCAATGTGGTAATGGTAAAGAAGAAGAAAAACAAGTGGAGGATGCGTGTGGACTTCACCGACCTCAACAAATCATGCCCAAAGGATCATTTTCCATTGCCCCAAATTGACCAACTGGTGGATGCTACCTCGGGACACGAGTTGTTGAGCTTCATGGATGCTTATTCTGGCTACAATCAAATTAAAATGAAACCTGAAGACAGGGAGAGTACTTCTTTCATTACCCCTAGGGGAACTTATTGTTATAATGTTATGCCTTTTGGTTTGAAAAATGAAGGTGCGACATATCAGAGGCTGATGAACAAGGTCTTTGCTGAACAAATCAGTGACAATATGGAAGTCTATGTTGACCATATGCTGACGAAAAGCAAGAAAGCCGCCGATTATCTAGTTGACTTAAGTCAAACTTTTGATAAACTAGATAAATATAAAATGAAGTTGAACCCGACGAAGTGCATCTTTGGAGTACGAGAAGGCATGTTTCTCGGGTACATTGTCAATCAACGAGGCATTGAAGCAAATCCTGAAAAGATCAAAGCTCTATTAGGGCTGCGATCTCCAACGACGAAGAAGGAAGTACAGAGTCTCACAGGACGAGTAGCATCACTCAACAGATTTGTGTCACGAGCAACTGATAGATGTCTCCCATTCTTCAAGACACCCAGAAAGACTTTTGAGTGGAATGATGAATGCGAGAAGGCTTTTCAAGACTTGAAGAGATACTTGGGAGCACCTCCACTACTGTCCAGGCCAGTGATGGGAGAAAAATTGTACTTGTACCTTGCAGTGTCTGAAAATACAGTTAGCTCGGCATTAATCAGAGTGGAGAATGGAGTATAAAAGCCAATTTACTACACAAGTAAGGCCTTCCGAGGAGAAGAGATCAGATATCCAAGGCTGGAGCAATTGGCACTGGCGCTGATTGAGGCGAGTCGGAGAATGAGGCCATATTTCCAAGCTCATACCATAGTAGTATATACTGATATGCCATTGAGGCAAGCCCTACATAAGCCAGAAAAATCAGTAAGATTGATGTACTGGGCAATAGAACTCGGTGAATGTGATATAGTCTATGAACCAAGATCATCGCTTAAAGGGCAATCTGTAGCAGATTTTATAGCAGAGTTCACCTATCCTGATAGCTCCGAGGAATAAAAGTTGCTCGCTGATCAGCCTATGGATGTTACAGGATCAACAAACACAAGCTCAGACCAATTCCGATTGGTAAAAGGGCGTGTGGATGTTACAGGATGTGACGCAGAGATAGTTGTGAGGATTCCGGATGAGAAACGAGAGTTGCTCAATGATCAACCTATGGATGTTACAGGATCAACAAACACTAGCTCAGACCAACTCCGGTTGGTAAAAGGGCTAGTAGATGTTACAAGATCATTGACTTCGGGCTCAGACCAACTCCGGTTGGTAAAAGGGCAATGAGAAATGATCGACGAAGAGCAAGAAAAACCCGAGGAGGAAAGTAAGGAACAAATATTTCACCGAGGAACTCTAACTGATCAGAAATTTGAAGACGAGTTACCTATATGGAGACTGTATGTAGATGGATCATCTTGCACTGCAGGATGGGGCGCGGGGATAGTCTTGAGCACTTCGGATGAGGTCGTTATGGAATACGCCTTGCATTTCCAATTCAAAGCTTCCAACAATGAGGCTGAATATGAGGCCATGATTGCAGGACTTGGTTTAGCAAAAATTATGGAGGCACAACAGGTCATTGTTTTCAGTGATTCTCAATTGATCATAAACCAAATAATGGGAGTATATGCAGTTAGAGGAGAATTAATGATCAGATATCATGCAAAGGAAAAGGAGCTGGTGTTAGAATTTGCCGCTATTCAGCTGGTCAGAATACCAAGAATGGAGAATGCGAGAGCAGACGCCCTAGCTCGACTAGCATCAGCTACTCGCACCGAGCTACGACGAATAATCCCAATTGAAGTGTTAGCTGGTCGGAGCATAGATGAAGACCTGACGATGAACTTTATCACCCTTGATTTAGGACCATCTTGGATGGATTCCATCAGGGCGTATATTGAGGAGGGAGAATTGCCAATTGACAAGCTCGCTGCCAAAAAGTTGAAGTTTAAAGCTGCTCGGTATGTACTAACTAATGGTGTTTTATATAGACGAGGAATTATGGCAAGTTTGCAGAGATGTGTACATCCCTCCGAGGTGAAAGAATTAATTGAAGAGATCCACGAAGGGTCTTGTGGAGCACATGTAGCAGGTTGGACGCTTTTACAAAGGGTGATGATGCAAGAATACTACTGGCCGACGATGAGGGGTGATTGCATAGCCTACGCCAAGAAATGTGATAAGTTCCAGCACTTTTCCTCCATCCGAAGAACTCCACAAGCATTGTTGACACCCATAACTTCCCCTTGGCCATTTTCCAGGTGGGGAATTGATTTGGTTGGGCCACTGCCAATGACCCGAGGAAGGTTCAAGTATCTCGTCGTCGCAGTGGATTATTTTACTAAATGGGTAGAAGCTGAGCCACTCATTGACATGACGTATGAGAAGGTGTACCAATTTGTTTGGAAGAACATCATTTGTCGATATGGTCTACCTCATGCCTTCATCACAGACCATGGAACACAATTTGATAACGAGGAGTTTGCCGCCTATTGTCATCAATCAAATATTTTGAAGGTCCACTCATCACCAGGGCATCCTCAAAGTAATGGACAAACTGAAGTGACAAACAGAACGCTGCTAAGTGGCTTGAAGAAAAGACTGGATGATGCAAAAGCAAACTCGATCAACGAGTTACAATCAGTACTTTGGGCTTACCAAACTACTCCCCGAGTAGCAACTGGAGAATCACCATACATGCTGGCATTTGGAAGTGAAGCTGTCATACCTGTCGAGTTGGGCCTTCCAACACAGAGGGTACTAAATTTCAATTCCCCTGTCAGCGACTTAATGAGAAGACTGGATTTAGATATGCTCGAGGAAGTTAGAGAAGAATAAGCCATTAGAAATGCTGCTGACCAACAGCGAACAACTCTGTTCTACAACAAAAGGGTGAAGAAGTGCGACCTGAAAGAAGGAGACTATGTGCTGAAGAAATTAATTCAAAAGCACAATAAGCTAGAAGCAAACTGGCATGGACCATACCGAGTTACATAAGTTGTTCTACCAGGAACTTATCGAATAGCAACTTTAGAAGGCGAGGAGTTTAAGAATGCATGGAACGCAGAGCATCTGCGCAAGTATTATTAGTGGTGTATATGTAACACGGTTCCATCAGTATGAATAAAATGAAGATATTCTGCCAAAGTCTCTCCTTTTATTGAAAATATTTCGGGGAACACTAGTGCTACACACTACTCGTCAAAGCTCAGACTGCTCAGTGAGATATTCCTAAAAATGCCAACTTCGGTTGGTTAGGAAACAAAATATTCCTAAAAATTCCAACTTAGGTTGGTTAGGAAACAAAATATTCCTACAAATGCCAACTTTGGTTGGTTAGGAAATAAAATATTCCTAAAAATGCCAACTTCGGTTGGTTAGGAAACAAGATATTCCTAAAAATGACAACCTGTTTGGCTAGAAAACGAAATATTCCTAAAAATGCCAACCTGTTTGGCTAGGAAACGATATATTCCTAAAAATGGCAACCTGTTTGGCTAGGAAACGATATATTCCTAAAAGAGACAACCTGTTTGGCTAGGAAACGATATATTCCTAAAAATGCCAACCTGTTTGGCTAGGAAACAAAATATGCTCTCAAATGCCAACTTATGTTGGTCGGAAGGTACGTACATTCTCGAAAATGCTAACTTATATTGGTCGGGAGGTAAGATTATTCCAGAAAGTGCAAACGTTGCTAACTATGGCTGGTCGGGGATAAAAACCCACTAACTGTAGTTGGTCGACAAGTAGAATTTATCGACCTTGGTTGGTCGGACGCATTTTATGAAAAAGATAAAAATTTACCAAGTATGGCTAGTCGGGGATAAAAATCCACTAATCGTAGTTGGTCGACAATGAACATTTACTGACCTTGGTTGGTCAGAAACATTTAAGAGAAAAATCTACCAAGTATGGCTGGTCGGGGATAAAAACCCACTAACTGTAGTTGGTCGACGAGCACAATTTAAGTACCTTGGTTGGTTGGAAAAATTGTAAACATTTTTATACTCATTACTTTATTATTAAGTGATCGAGCAACATTACTGATACTTGTAACTTTTTAATAATTACTAAGTTGGTCGATGAACAACACAATATTATTATCTTTTTAACAGATATGCATAAATATAAAGTGTTTGATAACTACAAGATAATAGCAATTGAGATTTGCAAACAAAAATGAAAGTCTTTCATTGAATTCAAAATAAATTACATTGATAATGAAATTACAGTTACATTGACATGTACACTAACTATTACATCAAAAATTCCTATTCTACTGGTCTCTTCCCTTCTGTTTTTGACACAGGTTCCTCGCCAGCAGGCGGATCATTTAAAGACTGAGGAGAATTGATAAAGTTAAGATCCTTCAGCATCCCGACATTCATCACGGATGGTCGATCTAAGAGATGCTCGGGACGAGATACCTCGATTTGAGAGTGAAGATTGTAGTCACCGAGATACTTTGAAATTAAGTTTCGAGGAATGGCCCGAGCAGGGATCCACTCCATCTCCAAATTGTATGGTGGCACAGACAAGTCGAGCAAGCCGGGATCATGGTAATCCCATAAATAATGACCTTGTTCGAGCTTCAACACACCTAAGGCATTCAGCCATCCTTGCTTGCAGCCCTCATTGTTGGCATTCTGGATACGATCGTCCAAGTGGAATAGTGCTTCGCTGTATCCAGCCATCCAGAACTCCCTGGGCTGTTTGTGGAATTGATAGGTTAGCCTTTCTAGCTGCTCGTGGAGATTCTTGATGAAAAGCTCCTTATTCTCCAAGACGGACTTCTGCGCAGAGAGCTATTTTTCCAAGTCCTTAATTTTCTTTAACATATCAGACAAAGCCTTGTTCTTCGCCATTAATTGGAAATCTTGGTTTTCTAACGCAGACTGGGTTCTCTGTTCCTTGACAAGGACCCGAGCTGCTCTTCATCGTCCCCGAGGAGCTCTTGCTCGACCGCGAGAAGATGTATAGGTGCCAGAACTCTTCAAAGTCTCCAACTCGTCCCTTAACTTGGCATTCTCAACCTCTAGGAACGAGAATCCCTCGTCAGTCACTGGGATCAAGGCACTGGAAGTAGAGGCTGCAGACTTCAATTGTGATAGCTCTTTCTGCAAGTTGTTGTTTTCCTTTTCCAGCAGCTCGGCAATCTGTCTGCACTCCTCGACCTCGCCCTTCAGGGTTCTCTCCCTTACATCATAACCAGCAAAAAGCTTCTCATAACCCTTGTCAGCAACGATCATCTTGTACTTCTTCTCGTAACTCTCATGCAACAGGGCAGTGGATTTTTTGTATTGAAGCTGAAGGTCTTCAAGGGTGCCTTGGAGATCCTCGATCATTTCGTAGTAAGCCACATTTTTGTCCGCCGCTCGATCAAGCAGACACTTCAGGTACTAATATGCTTCTACTGCTTGCTCTGAAGCATCCTGGCCGAGGATTTTGACAACTTGTACAGCACTCAAGTCTGTGTGACCAGCCTTAAAGTACTCATTGCATTGTTGCAATAACTTTGTATCATAGGCAGATAGCAGTTCCATCCTGGCTAGAAACTAGCAGAAAGAAGAAAGAACAATCATCAATAAGAAGAATAAGCAGAGTACGAATAGAAAATAAACAACAGTATGCAAGGAAATTCAAGTTTTATTAGATCATACAATTTAAAGTTACAAGTTATGGATTACATTTGACAAAAGAAGAAAAAAATAAAGATAAGCCCGAACAACACTACACCTTTTCCTTATCTCCCAAAACCTTCTCAAGAGGTTGGGAAGAGGAAGCAGGTTGCTCGGAAGGAACTGTGGGTTGTTCGGAGAGCATCAGCTGTTGTTCGGAAGAAGAAATGACTTGCTCGGCAGCATATTGGATGGCTGGGGGGGTGATCTCCCATCACCATTGAAGACTCCTCATAGGTAGCTTCGTCCTCTTCTAATTCTTCTGGAGTAGGAGGGGGACCAGGGATATGTCTCTGGAAGAGCTCGGAGGACTCGTCGACCTTCATTTCCTGAAGGGCAGCGACCCATCCATCCCTAAAATATTTAAGACCGCCATAGTCCACTTGCGACACCATGGCGGCCAACCCCTTATTCCAACCCTTATCCCAGGCATAGCTGAAGGACTTCTTCACAACGGTTTTCCTCTTCAGCTTCTTCGAGGAAAGTTTCTCAGACAGCAGGTTCTCAGATGCCTTTAATTTATTTTCTACTTCCTCCTTTTTCTGACCTACTTCTTGAAGCTGGCCCAACCTTTCCTCAGCAACCCTGAGCTTTCTTCAAGCTCTCCAGCATTTTTAAGATTCCCTGTGAGCTCTTTATTTGCCTTCTCCAAGGCATTATTTTTCTTCTCCAACTCTTTGGAGGCTTCAACAGCTCGAGCTTTATCCTGCTCAGTAGAGGCAAGCTTCTTCTCCCAGACAGCTTTGTCATCAGCATATTTCTGGCGTGAATCTGCCAGAGACTTGGTAGCTTCTTCTAGAGCTCCCTCCACACTGGACGAGGAGCAAGAAGCCTTAATTGCTTCATCCTTCTTCAGGATTATATTGAAGCAGCTCGTCAACTGTGAACAGGAAAAGAAAGCAAGTTAGAAACAGAAATGACAAAGGAAATATGAAAAATTCAAAGTAAAGAGACTTACAGAAGCAAGGTGATGAGCAGCTAGTGAGGTGACCATATCCCAAGTAAGGTTCTCTTCAGTACCTTGCACCTCGGGAATGATCGAGGACTTTACCGAGCTCATTGCAGAGCTCGGGGGAACAAAAGTTGGAACCCCAGTTCCAGCAACTGGGGGCTGAGTAATGGTATCAACCAAATTGACCGAGGAGATCTTCTTCAGCCTCCTCGGGGGAATAGGTACAGATTCAACCAAGGAAGAATCCTTGGTCGGTGATATCACAATCACCTCTCCAGGAGCAGCAGACTTGCTCGGAGCCACTGCGGGCTTCTCGGCAACTTTAACAGGAGCAGCTGGAGGAGATGCATCATTCTTCTTCATCCCCTCCTTTGGGACATCAATCCAACTCCTCTTTACCTCCCCAGAATCGGAGGCAGCTTTCTCAAATAGGTTATGAGGTCTTCTATTCTTCATCCTTTCACTTAAAGGAATATGGGATTCAGGCGATGAGCTTGTGGAAGCTGGCACTGGCTCTGATTCACTTATCACTGGACGAGCAGTGAAAGAAGTGGTGTAGCTCTTGTGCTTGCGCAGATACGAGGCCGACCTAATGTGCTCATCGGCAACACTCTGATGCAGACTCTAGATAAGTTTCAGATGTCTTACATTAACATCTGCTTCCTTTGGGCACTTTCTCTTGTTATCAACTGCAAATAAATAAACATTGTTATCAGTGGCACATTTTATCAAACACAAAAGAAACATGATTTCAAAATAAAATAAAATAAAAATAACCTATCCCGTTGCCATAAGGAGGGCATTTGGGACCTTGGTAAACCTCATCTCCAGCTAACGGAGGGTGTTGCCAATTTTTTATGACAACCCCATGCTCAAAATAATCCCTATTAGCATCAGGGAGATTAACCACTAAGGCTCTGTTTAAAAATCTAGTTTTTAAATAATAAATATTATCATTAACTGCCCATCTATAGCAGTACATGATTTCTAGAATTCCTATGCGAGTTCCATGGACTTGATTTAATTTATGCACCCCATTAACTATTCTCCATGTGTTGGGGGCCATTCTCGTAGGAACGACGTCAAAATAATGACATAATTCCAGACACAAGGGATTTGGTGGAAAAGAAAACTACATTCAGCAATAAAAAGGTTGGGGAACCAATGTCCCTCAGCCAAATTGAAATAATCAGAAGGCTCAGAAAGCTCTTCCAAGACAACCCAAGAGGGAATGGAAAAATCAGAGCGAAACTTTTCAAGAGACTCAATAGAGTAAACCATGATGATGAATAAAAGAAATAAAGAAGAAAGAAGAAGATCTTATAGAAAAAGAGTAGAGTTGTTGACAACGAACGACGAAAAAGATGAACGCACAAGAGAGTAGGAAGAGACGCGTAAAACTCAAAGATAAAAATTTGAAAGGTAGAAGACGATGGGAGCGTCGATGAAGTTTAAATACCTTGCCTTGGGAAATGGTGAAGTAATGATTATAAAAAAGGATGATTACGTTACCGGCGGCTAAAAAGATGAAAAGTAGCGCGAGAATCAAAGCGGATAACAACGGCTAAAAAGAGGAAAAGTGTCACGAGAATCGAAGCGGACAACAACGGTTAAGAAGATGAAAAGTAATGCAGAAATCGAAGCACGCAAAAAAGTCCAAAAAAGCATGATTCTACGAATTGGGAAGGAGAAATAAATACAAGGGAAACGCTCCTAAAAATCAGGAAGACTATTTAAAGCTACCATATTCCGAGAAAGAATGTTCCATACTCCTCAAATTTCGAACTATGAAACATTGGGGGCTTCTGTTGATACCAAAATTAATCTGCTGACATGGACCAATCATATGAAGACACGTGGCTATCTACATGGCAACAACAAACACTTTCGAGGAACCCACTCGCTCCGAGGAACAAGAGTACAACGAGGAAGACTAGTTCCCCGAGGAACTCACAAGCTCCGAGGAACAATGCCTCTCTAAGGAACTCTTAAATACCGAGAAGCTTAGGCGGTCCGAGCAACTCATGGCGGTCCGAGCTGCACCTCGAAGCAGGATACCAACAGTTTAACTGCTCATTAAATGCTTATCATTTGGACGCTCACGCAAAGAGGGCATTAAATGTATTACCCTTTCATATGTATATCATTTAATGTATTACCCTTTCACATTACAGCCTCAGGGCTATAAATACATTGTACAATCCTCATTGTAAGAGACCCCCAGACCGGAATTCCTTGAGATAACTTGTAATCGAGAATTCCCATACAAACAGCAATACCAAAACAGTGGACGTAGGCCATTCTTATAAGGCTGAACCACTTTAAAATTCTTTGTCTCATTTATTTATCTGTGATTGAATTATTAGAGTGATCTAATTTTTTACATCAACAACAGTGATGCTAAGAATGAACCAACTGTTCACCTTGATTTTAATTTAATAAAGGAGTGATCGCCCAGTATTTAATTAGGCGGGATGTCACACAAATCACCCCTTATGTCTATGCCAGTACATACATAAAAAATCTGAATTATGCAATCAACTGACATACAAGATAATATCCTCATTAAACCCTCAAACTGAGAATACTAAATGACATGTCTTCCAAATCTTCAACTCTTCAGAAACTTCCAAAGCTTTTCTCATCAGGGTGTGTAATCAAATAATGAGAAATGTTGTACCTACACACATGAGATAAAGCAAATACCCATGACAAGCAACAGTTTGAAATATAATGATATTCAAAAATTGATGATCAATTAAGCTTAAGAAAATCATTCATAAATCAACCAAACACCAAAATAATTCTCCCCCATAATTCTTCTCCCCCTTTTTATGATGGCCCTAAATAGACAGATATGAGAAGCATAAATGAATGCACATGGAGAATGACACACGAGAATAAACTGCTATTTTTGTATTTTTCCAAAATTTTCAAACATAATATACAACAAAGAATCACACCATGAAAGAACACAAAAACAGCCAAGTCGATGATAGCGTAAATGTAAGGGTGTGATCAGATTCGATAGGAAAATCAATGCATACAAACATGACATATGTGCACGATGAATATCGAATACTCCTAACGAATGAACTCAAAATCTTCCTTTGGTTTACAAAGGTGGTAATATGAGACATTGACTCAATCAAATCAACAAATCAAAGCTTAAAGTGATTTCCAAACCAATAAAGTCCAAAACTATTTCATGCATTTTCAGGACTTTCAAGGAAGTGCAAACCCATTTATATTCTCTAACCAAACTCCCTCAGATTTATATTTTGTATAGAGGTGATCTAAATTCTCAAACATTGGAGAATTGATGGTGAAACCTAATGGCCCATATTTGGCATATATTGATTTTTATTGCCTTTAATTTTTTTTCGGGCTCTTTTAACCTCTTTGGACCCCGGATAATAAAATTCCTCAATTTTTAGGTCCTTTTTAACGGTGGATTAGAATCGCAAAGGCTATATGAACCTTTTCGCAGCCCTTCCCCATTTTCAAATAAACACACAGTCTCTCCAAAATGGTTTTTACATGCATTCCAATCTTGTCAAGTTTTATCGCATATGGTTAGTTGTATAGACAGAATTGAGATGGAAACACTCAAGCCAATATGTGATAGACAAGTACAATAATCAAATAAAGCCGTGCGTGTGTGCAATAAAGGAGATAGGAGTCAAACATGTAGGAAGATATCACTAATCACATCTCAAAGACTCCAATCAATGTAAAGCACATGGATGAAATGATGTAGCATCTCAAATCTCTATCAAACCGTCACATGGATAAATGGAATGAAATTGTGACTCGGCTATCTTAAATTCTCATCCATAAAAGGTGGAAATAAAATACATTCTAAAATTTTTATAAAAGAAAATATCTTTGGATTTTTCAAAAAAATAAATATCTGTACAACGAAGTAATAATACATATAAAGCAGACTAGCAATAGGAAACATATGATATGAACATGAAAAAGCATCCTATCCTAGACACAGATCAACCCCTCAGTCAACTGTGCAAATCCCCAAAGACTTCCTAAGACTCTCAAATCTAAGGGCATCTAAAGGTTTCGTGAAAATATTGGCTAACTGATGGTCGGTGGGTACGAAACTCAGGGATACGACTTTCTCCTCAACTAACTAACGTATAAAGTGCTCACGTATCCTAATGTGCTTTGTCCGTGAATGTTGGACTGGATTGCGCTAGATGTGTATCGCACTCGTGTCTTGTGAAATCCCATAATCCTCTAACATTTGCTTCATCCACAAGAGTTGCGTGCAACAACTCCCGGCGGAGATGTACTTAGCCTCCGTGGTGGACAAAGAGATGGAATTTTACTTCTTTCTCAGCCAGGAGACAAGAGCAGAACCAAAATAAAAACACCCACCAGAAGTGCTCCTACAACCATCTACATCCCCGGCCCAATCGGCATTCGAATAGGCGGACAAACGGTCATCGGTATTAAAGGAATACCAAATATTGTATGAGAGAGTCCCACTTACGTATTTGATAATACGTTTTAGAGTAAGTAAGTGTGACTCTTTCGGGATGCCTGATATCGCGCACAAACTCCAACATTAAAGGCTATGTCAGGACGACTGGTAGTCAAGTAGAGAAGACTACCTATCATACTCCGATACAAGGTTTGATCTATGTCCTTGCCTGAAGTGTCCTTACTAAGCTTAGTAGTGGTACTCATAGGTGTACGTTAATGCTTAGCGGAGTCTAACCTTAATTTCTTCACCAGGTCTCTAACATACTTAGATTGGGAGATGAACATCCCATCCTCTAGCTGACGAACCTGGAGACCAAGGAAGAAAGTAAGATCACTAACCATGCTCATTTCAAACTCACTTTTCATTTCCTCCTCAAAGTGATGAGCATGTTGGGAGCACGTGGATCCAAAGACTATGTCGTCCACATAGACCTGAGCAACCAAAATAGCACCTTAATCTCTCCTGATGAACAACATCATATCAACTCCCCCTCTTTTGAAGCCATGGGTTAAGAGATAGAAAGTAAGCCTCTCGTACCAAGCACGGGGTGCTTGCTTCAAACCATACAAGGGTTTCCTTAGATAGTAGATGTGCTCTGGGTGCTTAGGGTCTTCAAACCCTTTCGGTTGTTCCACGTAAACCTCCTCCTGTAGAATGCCATTCAGAAAGGCACTCTTGACATCCATCTGAAATAACTTGAAGCGCAAATGATATGCGATGGCGAGCAGTAAACGGACAGACTCAAGCCTCGCAACAGAAGCAAATGTCTCCCCAAAGTCTACACCTGTTATATGTGTGTAGCCTTGAGCGACCAACCTAGCCTTGTTTATGATTATTGTACCATTTTCATCCATTTTATTCTTGAAAATCCATCTGGTACCTATCACATTAGTCTCACTAGGTCGGGGGACAAGTTCCCAGATATTATTCTTTCTAAACTGAAGCAACTTATCCTGCATAGCAGATATCCAGTGTTCATCCTTGAGTGTTTCTTTGTGATTCATGGGCTTAACTTTGGACGTGTAGCAAAAATGGCTGACAACGTTCTCTAGCTGAGCACGAGTCTTGACCCCTAGAGTGGGATTACCAATAATGGCACAAGGGTCATGACTCTTGCGAACCCAAGTAGGTGTGTCCCCTAACACAGGAGTAGGTTCCATAGAGTGTGGGTGAGGTACAAGTAAATTACTGCCAGAAACATCCTCATCCTCATACTGAAGGATAGAATTAATAAATGTCAAAGGTTCATCATCTTGCACGGTGACGTTTATTGACTCCATAACCTTAGAGTTCTTCAGGTTAAAAACCCGGTACGCTCTAATATTTTATGAATAGCCTAACAGTATTCCCTTATCTCTTCGGAAGTCAAACTTTCCTAATTGTTCTCTATCCCGTAGGATGTAGCATTTACTCCCCAAAACACGAAAATATGCAAGGTTAGGTTTCTTGCCAATCCACAATTCATAAGGCGTCTTAAGTGTGTGTGGAAGCAGGTAAACCCTATTCACCGTGTGGCATGCAATAGACACTGCCTCTGCCCAAAATCTCCTAGAAACCTTACGACCTAGAAGCATAGATCTAGCAATTTCTTGGATCCTCTTATTTTTTCTCTCAACAATCCCATTTTACTGAGGAGTCTTCAATGTAGAAAACTCATGTTTGATCCCAATGCTATCACAGTAAAGATCTACTTTTGCTTCCTTAAATTCAATGACATTGTCACTACATATCCTGTTAATAGTGACTCTGTTTTGATTTTGCCGGACACGGCACTTGGTCATTAAAAACTCCACAACATCGAATTTCTCCCTCAGAAAACCTACAATCGAGTATCTGGAGAAATCATCCACCATCACGAGGATATACCTCTTACCACCAGACTCTTAGTACGAGTAGGACACATAAGATCAATGTGAATAAGCTCAAGTACATGAGAGGTGGTAATGGAATGAAACTTCTTATGGGGGCTACAAATTTGTTTTCCCAACTGACAGGGTCCATAAACCGTCGAAGTTGGCTTTCCAAGAGATGGTAAACCACGTACTAGATCCTTTTTAGCTACATGAGTTAAATCTCTAATGTTCATGTGACCTAGACATTGGTGCCACAGATCCATAGGAGTGATCGTGGCGCTGTTGCAGATAAGTGAGGACGTGGGCTTAGTCCCATAGCAATTATACTCTATCCTCATCCCTTGCACTAAAAGTTTATCGGCTTAATTATATACACTACAAGCATCCTGGTCAAACTTTATGAAAAGTTTAGCGTCGCACAGCTGGCTAGTGCTGAGAAGGTTTACTTTCAAACCTTTGACGTACCAAACATTCTCTAGCTTAAATAAATCCTGGTAACTCTACAGTACCACGTCCTACAATGCTAGACTTGCTACCATCTCCAAAGGTGACTCTACCATCCTTATAATCCTCAAGATAATAAAAAAATAAGGCATCACCTATCATATCTCTGGATCACCCACTATCAAAATACCACTGTGAGGTATTATGTGATTTGAGAGCGACATGAACAACAAAGGCCTTTTTAACTTTCGTAGGTGCCCAAGAAGTGGTGACCTTTTGTTTACCTATGTTGTTGTTTATTTTAGTCGTAATGTGAGAAGCATTCACTGACGGCAAAGACATCCATCAGAATTCCTCCATCAAACTCTGTGATGTGGCAGCTAAAAACTCAACTCGCTCAAAATCATCAGTACGCTGTGGTGGAGTAGTAGTACATCATATCCGACCCATACTATAGCAAAACTCCCTGAGGTGGCCTTTTCTTTTACAATATGTACAAAAGAACACAGTCAAAGGCGGACCTTGGTTTTCTTTTCTTAGTCTAACTCTCCTTTGAGGTTTTTTACGATGGTCATAAGGAGTTGTAGTAAACTCAGGAACTGGTCCAGGTGTAATTTGGGACGTGGAAACATCGTCATAACCTATTCCCTTCCTATCACCAAAACCTAAAGCGGGGCCTAGGAGCATATTTCCCATCTTCCTAAATCTGTCATCGATTTGTACCTTGACTTCCCATGCTCTCTCCAGATCATGAGTAAGCTGGGCTACAAGGCCTTCAAGTTTCTTCCGAGTCTCCACGGAGGAATGGAGCTCACTCGTAAGACTATCCACTCGTTTAGTCAAGTCCCCTCTCTCTTTCTCAAAATAACTCCCTCTCTCTCTAAATAAACTCTCTTTATCAACACAGGCAGACTCTCTCTCTCTTAAGGTAGTGCAGGTGGAGGACTCTCTCTCTCGCGCTTCTCTTAAATCTTCCTCAAAAGCAGTGATCCTAAGAACTAATGCTTTATTATGCCTTTTAGTTTTAAATGACTCAGAATATAGCTCGACGTAGGCGCGTTGAAGATCACTCTCGCTCTCATTTGCGTCATCCTCCCCCTCACTTACATCCATCTCACTGTCGAGGTGTCCCTGTGAAGCAGCATCCTCATCGTCGTGAGGAGCACTAGAAGAGCTCTCAAGACTAGCCATGAATGCGATGAAGTTACACTCATGCGGTGACTCGTCTCCAGAATCCACCGACTCGACCTCACTATCGTCACTAAGGGTAGCATTAAGGACAACTTTGCCCTTATCTTCGTTCAGCCTAGTATCACACTCAAAAGGTCTATGACCCCTACCCTCTCACTCAAAGCATCTCTCACTTTCTTTCTTAGGAGGATCTTTAAAATCTTTTTCATTTTTCTTTTCAAACTTATTTTTCTCAAACTTCTTTTCATCTTTAAAATTACCATTTTTCTTGAATTTGAGAATTCTCTTGAAATTTTTAGCAAATGGTGCCAAATCATCTAAGTTAAAATAACACTCAGAATCTAACGTATCTGCCTCTCTTTTTCTAGATGACTCTCCCCTCTTTCTTACCGACCCCTCACTCTTTCTCTCCTGGGCATTAAGTCCAATTCCCTTATCTTTAGACTTGACAGATTTAGGAAACATATCAATTTCATATGTTTGCAAGTCTCCTACAAGTTCTTCCAATTTAAGCGTATTTAAATTACCCATAGAATTTAACACAGTGACTTTAGGGATAAAACGCTTAGGCAGTGATCTAAGAATCTTTTTAACAACTCTAGCAATAGGTATGTGTTCACCAAGATTAAAGCTAGTGTTAACAATATCAGACAGTCTAGCATAAAATTCATCAAAACATTCAGATTCAATCATGGTGATTGTTTAAAATTGAGTTGTTAAATTTTTCAGTTTAGACTTTTTCACAGCATTAGTTCCTTCATGGGTAAGTTGC
This sequence comes from Sambucus nigra, assembly GCA_949130495.1. Lineage (NCBI taxonomy): Eukaryota > Viridiplantae > Streptophyta > Magnoliopsida > Dipsacales > Adoxaceae > Sambucus > Sambucus nigra. Next base: position 288,184 of record CASBWL010000139.1, on the reverse strand, counting down.
AAAACATCCCATGCCTCTTTTGACATGGAGCACGTCATTATGTGTTTGAACTCATCAGGTGTGACAGACCCAGAAATACCACTTAAACCCTTAGAATTAAAAGATGACCATTTAAACTCTTCTTCGGTCCATGTAGTGACATATTTTAAATTGGTCACATTTTCAAGAGTGACGGAGGGAGGTGTCCACCCTCTTTCAACCAAAATCCAGACACGTCCATCAATGGCTTTTAATGAAGATCTAATGCGGTCTTTCCAGTATGCGTAGTTTGTCCCATCAAAAAATGGAATTTTATTATATAACTTCTCCATTATGAACACACTCATTTTCAAAAATCAATATTTCAGAAAATTGATATCTTAGAAAAAAATTACGAAAAATTACACGATAAAATTGTGTAATTGGCTCTGATACCAATTTGAGAAGAGTGCGCTTGTGTTCAAATATGGAAGTTATTTAATTAAACTCAGTTTTTATCAATTAAGTCCTAAACATGCATCTAGGTGTGATTGATGATGATAAAATCAAGCAAGAACATTCAAACACACACAAGTTAGGAAAAATCCCCCAAAGGGGCAAAACCTTTTATTTTCACTATAATTTTGTAAAAAAATGGCTTACACGAATTACAATGAAAATATGTGACACAGAAATACCCTCGGGTGTCGGTTCTGATATCGTCGGCTGGAACTATTGCTTTCCAGTAGGGTAGCAATGAAGAAGAGAATGGCTTCCTCACAAATTACTCCAGATGAGTAAATGATCCTCTTGAAGATTTAAAGATTCACACACATATATGGGAATTGTTTTATGAATAAAAAAGGTTTAGAAAATCTTAAAAAGATGAAGTCTTATTCTGGACTGTTTTCGCAGAATTTTGAGATTGCAAAAAGACTTGAAAATCATGTAGAAGGTGTACAGGTATTTATACAAAAATCGAGGCGGTGGCTCGTTCGAATGAGATATCCATGTCGCTCGAACGAAGGACAAATGTCGTTCGAACGAGATCCCATGACATGCTCATCTCGCGCGAATAACAGTCAAAGTCATTTGAGCGAGCTCGTCGTTCAAGGCACTTTGCTTCTACACTTAGAAAAAATTCTTCTTTTGATAAAAAAATAAATCCAGACTTAAAAATTAATTTTCAAAAACATTTCACAAATACTTATGCAAATATTAAAGCTCCAATAAACCATTTAACCGATAAAGTGTAGTGGAGTAGTGGGAATGAGTTGAGAAGCACGTCGCATGTAGAATGATGTATGTGTAGATAATGGATGCATTGAATTCGGATAAATGCCGTCGAGGATGATCATGTTGACGTGCCGAATGTAGCGGTATCAGACATACAAACTGGGATCTAGGAAAAAATAGAAAATTCCTAGATTCTACCCCGAATATTTATAAAATTATGTCCCTACACCCTTCTTCGCTGCTTCACTGGCTGGATCTCCTTATTAACGTTGAGCTCGTGGCATAGGAAGGCTGGGTTTATTCCTGGTATGTCTTCATGACTCCATGCGAAAGCTTACTTTCTTTGCCATAAAAATGCCACTAGTTACTGCTTTATTGACGGATCCAGTGAAGCGCTAATTTGAGTTGTCTGTTCTGGTCATTGGTGATAAATTTTATAGATGAAGTCCATCTATGATGAGAATTACTGTGCCTGAGCTATGAAACGTCCGGGAATAGTGTACGTCTGGTTCTTGACGATGGCAAATGGGTGTTTCACTGAATGCTTTGTTGACCTGAGTGGGCAGGTGATCCGTTACGAACAGTCTGAATGAGTTGCCACATGGTCTCTTATATAGCCGTTTACCCTTGGGCTAAATTAGCTACTATTCTCGTAAGTTCATTGATAGTTGGGGGAGCAGAGGGGTTTAGAGGGACCCCGGTATTGTTCCTATTACTGGATTCTGGGCTCTCAGCCATTGGTGATAAATTCTAGGTGAAACACGTTACTAACAGTCGTTTCTCACAGACGGCGCGAATCTGTTGATGTAAAAAACTAGATTTGATGTAATTAATTAATCATAGATAAATATGAAATAAAAATAAGATAAAGGATTTTTAAAGTAGTTCAGCCTTATAAAATGGCCTACGTCCACTATGTTGTATTGCAGATGTTCGCCTTAATATCGATGATGATTACAAGAGATTCCTCCCCCTATTATGGAGGGTGTTATAATGTATTTATATCCTTGGGGATGTTAGTATGAATAGGTGATATGCCGTTATTTAATAGACATATACATATCTACAATAATAATGTTCATTAAATCCTATGTTCATTGAATGTACAATTGTCGCTTGGTCTTCCTGGCTAGATGCTCTTCATGCTGAGTAGGTCGGCACACTATGTAGCTTGGGACGCTGAGTAGCTTGGCATGTTAGGTAGCTCAGTGAGCATATGTGTTTGCCACGTAAGATGACACGTGTCTTTATATAATATGTCCACGTCTACTAACTAATTTTTGTATTAACACTTGGTAAAACTTATTTCTCTTTCCCGTTTCATTGGCATGTAATTTAAGTTTTAGGGAAAACTGAAAGATTACCAAATGATGAATTACTCAACCTCTCTTAATGGAGTCAATACATTCTTTGGAATTTAAAGGTACTTACTATTTTTTGTTGTATTATATGTTAATATTGGTTATTGGAGGTTAGGTATTGAGTTGAGTTTAATTTTTTATTAGAGGCACAATTGAAATTGGTTTAAGTTTATTATCGTAGATCCATGGGCATTTGATTGTGTGAAAGTGTGAGTACACTTGGGGTTGGGAGTTTTGTCAACTGTGAGTACAAAAGTTAGTTCTACATTATTTGAAGTTTGGATGAATTTAATGTATGTTTGTGGTTCAAAACTTGAATACGATTTAACATTTTTTGCATATTTGTTATGAATTTAATCTATGTTTGAATATGACTTGAAATGGGTAATACTATATTTGTTATGATTTAGGGCTGTGGTGATGAGTCGATTTCATTCATTTGTTGTCTATATTAAGAAAATTATGTTCACTCATTTCATAACGAATTCTCATATGTTGACATGCTTGATTAATATTTACAGGTGGATTTCTTTAGTGATAACTAAAGATGTTCGGGTTAAACAATTGGTGGACATTGCTCAATTTTTTATAATCCAGAGCTTTGAATTTTTGGTACTCTTTCACTTAAACCGGATACATAAAATATGTTCCCCAAATTTTAGATTTTAGAAAATATAACAGAGTATTGCTTAAAATCATTCCGTGTGCATAAACTATATGCTTAATTGTTTTCCATATTTGGACATTAAATTTTACTGAATGCATATAATAGTTTATTATTCTGTATATTATGTTGCTATTGGTGTGGTTCAATCTTTTTGCGTGGAAGATGGAAGGAAGGGGTAGTAGGTGGGCCAGACAGAGGAGTTGTCCCAATCAGGTCTAATTGTTGGGGTTCGAGAAGTTGGGGAGCTCAAGGGAGGGGTGACAGGGGCACTAATTGAACCAATATGTATGTAGAGACAGGGCAAGTTGGGGGATGAGCTAGATGAGGATGCTGCAGAGGAGAGGTGTTTGAGCCATGGTATTAGGGAGTTAGGGTCTGCATTCGAATTAGAAGCATATGAGGATGAGCATGCGCTTGGGAAGGAGGAGGTGATAGGGCTAGGAAGCACATTCTTACATCCCTGCAGAAAAATAGATGAGATTAGGGGAAAGGATAAACCAAGCCATCAGACCGGTGGTTTTGAAGGAATAATCATAATTTGTTAGTAAGTACTTGACAATCATATGAAAAAATTCCAGATGTGTAGCATGGGGACTTGCATATATAAATACCAAATTATAATTTTTCTTTCACTACTCTCATTGTCATTTATTAAAATTTGACTCTTACTACAGCAATTTGAATCTTTTTGCATCCTCTGATGATTAATTCATCCTTGTACACCTTCAATTTGCAGTGCTTGAAAGGTGTCATTTCTCTCCATCCATTCAAGTATGTATGAAAGGTAAAAATAATGCTCAAATTTTGTACTAATCTTTTGATTTTCTTCATCATATTCTTCAAGACAGAAGGGAACATCCTCCCCTTCCAATGCTGAAAAAATATGTTCAGTGGCCTTCTTAAGTTCACCGGAGTTTTTAAATTCGTCTTCCACTTCTTTTGATGTGACAAGTTCAATAATCTACGTTTCATTGGATGCAACAAGTTCATTTTCCATTTCTATATAGTTTTCATTTCATTGTATCGTTGTTCACTGGGCTACATCAAGTAGCCTCTCTCTCAGCGTCTCTCTTTAAATTTTATTTTAGGATTGTTTTTATTTTTTATCATGGTTTAACAGAGTTTAGAAACCTTAAAATAGTGTTTTTTTGCAGAAATTACGACATCGCGTATGCTCCATTCAAATCAACGATTTCACCGTAATATGTTACTCGTTCTTTATTATTGTTTTTTTCGATCTCCCGTTTGGATTCATCACATCAAGACCAGAATATGGTATATACCCCCTCTGTCCACCTGATTCTCTAAAATCGAGGTAAAACGTTCAGTCAACATAAGCATTACACTATTAGCTCCTAGCTCTGCATTTTTCTACGTCCTATTTCTGCCAGCATATAGTATTCTTTTCTCGGGTATTAGGAAAGTGCATTGATCAAGCTTAACATTTTAATTAATGGTGATCAGGTGGAACCTTTTGTAAATATTGTGCATAAAGACAAGGCATTTGCTGTTAGGAAGGCTTTGACACAAAAGTTAAAAGAACTTATGCCCCAGGAAATGTTTAAAGTACCAATCCAAGCATGCATAAGTTCTAAACTGATTGCTAGCGAAGCTTTTTTAGCTATGAGAAAGGATGCTTTTTCATCTATGAGAAATGATGTTTTTCAACTTTAGGTGCCCTTTTGCTTTCTTTTTTCCTACAACAGATTTTGTTTCATTACATTTAGAAATGAACTGCATGTTTTAAGTTGTTACTTATGTTGGTATATTAGATTTTTTTTTTAATTTTTATATTTTCTTTTCCTAGATTAAAAAAAGTTATATATTCAAGGAGCTATATTCATGGCTATAGTTCTACTGAAGTTATATATTTTCTTTGAGTTCTACTAAAGTTATATATTTTTTTCCTACATTAATGATCTACTGAATACTTGGAGTTCTCATGGCTACCAAAACAAATTTGTGTGTGCTAACTTTTGTGTTATGATACATGTTTGTGTGTTGACGTCCCCATATACATGTTTGTGTGCTACCTTTTGTGTTCTTATTATGGATTTTTGGGTTCAAAATCACAACAAGGTTCGCCCACAAATCAGTCATTTTTAGGATTGAAATCTGAGGAGTATTTATATTTATGTAAGATGTCCATTTGGTTATGTGTTTGTTTCAGTTTCACAATGGATTGAATGGCTTGATTAAATTTATGATGGGTAAGCTAGGTCTATCATGAATGTACACATAGTGTTATAGTCTAGGAATGAATTTATATTTCGTGTGTTCATTTTGCACACTTAATGTTCTAGGCATGAATGTACTAAAAACGAATTGTTATATTTTTTGTTGTTTTATAAACAAGGACATGACTGTAATGAAAATGTTGATTAGTTTTTGGCAAAATAATTAACTTTGTGGGTTAGTTTTCTATAAAATGATTTAGAAGTTTGTTGGGTTTGATCTATAAATTAAACGATTTATCTCGAGATTTTATGGAGTACCGCATTAGAATTGATCTTGAGATTTTGTTACTAACGTTTTGATACTATTTTCTATTGGAGGTGAGTACTGAATATGCATAGTTTCTTTTAAATGAGAAAAATCATATATCAAGGCTTTATAATGGGATATGATTTGAAATGTGATAAGAGTGGCTTAATATTGGTTATGCCATGTCTCTTGATACTCTGTCCCCTCCTATTTAGCAAAGATACTTTCATGTCCATATATATATATATGATCAATGAATGTCTGTCTGTGAAAAATATACATGGATTTCCCATAGCAATAATATAGCAGATATAAAAGGTGATAAACATAAACTTTGTTTTGTTTTTTTAATTTTTACCAACAAAACAAGCATAATAAAAAGGAAAATAACGTTGTTTACCTAGAGATGCACATATATCACCTTGCAAACTACCCTCACAAAACTATCCAAGCTAACCATGCCCGTAACCCTCACCCACAATTGTACATTTCCCCACGACCTGCTCCTACAATGCAGCGGGCACACACAACCCCATGTTATCCACTAAGTGAGTAAAATCCCCGAACATATGCCCATTATTGCACCTACCCCCTTACTACCGTGCTACCTGCTGCAACAAGTAGCAGATCTAACCTGTCCTCAACCAAAACCAAATTGAAACCACAAAACCTGATTTTTAAACCCCATGTTACCTGACGTTTTTTTTTTGTTTTGGTGTCAAATGTTTGGGTGATATAATGAGTGAATATGTTTATTTTGTGAGAAAATTATCCCAGAAGAATTTACCTAGCGGCACCAGATAGGGCGACGGCAGTGTCACTGCCCCTCCATTGTCTCATAAGGTATTTTGTGTTTACCATAAACATTAATTTTTTTTTGTTTTCAATTTCTCACTTTTTCCTGAAAATTTGAGATGTCTGGTAGGATTTTTTTTATCAGGTTTCTAAGACATGACAACTAAATCTAGGCTTTGTGAGTGTGTTTTTTATGAACAAATTGAAATCATATCTTCTTCCATTCTCTTTTAATCGTTTGTGAGCTTTAATAAAATCATTAAATTTTTGAAGTAGGTGAGGTGTTAATTGTGTATATGGTGGTTGTTATTTCATGATTTTCAGATCTATTAAAACTGTGCAAGGCCTATAATTATTCTGACAATAATACGCGAGAAGGAAGGCATCGTGGGGCTTCAACTTCAATGGGAGTTGTGGGTATGATTTAATCATGTACTTTATATACTTTGGGTTGGGAATCATTTACCACCTGCTGTACAAGAGGTTTGATTTTTTTTTTCTTTGAATTTTAATGATGTGCACGCTTCATGTTCATATTAGTTTGTGGATTATAAATTATGTAAGAGTATTTTTTTATCTCTGTCAACACGAGATTCTTTTTATTTTATTGTTGTTGATAAGGATTTTCATTTTTAACTCGGTGGCATTTGATATTTTCGGTATAAGTATGCTTTCTTTAGCTACCTTTTTTTTCAAGAAGGCCTAACAAATTTTAATTTTTTTTAAAACCCAGTATGGTTCAAAAACCCATTCAACAAATTTGTCTTCTAAACAAATGTTCGAAAACCCATTTAACAAAGTTGTGATTGTGTTTTAGTTTGTGTTTAATCCGAACTGAATTTAAATGTTTTTTACTACTTAGACTAGCACTTTCAGTTTCAAATTGTTAAGATACTAACTTGGAATTTATTTTGATTGTCCTTCAAAATTTTGTGTGACATGACGTTGTTAATAATTTAGCACCCATGGGGGTTAATTGATTCTAGGATTTGTTTTTCTTTGAAACTAACTTAAATTCTAATGATCTTTGATAGGTGCTACACTGATGTAACACTAGAGCTTTCTCAATTGTTAAGCAAATAAGGGCTAGGGTGAGAGATGAAAATGCATCCAAGGACTTTGTGAGAATGACCATTATTTGAATGTTGCAAAAATGCAACCAAACTATTGTTTTAACTGATGTATTTTTTCAGTTTGGTATATGCTATTGACGATTTATAAATTTACTTTGTGTGATTAACTCATGTCATGTTGTTGAAACTTTTTTTAGGCATGTGGAGTGTTCAAATAAAAACACCATGTTCTTTATTATACTTCCTCTTTTACTCATATGTTCTTTAGACCAATTGGATTTGTTGTTATCCATTAATAGGGTGGATAGTCCATAAATGAAGGGATTATGACAAAAAAATTAAAAAAAAATGATACTTTATTTATTTGAGGCACAATGTGAATTCGGGTGTTGATTATTGTAATTTTATGCTATATGTAAATTTATTTGATGAATTTAATTTATTTGAAAGAATGTTGTTGGACTATATATTATGTGTTAAGCAGAGTGGATAATCTAGTAATTACACTTTGTTTTGTTGGGGAATGAATTTTTTGTCGTTTGGTAGTTACGTACTTTGGATTTTTTTGCAGTTTAGCAATTACCTATTTTCCAAATTTTTGCCATGCCTTCAGGCACGAACATTCCGCTCGTATATATATATAGTAGTCCGGAATCATTTTGAGATCACACGTGGAAATTTCCTTAATTACACAATTTCATCCCTAATTGTTGCTTCTGGTATGAAAAATGAGGGTAAGGATAATCGTTTTGAGCATCACTAATTGCTTCTTACAATACAGAAGTTGAGCTGAAGGATGTCGTTTCAAGTCTAGTAGTCGAACAGTCCCAAAATGTACAGCCAGAGAATAAGGCATAATGCCCAATACAAAGAGTTTTGGTTGAGTACAAATATTGAAGACACCCTCTGGAGCTGACAATCTCATGCAAGCATCGAACTCCAGGGACCTATTCAATCAAATTTTTTTTTGATAGAAGCATGCTTAATAGACTATTACAATAGATTAAATGGATTATATTAATTTGGTGTCTATTAGAATATTATTTCATTAGTTTTCCTGTCTGATAAGGATTTTTTATATTGCTTTTGTTGTCTACAGTTATTTATTTTTGTTTTTAGATATAAAAATATGCATTGTTTAAATACCCTGACCCATTCAATCATATGTGTATTTTCCGTAAGAATATGAAAACTACTGTATCAAATAATTATATTTTATGGATTAAATTCATTGAGTGTATATTAGATATAAAAATATTTTTTTTACATATAAGCTTTTTATTTATTTTGTTTTCAGATACAAAAATATGCTCTTTTGAAATACGCAAACTCATCTAATCATTTGTGTATTTTCCAACAGAATATGAAAACTACTGTATCAAATCTTTGTATTTTATGGATTCAATTAATTTGGTCTATATTAGAATTTTGTTATTGCTTTTGATGTATGATGGTGTTATTCTGTGGTGATGTAAGAAATTCATGTAGGCTCAATGGATATATGTATTGAAGTTTCTTTAATTGTATCTTTTATTTGATTCTTATTGTAAAAATGGCTTAAAACCTTTTCTTTTCACTTGAACATGAATTTTTTCCCTTCACTAATTTGAATATTCTCATTATATGGTTTCCTTTCTTTTTAATTTCAATCAAACGTCTCTTAATTTCATACGGGAGGAAATGAGTACTCTTCCATGCTGTTGAATTTACGATGATATTGTGATGTTAGTAAACAATTATGACCTTTTATATTTGACAATTTTAGCAGTTTTCTTCAATACAATGAAGTTGTATATTCAAGGGAAATAAAGAAAATCAAGAAAATGTATTACATAATTTTAAGCCAAAAATTTATATATGAGTTTACTTATTTCAATTGTCATATAAAAATGAGGAAATAGGAACAATATAGGGGTTAATACAACATGCATTACACAAAAGTAATATGTTCAATGAAGTTTTTTATTAGTTATACAGAGATAAAAACTAGAATGAATTTATAAACAAGGTACGCTTTTGTCTAATGTACATATGTGTGGTTGTATGAAATGTGAATTCCTATAATGTTTATAACTCTTTGGCCCTTTCAATTTATATAATGTAAATAAATTTTCTTCCCAAGTGTTTGATAAAATGTTTGCTTCTACTTTCTAATTTACAGGCAAATTTTAATTCATCTATTTATATTTAGATGTATTTTCATCTGATATGTGCTAGAACATGTTAGCAACATAAATGAATTAATTCTTGAATCTATTATTGAAACCTATCATAATTTTTCCTACTTCAATTCCGTATACTATACCACCTTCAGGGTGCTTAAACCCATCAGTTCTACTTTTAGAACAGGTTGTTTTCGATTATTTAAAGGCTTTGAAAACATGAAAAATGTGGAGACCTTTTTTATCGTTCTGCCAAATATGTTCCTCCTATTTAAATCGTACTTCGTGCTGCTTAGCTCGTTATCTGATGCGTAGAAAATTATGAAACATAAGCTGAAATTGTACCGCTTAGATAAACGATGCCAGAGAAAAACTTGGGGATGCAGGGATGGATGATAAATTGCCAATATCCACCTAGCCACAACCATTGACTGGGTCACAAGATCACACACCATCTCCCAATTTTGAAGGCAATCTGTTAGAGAAATTTACTGAATCAAAGTATTAAAGAAAGGAAGGGATGGAGAAAATCGCAAATAAGATTTTGAGGGATCATGCTTCTTCTTAGGATAAGGATAAAGATAATGGGGTTGGTTTTCAAGTTAAACAGGAGGTTAATCTTGCAAAAGAAATTCAATCTTTGGAAGGAAAAACCCACAATTCTATTGTTGAGTTTTATTAATCATTTATACATCAAATAATTTCATTACTCCTGTCACGACTGCTAACTCTCTGTCTGAACCTTTAATGGAGGTTAGCGGTTTTAAACAAATTACATGAAAAAGAAATCATAAGGTTGGACCTAGAATCTGTTAACCAAGTCTCTTCAACAGTAGATAAAGACAAGTCCACACAAACTCTTTGTGCACCTACCACACACAAGTACTGCTCATAACAACAATTAGTTAGTTCTTAGTTCTGTAACTATATTCAGTTGTAACTAATTATTCCCAAGTGATCTGGTGTATATATATGTGATCTGATCTGTGGATACACATTAAGAAAGTAATGAGAAGGATATCTTTCATGGTATCAGAGCAAGAAAAGGACCATCGTCCTATGATCCAATGAGTACAGAGTCATCTTCTTCTTCTCTGAATTCTCAGTCAAACTCATCAATGGCGGCTTCTACCAACTCATCTCCATACTCACCAATTTATCTGCTATCAAACATCTGTAATCTCATTGCAATTCGTCTAGACTCTTCCAATTATATTCCACGGCGCTATCAAATAACCTCACTTCTTAAAGCTCATTCACTTTTTGGCTTCATAGATGGATCAAATCCATCACCTTCAAAGTTAATCGAAGGCACAACTCAAGAAAATCCAACATTTCAGTAATGGATATCAATGGATCAAGCTCTTTTGACCTTGATTAATGCTACACTATCTGTCACAGCTCTCTCACATGTTGTAGGCCACACAAATTCCAGAGATGCCTGGCTTGCCCTAGAAAAACGCTTCTCCTCTAATTCTAGATCTAACATACTTCAGCTGAAAACAAACCTCCAAACTATATCCAAAGGCTCTGACTCCATTGATATATACATTCAGAAAATCAAGGAAGCTCGCGATAGTCTTGCTGCTGTCTCAATCACAGTTGATGATGAAGACATCCTCATTTATACTCTCAATGGCCTCCCTGCTTCTTACAGTGCCTTCAAAACTTCTTTGCGCACTCGATCTCAGCCGATCTCTGTTGAAGAACTACATGCTCTTTTCAAAGCAGAAGAACAAGCTATTTTGCAACTTCAAGACACAACTGCCACCATTAACTCTGCTATGATGGCTTCTCCAGGATCTGGTTTCAATCCACGCAACAGTACATCTGGCCAAATTCGAAGTCGAGGTCGTGGTAAGTATCAAGGCCGGGGAGGTCGATTTAACAATGGTGGTAAACCTAATTTTCACTATCCACAAAACTTCAATCATTCCTACTTCTCCTTTATGCCTAATTCCTTTCAGAAGTTCAACACTTCTTCACGACCCCATCAAGGTAGCGCACCATGTCAAATCTGTGGTCGCAACAATCACACAGTAATTGACTGTTACCATCGAATGAACTACAGCTATCAAGGTAGACCTCCTCCATCACATCTTGCAGCCATGGCCACTTCTCCATTTCAGAACACCAATAATACCTGGTATACAGACTCAGGAGCCTCCTGTCACATGACCAATGAATTCTCCAATCTCTCTATCGCTCAAGACTATCAAGGTGATGAATCTGTCTCTGTGGCCAGTGGTCATTCTCTACCTATCTCCCACTCTGGTATAACTTCTCTTCCTACCTCATCTCACACTTTTAAGCTTGTCAATACACTATGTGTTCCATCTCTATCTTCTAATCTTCTTTATGTTCACAAATTATGCCTTGATAATAACTGCACCTGTATTTTTGATGCTCATTGTCTCAAAATACAGGACAATCACACAGGGAGGATTCTATTCCAGGGCAACAGTTCTAATGGACTGTATCCCATCCATCTCAAGAATCCTTCCACACTTTCCTCAGATGCATCTCTTTCTCATCAAGCCAAGCTCAACAAACAGACCTCCACCTTCTCTTGGCACAATAGGCTAGGGCATCCATCCAAGCCTATTCTTCATCAAATTTTAAATCACATCTCTGTTTCTCCCAATAAATGTGATACTCCTGATTTGTGTAAACATTGTCTAATTGGTAAAATGAGCAAATTACCTTTTCCTATATCTGTATCTAGAACCAGTGTTCCTTTGGAATTAATTCATAGTGATTTGTGGGGACCTGCTCCTCTTCCTTCTGTTGATGGTTATAATTATTATGTCTCCTTTGTTGACGACTTTAGTCGCTTTACATGGATTTATCCTCTCAAATACAAATCACAAACATTCTCAGTTTTCACTCATTTTCTTGCTTTCACTGAAAACCAATATAATTGTAAAATCAAGTCTCTACGAACTGATGGTGGTGGTGAATATGCCAAAACTGAGTTTCAAACTTTTCTTATTCAACATGGTATACATCATCAAAAATCCTGTCCTAAAACATCATCTCAAAATGGCATAGCAGAAAGAAAACACAGGCATATAGTGGAAACTGGTCTCACCCTTCTATCCACTGCTTCCCTACCTCCTAAATTTTGGTTTCATGCTTTTGCTACTGCTACTTTTTTGATTAATAGAATGCCTAGCAAAGTAACTCATCACAAATCTCCTTTTGAGATTCTCCACCATACCTTACCTGACTACCTTGCTCTTAAAACCTTTGGTTGTACCTGCTACCCTCTCCTTACACCTTTTAATTCCAATAAACTACAACCTAAGACTAGACCTTGCATTTTTCTTGGTTACCCTAACAACTACAAGGGTTATACCTATATTGATCCGCTTACCAATAAAATCCGTGTCTCTAGACATGTTACATTTCATGAAACTAATTTTCTTGGTACTTCTTCCTCTATTTTGGCCTCCTCCTCACAATCTTGGGTTTCACCTTCAAACATTTCCACTTCCACCACTTCAGTATCTTCCCCAACCTCTATAATTCCCTCTCAGTGTCCTCTTCCCCCACTTCTTCCTCTTCCTATTCCTTCACATCCTTCTTCTTCTTCTTCTTCTCCTCCTCCTATACTCAGCACTCCTTTCTCACCACCATTGCCTTCTCCATCTATTCCTTCTTGTCTCCCCTCAGCAGCTCCTCTTAACACTCATCATATGCAAACTAGAGCTAAATCTGGAATCTACAAACCTAAAGCCTACCTGAGCCAATCTAGTCCTACTGAACCTACTTGCTATACTGAAGCTATTAAAAGTGTTGACTGGAGGAAGGCAATGGCTGATGAGTTCTCTGCCTTACACCAACAAGGCACATGGTCTCTGGTTCCTCTACCCCCTGACAAAAACCTCATTGGTTGCAAGTGGGTTTATAAACTCAAGTACAAGGCTGATGGTTCCCTCTCTAGACACAAGGCCAGACTGGTTGCTAAAGGCTTCCACCAAGAGGAAAGGTTAGATTACACAGATACCTTCAGTCCAGTTGTGAAATATACCACTGTCAGAGTGGTTCTTAAGCTAGCTGCTCATTTTAAATGGAATTTGAGGCAGTTGGATGTTAGTAATGCATTCCTACATGGATCTCTTTTTGAAGAGGTTTATATGTGTCAACCTCAAGGGTTTGTTGATCAGCAAAATCCTACACATGTATGCAAACATCACAAGGCCATTTATGTCTTAAAATAGGCCCCTAGAGCATGGTTTCAGACATTTACCGATCATTTACTTCAGTTACAATTCATTCAATCTTCAGCAGACTCTTCTCTCTTCATTCGACATTCTGGTTCTTCCTATACTATACTTCTTCTTTATGTCGATGACATCATTGTCACTGGGAATGACTGCTCCTACATTACTCAACTACTTTCCACCCTCAATAAATCCTTTGACATGAAAGATCTTGGGTTTCTCAGCTATTTTTTAGGCTTAGAAATATCTCAATCATCTCAGGGCATTTATGTTTCTCAAAATAAGCATCTTAAGGATCTACTTCATAGAACTATGATGACTGATAGTAAACCTTGCAAAACACCTTGCAATACTTCATCTAGAATGAGCAAATTAGATGGCACTCCTCTGGTTGATCCTACTCAATACAGAAGCACTGTAGGTGCCTTGCAATACCTAACCTTCACCAGGCCTGATATTACCTTCTCTGTGAATCATGTTTGTCAATACATGCACTGTCCAACTGATATTCACTGGGCAGCAGTTAAGCGGATTCTCAGATACCTTAAGGGGTCTCCCTCTTGTAGCCTACATTACTCTTGTTCTCCTCTTGTTCTCTCCGCTTATTCAGATGCTGATTGGGCAGGTGATCCCAATGATAGGAGAAGCACCACTGGGTTTGTTGTATTACTTGGATCTGAGCCTATCAGTTGGACTGCAAAAAAACAGCATACTGTTGCTAGATCATCCACTGAGGCCGAGTATAGAGCTTTGGCTGTGACTACTGCAGAAGTTGCTTGGGTTAGAATGCTTCTTCATGATCTGCACATTCCGCTATATCATGCTCCAACTCTATTCTGTGATAATGTATCTGCATTGGCCCTCGCATCTAACCCGGTGTTCCATGCCCGTACCAAGCACATTGAAATAGATTACCACTTCATTCGAGAAAAGGTTCTCAACAAAGACATCATCATACAGTTTGTGTCCTCCAAAGATCAACTGGCTGATATTTTTACTAAGGGCCTTGCGACTACTCCCTTCTTGTTGATTCGCAGCAAACTAATGGTCAGCCCTCCCATCAGTTTGAGGGAGGATGTTAACCAAGTCTCTTCAACAGTAGATAAAGACAAGTCCACACAAACTCTTTGTGCACCTACCACACACAAGTACTGCTCATAACAGCAATTAGTTAGTTCTTAGTTCTGTAACTATATTCAGTTGTAACTAATTGTTCCCAAGTGATCTGGTGCATATATATGTGATCTGATCTGTAGATACACATTAAGAAAGCAATGAGAAGGATATCTTTCAGAATCACTCTAACTACATCTGATAGTGTGCTCATAACTTTTAAGCTAAAGGGAGAATATGTTGTTCGAAAATTGTATCATGGTAGTCTAAGGTTGATTTATGCGCTATATATTAGGCCAACATGTGATTCTTATAAAACTTTGAAGTAATTTCTTAGGCCCTTGCATATGAAATTGAGCAAGATATTAAATTTATTGAAATTGATATTGAGGAAGATCAAGATATTGCAGAGGGAACTGGAATCTTAAGTGCACCATGTACTCAATTTTAAGAGAAGAAGAAATTGCTAAAATCTATGTCAGGATGATTATCATCAGTTTATGATCATACATAATTGTTCTATTAATTTATCATTTGTTGTTTTGAGAGGTTTCATCTAGCCTTCTCTCTTTTTTTCTTGTGAATTTTTAATAATTATGAGGGGTCTTTGGTGATTGTCTCACCTTTAAAAAGCCATAAAAATAAGTGTACAGTCCCATTTGGAGAAATCAATTAAATATGAGATATCTTAGAGTTTTCAGTATTTTCCCATAGTGCCATTAGTGCCATTTATTTCAGTTAATATATGTGTTGCATTACATCCATCTGCCCACCTGTTTACTTCTCCATTAAGTATGCATAATCATTTATTCCTCCTAAACATTAACTTCACTAACACAAAAGCACTGTAAGTGCCTGATTCTGATTCAAAACCGTGACATCAATTTTTTTTATTTTTTTGCCTCCTACGGACCAATTCATAAACAGATTATTCTGCTTTTTTATATTATTAAATTCATTCTCATTTAATTCCTAAAATTATTTGACAAAAAAAATGAAAATAACAAGAAATAAGTTACGAAATATTGCATGGCCTGCATGCTAGTATCTAAATTTAAAAATGATGTCCCTAAATATAGTTTTGCCATGTGGCTACCTCATCATTTCTATCTTTTATTCTCAACAAAGCTTTATTCTATTCTAAATATGATACCCAAATGTCCACATTCATAATGCCAAGATGAATCCTCGGACCTCCCATCTGATTTTTCCTCGTCTTTCGCGTGATCTGTCTTTTCCTCTTCTAAAGCTTTATTCTTAGTGATGGTATACTGTCCAAGTTATTAGGATGGATATAACTGATATTTCAATTTCAACAATACAGGATCTTTTAATAATCAAATGGAAACTAAACTATTTTTTTTACTAAGGTTTGTTTGAAAACTTTAACTCGAGATGATGCATGTTTTATACTTTTTATATAAAGAGGTGCATATATTGAAGTGTCCTTTCTTTTTGCAGAGTTTCAAGTGTGTCACTCCCTTGGTGGAGGAACAAAATCTGTGATGGATACCGTGATAGGGTGATGCTCACATTCTCTTTGTTCCAAATAAGACATCTGCAGTTATGTTCTCCTCCGTATAAATGGTCTTCTCTAATCAATTATATGCATTAGTCCTTTGAAGTTTCTCTAAGAGATCTGATTTTTCTCTCACGTTAAAGTGTTTTTTTCTTCCACATCTCGTTGTTCTTTTTTTAGGAGAATGATCCAGCATATATTGCCCGCCCCTCTCTCAAGAAGTTTTGGTACAAGTCCGTATATAATCAGGGTATATGGATATGTACTATAATTTTATATTTTCAAACGAAGTTAGTTTACAAGTATATATGTACGTATATAATCGGATGGTATGAATTTTCACTCTTATTTTATATTTTAGAAAAATATATAATCGTGTGATATGGATCTCTTCTTTGATTTTTTAAAATATAATCAAAATGTCTCATCCCTCTCTCAATAAACCTTGATACTGTTGCGCTAAAGCAAGACTATCTCTAGCAACCAAGACGATAAAACTCACTCGGGAATTTTATCAAACACTTGGTGTACGGAAAACACCCAAGACCTTGTTCCCAAAATGAACTAGTGTGCAAGCTCCCAATCAATTCAACCAAGCATCAATGAAGAGACAATAAGAACATACAAGCAATCATCAAAGAAAAACAACAACGATATACCGCGGTTCACCCAAATTTGGCTACATCCACCAAGGAGGATTTCTTATTTCTATAGATAAATGGAGTAACCCAAAGGTTATACACACACACAATTTATCTCTCCTAGAAAGTCACTCACAACCTTACAAGAACTCACCCCTCAAATGGAAGCTCTATCTCTCTTTAGCTTTGATAACTCTCAAAATAGCTATCAAACTTGTCCTCTGCCAAAACCTAGAAATAACACTTGTATTTATATATTTGAGCCAAAATGGCAAATTTGTAAATAAACCTAACCTGAAAAAATAGGAGAGCCAAAACCAACAAACTCCGCCTTGGCGATCCTGACGATCCAACCAATCTCTAGAATGCTGAAATTGAACCCACTTGAAGACTAAATTATAAACTAAGAACTCCATATCATGGATCTGAATGCTTCCTATGTAACCATACGGTGAATCTCGCTCCTCATGTAACCCCACGAGTACACCCACACACAATACATATAGCATACACCCTCTTTACACGAAACATTCAAACACATAAACACCATCTTCCTCCTTGACAAATAACCACGGATGAGATGGAAAATTTCTCACCTCTCACACCCTCCAAATCTCACCCTCAAAAGATGTACCAAGTCTTTGTCACGAAAGACTCTGGTTTCCCAATGCTCTCAAACCCATTTACCAAAGCTCACAAATAATAACTCATCCGCCTTCCTTAAACTAGCTACACACACCTCGAATCCATCACGGTCCTACTCCTCCTCGATTCCAATCAGCCAATGCATGTGTGCAACTAAACCGAGTCAACATCACCCATTGGCCCTGGAGGGGGACTTCGATCCATCCCCTCCACTAGTAGGTATTATCCCATCACTACCGTCTACTCTCGAAAAGCTAGCACCCAATGTCTCCGCTTTGTTCACAAATGAGACATGCCTCGAACGTTCGATCACTTGTGCACACCGCTTACCCATCTTCCTCGAAGTCTGATTTAGACGATACAACCCCTCTCTCCCATCTCCCCTCGCTAGGACCATACAACCGCGTGTGACTTTCAAGACTCCACCCGCCACCGACACCCAGCAGCCCTTAGAATCCAAATGGCTAATGGATATCAAATTCTTTCACAACTTTGGGATATAAGCCACACCACCCAAAGTGAGTTCCGCCCCATCGAATATCTTGAGTTTCACCATCCTGACACCCTCAACGACAACCTTCTTTCCGTTAGCCAAATACATGGAACCTTTTCCATTTTCGGTGAAAGTCTGAAAATATTCCCTCTTGGAGAAAACGTGATTCGATGATCCCGAATCTAATATCCAATAATATCCAATCATCTTGGAAAAGAGAGTTAACCTTGGAGATTGTGAGAAGTTCTCCAAATTCATCTTCATAATTCGCACTCGCTGCCATTGCCCTCTCGAAATCAACCTTTCCCTTAACCTTGTCGTTCCACAAAGGACATTCTCGGATCATATGACCCCATTCCCGGCACTTGTAGCATTTTGGCCCTTTACCACTAACACCTCTCGATCTAGACCTACTACCGTCATTAAATCCCTGGTTGGAGTTCCTTCCACCATTTTGCCCACCTCCGTCTCTCGTCGTAAGGCCTTCATTACGGAATTACCCGTCACCTCCACCTTCCTTCTTTCTCATCGTGGCATGAGATTGAATATCTTGCACAACCTCATTGCACCGGAGCGTAGACTTTCCAAACATGAGAGTGGTCACAAAATGCTCGTATGAATCGGGTAATGATGCAAGCAACAACAATGTTCGATCCTCATCAATGAATTGAACGTTTATCCGATTCAAGTAATTTATCAAGGCATTAAAAACATTGATATGCTTCATCATATCCTCACCTTCCTTCATCTCAAGCTTAAAGAGTTCCTTCTTGAGGAACAATTTATTTGACAACGACTTTCCCAAATAAATCTCTTCAAGCTTATCCCACATGCCTTTAGCTGTAATCTCCGCTATCATGTTATTCAACACATCATCCGTGATAAGCATATCAATACACGAAGACGTTCTTTGATCAATGTCACTCCACTCGGCATCGGTCATGCCTACCGGTCGTCCCTCTACCCCCAAAAATGCTAATTGCAACCTCTGTTGGACAAGAACACCTCGCATTCGTCTTTGCCATAACTCAAAATCGATCTTCTCATCAAAAGCCTTCTTGTCCGTCTTCATTGAGCCACTCGATCCATAACTCGAATCCCATCTCTTACAGCCTCCGCTCGCAAAGGTTGATTCTCGAGTACTCTCCACATTTACCGTCATTTGGAACAAAAACAAAAGCTATGCCAAAATTGCCATAATTGATTCAACCTCGAACCAAAAATATCGGGTAAACAATGCAAACAAAGCTCTAATACCACTTGTTGCGCTAATGCAAGACTATCTCTAGCGATCAAGATGATAAAACTCACTCGGGAATTTTATCAAACACTTAGTGTGCGGAAAACACCCAAGACCTTGCTCCCAAAATGAACTAGTGTGCAAACTCCTAATCAATTCAGCCAAGCATCAATGAAGAGACAATAAGAACATATAAGAAATCATCAAAGAAAAATAATAACGATATACCGTAGTTCACCCAAATTTGGGGTACATCCACCAAGGAGGATTTCTTCTTTCTATAGATAACTGGAGGAACCCAAAGGTTATACACACACACAATTTATCTCTGTTAGAAACTCACTCACAACCTCACAAGAACTCAACCCTCAAATGGAATATCTATCTCTCTTTAGCTTTGATAACTCTCAAAATAGCTCTTAAACTTGTCCTCTACCAAAACCTAGAAATAACACTTGTATTTATAGATTTGGGCCAAAATGGAAAATTTGTAAATAAACCAAAACTGAAAAAATAGGAGAGCCAAAACCAACAGATTCAAGTATGCATATATGTATGTATAATCCATTTGTATGGATCTCTACTCTAATTTTAGTTTTTTTTAAATCAATTAAAATGTGAATTAAAAATTAGATATTTTCATTGGTCAATGTATTAATGCTAAAAGTTAACATTTAGGTTCATCTTAGTTACTAGGTTTTTTTTGTCCCTTTTTTTATCTTTGTGTTTTGAAAGTGGATTTACTTAATTTCAAGCATGGAGCATATTTTGGGGCAAATGTTAATTTTTTAGTTACATTAATACCGAGTATTATGATATGAATTCTTATTGAAAATTGGGTATATCCTCTTTAAATTCGGTGTCTTCATTAAGATTATCTGCTTGCTACCAAGTTCTTTTGTACGTCTATAATTTCTCAAATTGAATGCATTTTTAATATCATCACAAAACCTATTTTTGGGACATCGTCTTTTTTTTTCTCTTATAAATAAGTAGACAGAAAAAGGAAAATCAATGTTGACACCACCTCTAATCAAACTCAACTTACATTATATGTTCTCTTATTCCTCTTCTTTTATATGTTTGGTTAATTCTCTTTACACTCTTTATATGTATGTAATGTTAGATTTTTCCTTTTCTCTCTTAATGGTTATATAGTTGAAATCGCGACTTCAGATACAAAGGAAGTACATTATTTATGTAAAAGTATATAATTAAATTTTTAAGAGAAAAAAATATCTTTTATGCTAGTTGAAATAAAAATAGTTACAATATTTTTTTTTCTCTTATTTATATATGATTCGACTCTTGAAAAAATGTGTTACTTAATAGATTATAAATTTTACAGCAGGCCAGGTTTTCTGATACTTTATATATCAATTTATCGTTATTTTCCATTATTAACCATTCAATACATTTTATATCATTTCACTAGCATTTGATTATGAACTTTCATTTTTAACCATAAACGTGTTATAGGCCCATGAAGTTTATGATCAAGGGAGTCCTGCTTTAGCTTCTTTTTATAATATTTTTATGCTATATAGTACAAAATAACAATAGGATATCTTCTTATAATAAGATGTTAATATAGGATGTGCCTTTATTTGTTTTCCTACTTGTGCATAAGACACTTTTATTTATTAAAATAAAAAAAAACTTGCTCCACGGTAGGTTCATCCAGTTCTTTTAATTCCACCTGCTTTTTTTTAAAAGGACACCTTCAACGTTTCAAGTTAACATGCAATTATTAGTTCCGTATCTAATATTTTTATATGAGCTATAAGTATATTTCTTATCATTTTATAAATTTGTCACGAGTAAATTCATGATCACTTGTATATTAAACATGTCTTTCTACCACAATGCATATGTTCCCCATATTTTTGTAAATTATTTATACCACGTTATATAACAAGATCTACATATTAATTGTGCATTGTGCGGGGCTAAGACCAAGTGTGTATATATATAACTGTAGTCTGAAATCACCTCAACTTGCCACGTGGCACCATAAATTTCATTTTTTTTCGAGTTATTCCACCACATTTAAAGCAATGGCTTTTGTGATTTTAAAAGGTCATCTCTTGGAACACCAAATGTGAGGAAACTCAATCGTATGAGTCGAGAATTGGTTGTCAAAAAAACACTTGCAACTTTCAATCAGGATAATTATAGACACCTCTCTACCATTACAGATTGACTCGATAAGTACTACTAACTCACTCATATACATATACATATACATATACATATATATATACATATACATATATATATACATATACATATACATATACATATACATATACATATACATATACATATACATATACATATACATATACATACATGATTGGTACCACTGGCATTACAATAAATTAAGTATACTCTCACTCATGAGTAAGAGTCATTTTTTGCTGATTTTATTCTTTTGTTAGGAAAATGAAGACCTGATAATTTGTTTATATACGTTTGGTTGGCTTTTGGATAATTTCAATGATTATATGAATATATAGTTGGTTTGAGATTCTATAAGTGGCATGGTATTGTGAGTTAATTTTTGTTTCTAACTTTTAATAGTGACTTAAGATATTTAAGCATTTGGATGTCATATTTTGTGTTTTGTAGTTTTAAATATAAAATAAAAGTTCTAATTTATATTAACTCTAAAAAGCAAGTTTATGTTAAATGCTTAATGCTCACGTAATGCCTGTAGTGGCATTTTATTTTAGTTTTAGCTTTATTATTTTTGTTGAATAAAATATTTTAGTAAACAATAATGATGTTAGAAATTACAATAGTTATATCCTTTTCTTTCTATAACAATAATGTGGAGAATCCTTATATCTAATTTTTTTCTATAACAATAAAGTGGAGAATCCTTATATCTTATTTAGCGTCCATAATGAAACATTGGACGACTCTCTAGTTTTGACACTGTTGAAATGATTTGGGAAGTTCCTTATCAAGGGTAATTTTCTGTAAAGCACTAAAAACTAATTAGATTTCACCAATTTAGAAATATATACAAGAGTATCCTCCACAATTTTCTATTAATAATTTGTTCTACTATGAAGATCGTGATGCTTCTCAGCATAACAAGAGTGCTGGGGTAGTTGAATGGGATTTCTTTTAAATCAATTTTTTCTTTGGGTAAAAGTTAATGAACATGAATTTTTGTGGTTAAATATTTATGGGTTTCGTTTGTTATATATTTTGATAATTGAACATTGTATTTATAGCTGTAATTATTATATTAGACTACTTCAATGATTGAAAATGAATGTGTTTCTTTCTTTAGTGATCATAAAACTGAATGGAATGTGAGTTATATTGTATTATCAGTATTAAAATATCAGTTTCACTTTGAATGTCATTCATGTGACTTTTGATATTAATTTAAAATTCAATATTCTTTCATTCGTAGAATAATATGTGTAAAATAGACTATAACAAAAAATTCATGCACTTTAGATAAATTCGACCATGCATCGCGTAGGCTGCATGATAGTATATCATAATTTATATTCAAAGTTTAATAATGGCAAAAGTATGTGGTCATTACCCTTTGTTCATTACTTTATTATTATTATTATTATTATTATTATTATTATTATTATTATTATTATTATTATTATTATTATTATTATT
Organism: Sambucus nigra; assembly: GCA_949130495.1. NCBI lineage: Eukaryota > Viridiplantae > Streptophyta > Magnoliopsida > Dipsacales > Adoxaceae > Sambucus > Sambucus nigra. The sequence continues at coordinate 264,917 of CASBWL010000139.1, read as the reverse complement.
ATTATTATTATTATTATTGTTATTATTATTATTATTATTATTATTATTATTATTATTATTATTATTATTATTATTATTATTATTATTATTATTATTATTATTATTATTATTATCAAGTAAGACTTTTGGAGCCAAAGTAAAAAAATGGTGTGGCATAATAGACCAACATCATTTGGCGATGATAATAAACCACTAAGAAATGTAAGAAATACATTACTCGAAAAAGATCCGGCAATGAAAAATACCACTATTTGCATTTACTCTCTAAGTGGTTGCTAAATTTAAAAAAAAATCACTAAAAAGATATTTTTCCTCACAAAAGATGTATTAAATCAGCAAGTGAAGGTAAGAAGAATATGCTAATCGAGTTTATGAACTTGGACAAAGTCATGCCTTAAGAAACCCTTGTAATAGATATATTTAAATGCTATTATGAGAGAAATCTTTTTTCTTTCCTTTCAATATTTTTTATTGAAGCTTGGTAGTTATTGAAGACATTGATCAGGTGGGGATGCTTACAATGTCTTGAAACTATGAACAAAAAGTGCATGTCTTAGAGTTAGAAGCATTTTAAAAATTCATTACATATATGAAACTAAACATGTTCGCCCTATAAGAATTCCAACCTCATAGTAATAGTGGTTCTCCTTGTCCATCATCCCATTTCTAGAATGAAATTATATAAACTTCTTTTTAATTTTCAATAAAATATTAGCAATATTATAAAGGCAGTTGAAGAAGAAACAAACTTCAAAGGTGGAATAGATGAATACTATCATCCATGCAGAATAAAATATCCATCTCTTTTTGTGTAAGACTTACCTCTCACACGATTATTCAAAAGAAGTCGAGGGGAAGCAAAAGGACACGATTAATACATTTGAATTAATGGCATTGTGCAAACATATATGTATAATATATTAGTATTGGAATAAACAATAGAGTAATTATAAATTATATCATTAAGGAATCCCATTTTGATGTGAGGTGTTTTCATAGCTTGCGAAGCTCATCTTTAACAAACAAGATTTTCTTAAGACCGCTATTGGTTGGGTATTTAATTAATTTGATCATTTATTTTGTTCAAGTTTGACTTAAATTTAAAATTCCATCCACGTGTATTTGGAGGTAAGTTTGATTTGGAATATACTTGATGCATAAGCAACCTTTGATATTGCTATAAATCCCTAAAAGTTTAATGGTTTATTACTTAGGCTTAAAAGAACTAAAGAGTCTATTTTCGGATTAGGCTACCAGCACATACACCCTTTGGTAAACCAACAATAACTCACTCTTCAGAAGTACAAATGACGTGATTCAAAGCTCGTTGGAAAGAAGAATGAAAGACCTTTCATTAGATATATGGTTAACATTCTTAATCGATGTACACAGAGAATGAAAATCATTTGAAGTGATACCAAATTTCCTGACATGTTAGTTTAGAGTTCCAAAAGTTAAGTCTTTTAGTTTTTCAACTTCTAGATGTTCATTCTCGTGGGGATATTCTTCTTTTGCTCTTAACCTTTTGGTAAATTCCAATTAGTAACGAGTTATTTATTAGTAAATCAATTATATAAACTAACAATCTACGAGAGGGGCTGAACCCATAAAGAGGATGTATACACTATAGACAAGGAAAAATTAAAAGGAGCCTTATGATGGTTATCCTGGACAACAAGTCACTAAGAATATTTTCCAATAAGTTTAAAAGGATAGGAGTAGAAGTGTTGTGACATTCCTTGTACCAAATCTTCAATTTAAAAAAAACATGTAATGTAATTTCGAAGGAACAACTTCCTTGACTTCAAAGCATCTCGCAATTTTTTCGCGCCAAAATCGTCTACTAAATAAAGTGAGGATTCAATCTCAATATTTTCATATCCCCCTTCCAACCCTTAGGAGGGTGACAAGACTCTAACATATCCGTTACTTATTTATCCATTACCCATTGGATCCGATTCGGGGATAAAAAGCTATCTCACAACCCCCTTGTCACCCAATAATGTAAGAGTAAATGGTTAGTTAACTTTTTCACCTCCTTACAGAACCAACAATGGATAGGCATCAATCAAATGCCTCCTTATCTGTAATCCTTTAGTAGTCAATATAACATGTTTGGTTACGATCCATATAAAGAATGTAACTTTCGGTGGCGCCTTTAATTTCCAGATCTCTTTCTAAGGAAATTTAACAGTCTGATTTTCATTCCTTCTCGTTATATATAGAGTAATAACCTCTCACCTTTAAAAGCCTTTATCTTACAGAAACCCACCTTAGACCATCCCCCTGTTGGGATAGGTGACACACCCAAACCGTCAAAAAATACCTTTGCCTTCTCTACTCCCAATATTAAAGATGCCTTTTAAATTTTGGATTCCACATAGTTAAGCCCCCAATCCTCGTCATATCATCTATTATCAACCCGTTCTTATCTCCTCTGATGTTGAACATCCCGAGAAATGGATCCTCCAGCTAGCCTCCCTTACCCCATATTTCTTTCTAGAACCTGATTAGAGAATCACTCCCTAAGAGAAACACCATGTATGTAGAAAAATCTACCCACACCTTCCCTATAGGATTCCACATCCCCACCCCATGGGTGAAGATTCCCACACCTAGATCCCACCTAATATGTGAAAAACCACCCCTAGATATCACCACACTCCTCCATAACCTATTATCTTCACGTGAGAATCTCGAAACTCATTTACCTAATATTTCTTTGTTGAAGTACTCCAGACTCTTCACCCTGGCACCTCCTTCCTTTATCAGTTTAGAAAATTTCTCCCACCCTATTGAACTATATTTATGTCTGCCTTCAGTACCTCTCCACAAAAACTCTCTCCTTATCATCTCAAGCTTTTTATTAACCAAACACGAAAGAAGCAAAAAGGATACAAAGTAAGTCCGTAGACTCGATAAGCTACTTTTTATCAAGGATAATCTCCCCCTTTGGACAAATAATATTTTTTCCACCCAGCCAGCCTCTTTTTCACCCTTTCCAGAACCGAATCCCAAGCGACTTTAGTCTTGAAATTTTCGCATAATGGAAACCCAATATATTTTTAGGGAAGCAATCCCATCATGCAACAAAGAACATATGTCAGGTTATTAACATTATCAACTCCTCCAATCAAAAACATTTCACACGTCCTGATATTAATATGAAACCCCGACCCCGCCTCGAAGTAAAACAAAAGCAGTTTTAAAGCTCTCCCCTAGACCTTTCTGCTTTGTAGAAAATATATATATCATCTAAAAACAAGAGGTGAGACATACTAACTAGTTCCTTATCGGGACGCCCAATCACTTATCCACTAATCAAACTCGCCTCAATCACTTGACCCATCATCCGAATAAATGCCTACATGACCAAGATGAAGAGGAGGGGGAAATAGGGAAAATAGGGACCCTGGCTAAGTTCACTAGAGTTGGGGAAAAACCCTTTGGGACACTGATTGAGGGCATGAAATTCGACAGGTAATTAGCATGCCGGTAGTTGTATTTATTCACCGCATTAATACAAAACCTAAATTACGACTGCACTTGCGATACAAGTATAGCGGTATCCACAGGGAATGTTCGACAAATTTTAATCGGTTTATTAATTCAGGAATAAAATTGTAAAAGGTGATGGGTTATTTTAAATAAAAGAGAAAAATAAGAAGTTAAGTATAAACAATATTAATTAAAACGAGAGTCGGGATCACGTACCCTCCATGGGCTAAAGACACGAAAATAGAATTTCGGTTCGAAAATATTTAACTGAGCATTTTTTAGTTAAACATAAACGTCAAACATGAAGGGATTTTATCCAACGATGCGAGATTAAATATTTAATTCAAAATGGTGACACATGTCTTGAAATTGAATTATCGCTTTAAAAACTAATGTTGCGTGGCAAAGAAAGTTAAACGCATAATAATCCCATTTTAATACACGCGCTTTCAATTAAATGGGATTTTACACAAAAACTAATTATCCGAGCTCGACGCCCATCAATGGCAGACACATGACCCAGCCCTATTTAACTACTCACCACACATGATTAATTAAATTGAACAACTAATTAAAGACAAAAATAAGAAATAAATACACAACAATAATTAGCTAAGCAAGAAAATAAATATATAGCATGAACAAAGCAAGAACAAAGATTAAATAAAGGGAAACTTACATTAATGGGAAAATACCCAAAGAAAAATGAGGAGAGGGGTAGTCTCACAAAATATCCTCAAAGTTTTCAAACCCTAGAACTAACCTAAACTAATTAAGAGAAGAGAAAATGAGCTCCTAAATTAATTCACACTTACAAAATACACCAAGGCTTCCTTTTATAGCAAGTTACATAAATAGAATAAAAGGAAAAGAAAATAAATTGGCATAAGTTCTCAAATTAAGAAACAAAAGAAAAAGGAGAATGAAAATAAAAAAGGAAAAAGAAAGGAAAGCAACACAAATAGGGCGGCCAAACAGAACACCGGTCGACCGGGGGTGGTGATCGGTCGACCGCGCAAAAAGGGGAGAACACACTGTCCAACTCGCAAGGCAAAAAATGATTTACCGATCGACCACGGCATCTGGACGGTCGACCGCGTCTGCTGGGATAGCCCACCAAAATTGCAGACATGGCTGCTACACCAAGACCCACATGTGTCAAACCTCCATGGATATACCAATAAGAACCAACATGGCTGCCATGTTGCTTAGACCACCACCATCTCGTGTTGGAACAACTACTCATGTATTGGAACAAGCCGAGACCCAAATATTATGCCATAAACCAAAAACTCCATTAAAATGGTAATACCCACCACCTCCATTAATGGCCAACAAAAATCCTCAAAAAGCAGATGTCCAAGACCCATTTGCGATTGTGGACAATAATCATGCTTCAATTTTGGATGAATGTCCTGAATTTCAAACGAACCCAAAACCCGAGCAAAACCCGGGGCAAAAAACGTTTTGGGTACATAGATGGAATTATAGGATTTGTTATTAAAGAAGAAAAGGGACAAGGAAGTAATTAACAAAATTGTTAATGAATCTCATATAATTCTTTTCGATTAAAGGTCCGTGTTTCCTTCGTTCGGACTCCGATTCGTGCACCATTCATGAACGCGCAAAGCTTGGCCAGAGGACTACAACTTTCATATATTCTTCGGGAAAAAATCTCGAAGCATAAAATTACAGAAATATCCCCGAACGTGCAAATCGCGACGGAACTTAATCGAAATGCGCTCAAACTTCATACTAAGCACCGTAACACCTATAAAAGATCAATAATACCTCAAATAACATTTTAGCATATAAAACGGAGGTTGTCTGGTTATTGAGCATAAATATAGCAATTACGGTACCCGAGGGGCCTAAAATGCATAGGTTCGAGGGTAAAAATATGCAAGATTCGATACGAATTAGACACTATTAATGACGACTGAAATTCTAGTGGAAGAAATATAATTGTTAATCCAATGACAACAACGCTCTCCAAATCCCATCATCCTCGGAAGATAAATTAGAAAACCTAAATTAATATATTCATATGCATTCTCAGTGTCTAACTTTTACATGATACCAAACTCCCCGATTCTAAGTCTCGATTCCATGCACTCATTACCCACAAGAACTGCATCGGGAATTTTCCACCTGCCGCAAAAGCATTTTGGGATTCATAAATGAGCGGGACAATCATTTTCCTTATCCTTGATTAAAGCACCTTGGTAAGGAGTTTTTAAACACTCCCTAGTATGATAATAGGTCTAAAATCTTTCACATATATCAATCCACCTTTATTAGGAACCAAGGTAATGAAAGTTGCATTCACACTCTTCACAAAGTAGCCTATGTCGTGAAACTTTTAAAAAAACATCACTTCCTCATAAACTACTGGCCAAAAGTACAACTGGAAAGCCATGGTGAATTCGTATGACCCAGAGGACTTATCCCTTCTTATAGATCTCAAAATGTGTACGATATCCTCCTTCATGAACGACCACTTTATCTGAGATACATTATCCCTCTAAATACTACCGATCACATCCCCATCTAAAGAAGGTCGCCATGATTCCTCCTTTTTATAAAGTCCTTTATAAAATTGAGAGATAGCCCCATTGATCCCATTTATATCATCAAATTCCACCCCGTCTATTGATTTTTTTTAATATTGTTAATGCAGAGATGTGATTTAGCCACTTGATGAAAAAAATTGAGGTTATTATCCCCCTCCCTCAATCATAATGCCCAACACTTTTGACTCCAACTAATTTCTTCCTAAATCAACCTCCTTCGGATTTCACCTATTCTCTCCTTCCTAGGAACCTTCTTATCACATGTATTTTCTTCCCTCACTTCCTTCTCATCTAAGATCCTAACTTCCTCCATGTATTTCTCAGTGGTCTCCCTCACATGCTCGAAAAATTCCTTATTACACCGTTTGATGTCTTCCTTGAGGAAACCCAATTTCTTCCACATAATGAATCTAGCGTTTCATTCCACCATATAACCTTCTCACCACCCTTTACCATGTCCACAAAATCCTCCTCTTGTAGAAACATATTTTTTTAAATTGAAAGGAGTCCTTCCTTCCCTCTAGCCCCAACACTCTAAAAGAATCGGGTTATGATCAGACGTTAACCTAGGTAAATAAGACTGAACCACTCTTGGAAAGTCATCCTCCCAACCTTCAGAGATGATATAGTGATCTAAACGAGATAGGGAGTTATTATCCCTATTTATAGATCAAGTGAAGAAGCCCCCGATGAATGATATATCTAACACCTCCATATCATCAATAAATTTCCAGAACTCCCTCATATATCTTATGATTCTCTGACCCCTAATCATTTCCTATGCAAACATCACCACATCAAATTTCACCCCACACACCAAGGGACCCCCAACACCCTACTAATATATTCTAACTCTTCCAATATCTCCCACATGATAGTTTCTTCCATCATCCAATAATTTCTTAAAAAACACCAAGTTAATCCATCCTCCATGGAAAAATGATCACACCCCCTGGAGCTACCTTCACATCCTTACTACTCCACTTAATCCTTTGTCCTCCCCATATAAACCTGGAAATCTCGTTATCCACATGACTCATATTTATTTCCTGACGGGATAAGATATTTAGTTTCCACAAGGGGATGGATCCATTAATAATTCCTCTTTTCTCGAGGTCATTCAAGCCCCTTACACTCCATAAGATAAAACGTTGATTCATAGACACTCTTTATCACTATTCCACTCTCTCTTCCCCTCGACTCCCTTCCCTAACCTCATAATTAATGGAACACTACAATCTGTTAAGTTCTCCTTCCTTCCTGTTCACTCCTGGTTGTGAGAACTCCCATCACGTGGTCTCCCTATTTTTTCCACTCATATGGCTTCCTATTTTCTCATATAACACCAAATCCCCACTTTAACTACCCTCATAAGGCTACCCTCGCTATTTTTAATAAATCCCATTAACATGTCCACCACCCATCCCTCATAATCATTGTTCCACCCCTCATAATCCCATCCCACCTCTTCCCACTCACCGATATTATTACCAATATGGTTTTTCACCTTGTTCATATTTGTCATTCCAAACAAAACATTAGAACTGCCCATCCCCATAATGCCATCCCTTCTTGCGACTTCAATCTTCATCGATAATTTTGAATTTTGTAATTCCAGAAAATTACTTCCTTTACCCAACCATTGACTTACCCCCCCCCCCCTTTCTACTCATGCCTAAATAATGAATATTTTGACAATTCTCCAAACCCCCACCTTACTCGTTCCTCCATGATCAAACACAGAATAGGCCTCTTCGAAATAATTAACTTTATTTCCACTAGCTACAACAATAGCTAATTTGTTTTCACGGTAGTTTTCCACCCGTTATTTTGCTTCCAGCCACTCCTAGCTGAGAACATTATTGTTTTGTTTTTCCCTCTTTTAATTTATTTTTTCTCCTAAAATGTCCCTTTATAACTAATTTACCCGATTTTATGTGGGTTTGATCATTTTTAAGACCTAATAATGAGCCTCCATAATAAATCTCCCTTTGCCCAACTTTTTTTAGCATAGTCATAATCTCCCTTGAAGATACACGAAAGCATCTCACTTGTGATTGATTTCCCATCAATTTTGACGAGAAATTTCTCATTTCCTCTTCCAGTGTTGAAACCACATGATCCCCATATGGTTATTATGACCCAAAATAATGTTTTCTAATTTAGCTATAAAGTCGTCATTCTTGTTGGAGATAACCAAGTCAACTACATGTGGAGTGACCAACCAACTATTTCTTAGACTTATCTACCAATAAGGGCATAAGAGATTGTCCTCAGAAGCATACTTAATATTATCACATCTCGAAAGACTCTCCCTTGCTTTGGTTGACTCCTAATAGTTTGAGTGTCACTATAGGAAAAAAAATTACTTTGGACGACATAATTTTCACAATTTTTTATTTTTAAGTGTAATAGAATGCATAGTAAGACGACATTTTATTTTTATTCGTGATAGATAATCAATTGAAAATATAATCCCGACTATTTAAACAAAGGAGTCTTGTGTAACACCCCATGCAATCTGACAAGCGAGGTGGCCAGCCTCCACCGCCAAACTATGTAGGACGTCACTAAATAAGTCATCATTCTTCGCATGTGAGAGATATGAGACATAAAAAAATGCGTTCCGCAAGAAAATAATCAAATTAATCCAATAAATATAATCATCCATGAAATTCTAAAATCCATCACCATGTTAATCACCAAAATAATCCAACTCCAAATATATATAAACTTGAATAAAATAATCAAACTACAAATATCTAAATAAACTGTAAAAACATTGGAACCGATTAGCCCACCAAATCCATAAATAAAGTCTCATAATAAATGAAATGGAATAGAAAATAAATCCTAAACATCTAAACCATATAAAATAAAACTTCAGTTGCACCTCCAAAATATCTCCAATCACGCCTATGAAGCTACTCTGGTGCGATACCTGAAATTTTAATCCTGCATTGGGTTAGAGCCCATCGCATGAATATAAACTACTCTCCCCAATTAGGGTCCGTGAACCCAGTCTATAGCATTATACATAATAAACACCATAATATAATATTTTAAATTAAACTCTAAATTATAAACATGCGAGTAAAATAAACTGCTAACACCTAATCCAATAATTATGCCACCCCAAAGTTTAATTTCAACTTATGCTATCACAATCTGGTAATTACTCTAAATTCATCATCTTTATTTAAATTCATTTATCACATTATTAATATAATTTCGGTGTCGTTATAGCCATCCGACTATACTGTGTGTCCTAAACTTATTAGGGTCCGTCTCAAGTTTTCCACCACACGCATTCTCCTCGTAATAGCCAGCCAACCCGTATTATGTCAGCCCTGCACTTATTGATGATGTTCCATGCACGACACATCATAATCGCCAGCCAACCCGTATTCTGTCACCCAACACTTATTACGATGCCACACACCCACATGTCGCAATAGCTAGCCAACCCATTTAACTGTTAGTCCCACATTTATTAATGACGTCAATTCATTCTTAATACTCGTTTATTATGTTAGGAATTAATTCTCATCTTTTCAATTTCTCATTACTTTAAATTAGCCCCACCCTATTATAGTGAATTATTCTCGAACCTACACTAGTCCCATACCTATAGGTCTCTAAAGCACAAGCACATCCTACATTATGTTATAGGATCGTTCTCTATCAACTGTATCTTCTTAGTCTCGCACCTAGGCTATCCAAATCAATGGAACGACACCAAAATGAGCCCCATCCCGGAATATCCCATTCGTAAAAATCTACACTAACTAGTCCCATACCTATAATGTGTTAACCGCAACTAAGGCATCCCACTAGTCCCATCCCTAGCAAGTATTCCTAAAATTAAGGTGAGAGAATACTCCCCGAAATCCCATCATCCCCACCGTAATGAATATAATTAACACAATAAGTCACATAATCCAATTATCAACAAATATACTATTTCTCATGCGGTCCCAATAAACTTTAATTACATTCATTCAGTCCATCGTCATTATTAACACAAATTATTTTATTCCAATTATAATTTCAACATCATGAAAGTTTAAGGAGCACACCACAATAATTTACTTTGATCATACCTACATAATTCCATATGATTTCACGAGTCCTATTTTATTTAATTAGCACAACTATGGTTTTCTACATGCAAACATACCCCATAATTACAAAACCAAATCTCTACCCTAAGCATACAAGGGTTATGAGTCTTAATTTAGATTAAGATTTTTCAGAAAATAGTCCCAAATTAGATTTCACTTTTCCTAATTAATGTTGCTAATTTATTTTAAGAATAATATGTAAATTAATGTTAAAGTGACATCTAAAATGCATAATACAAAAGAGAGAGAATAGAAGTATTCATGTATGCTGAAAAGTCGGTTTAAAATTATGATTGGACTGTTGCATTCCTCTCGAAAAATTCAGAAATATTTATTCTTGAACGATCTAGAGAAAACACCAATTAAGCCTTCAATACTTGGGTTGAATCTTGATTAAATTTGGAGCTACGGTTTGTAGAGGAAAGGTGGTAAAGATGTAGAATCCTTCTGGTTGAAAAGTTGGTGAAAAGGTGTTTAGAGAAGTCTAACCTTCAGTTATTTTAATGTGGAAAAAGATTAGGAGTTTCATTGTGATTAGAATTCTACTTAAACCAAAACAGTTTCAAATTTGACTATTCTGAATCGATTCGCCCTCTAGGACGAATTGATTCGTTCTATTCAGGTGCCCAAACATGCCCAAAAACTTATATGTTTAAATAAAATCTTGATTACTTCCCCGATTTCAATTCCGATTAAAATCGTATTTTTCATAAATAAAATTCAACATCTTAAATTGCTAAAAATAAATATATCAAAAAAAATTATTTTTTTGAATTCTAAATTAATTTAAATTATTACCGGTTTAAAACCTATGGGGTGTTACATCATGAAATATATTTAAGATAACATCCTTAATTTTGTCATAACATGTTTCATTACAATGTCTAAAAATCCATTGTGTAATTTGTTTTTTATGACTCTAAAAATTATTGTGAAAATTAATATAATTTTCCACACCTTATTTCAGCAGGAACATTTTGCATTTCACAATTTTGTTTCCCCCCATTCACCCTAAACTTCCAATATTTTCCTTGAGACAAATTTTTTGTATTAGAATCGATGGTCAGTTCCACCTCTCATGCACCTCTCTCCCTCAAAACCTTATTAAAACCCTAGAATCTCTCTCCACCCATATTTACCCAACTGAATTTTCTCTCTCCCCCTAATTAAAAAAATTACTGGTTATGACAATAGATGAGTACCTTGAAGAGATGAAGGCCATCGGTGGGGTTATGAGAGCTTTACATGCCTATTTCCACACATTGGCATTACTGGATTTATCCAAGCATCTATAGTTGGGTTTCCTCTGTTGTCGCCTCAATCTTCATCTCCAATTTGATCACTGGTGATTCTGTTCAGTTGCTTTATGTCTTAATCGATTTCGAAAAACTCAAGTGTAATAATAGATATTCCTATCTGTTAGAGACTTTTCATATGTGGATAATGTAACCAACTTAGATATGTTTTGTATATTTAAAGTAATTTTACTTCGTTAATGTATTTTCCAGCTACTCCTTATAATTAGGCATATGACAAGGCATCGGTTACATCTCTTGGCTATATATATTTATTGATACATCAGTTAATAAAAAATACCAAGAACTTTCTCATCTTCGTATCTTGTTATGGTATCAGGACAATTTTATTATTTTTTTCTCTTCTGCCCTACTCGTCACAACGACTACCAATAGCTCTCAAATTACAACCCCACAAAACATTACCTTCCATAACATAAATGATCCCAACAGTTGACTGATTTACACCAATGTTGTAGAGTAAACGCTATTAAAAATTACCTCTAATAGCTATTTATCCCGAAAATTAAAATTCCATACTCTATTCATTGGGTATGATCTCTTAGGATACATTGATGGATCAAATCCTTGCATAGACGCAACGTTCAGTGGAAAAGATACACCCATTATGGAGTATAAAATCTTGATCAGGTAATATCAACTTATTGTTAATGTAATTGTTGATTCTCTATCCCCTACGATAATTTCGTTGAACAAAAAATTAAGAGAATCTTGGACAATATTAGCTAACACATATTCCAATCAATCTCATGGAAGAATTAAGTGAGTCAAAATCCAATTAAATCATATCACTAAGAGCTACATAGGTGTTACTGATTTTTTCCCGACCATTAAAGATAAAGTCGATGAACTTGCAATCCTTCGTGCACAAATAGATGATGAAGATCTCTCAGAAAGAATTCTTGAGGGACTTGGAGATGCTATAAAGAGTTGGCTCATGCAGTCCAATCCAAAGACAATTTAATCTCATTTGATGAAATCCATGAAAAGCTTATAAAGTTTAAAGCATATTTCCAAGTTAATAATAAAATAAATCCTTCATATTTCCTTACTTCTATTAAACTAGCGAGTCATACCAACAAGGGGTGGCACAACTCGTCAAATTCTAGTAATAACTTAGGAAATAGTAATGGTTGACATTAATCTTCAAATCGTGGTAGTAGCAACATGGGCTGGCATCCGATGCCCACCTTTGATAATTTCTCCCTGAAAAACTGTTACTTAGGCCGTTTAATATGAGATTAAACTATTGAAGTAACTCCGAACTATTTTTTAAAGAAACTCTTTTCTTTAAATCAAAACAGATTAACCACAAGATGTGTTTAATAAAACTGTACGAGATATGATTAAGATTATGTAACTTGTTTTTGAAAAACAAAACTAAAACATTTTATATCAGCACACCCACAAGAATGAGATGAGGAGATGTAGGAAGATTAAGTACACACAGATTTTAATGTGGTAAAAACTCACCCAACTGAGGAAGTATCCACGGTGACTTCAAAGTCACAAACTAAAAATCCACTAAAACAAAATATACAAGTTACAAGCTATTTAACACACATGCAAACAAATCAGACCTATATAAGTTTAGAAATGTACCCATTGGTTTGATTCTAACTTCTCTGCAGTTCTGATGTTGATGTTGCTTTCTCAGCTTGCTAACTTCTCAACACTTTGTTTCAGTCATTACGTTGACTCTTGTTGTTTCAACATCTTATGCCCAAAACTTTTGTGTTGTAGTGTGACAAGTGTTTGTGAATGTGATCTAACACATGGATGCACACACTTACACTTATTTATACAAACTGTCCTATCAAATTATATAACAGATCTATATGGAGTGATTTTCAATTTCTCTCTTCTTTTAGAAACAAAAGACTTTCTTTAATCTTTCAAATAAACCCAGAATCCATGGTTACCTTGCTTACAAGGCGGTTCAAGGTCTTAATCAATTTCAGAGGTATAATTGAAAACCACCGATTCCGATTCCAACTTGATCAGAAGTCTTGTTTCATAAGAACTAGAAACAGAAAATACATTTGTGGATTCTTGAGTTGTGAAAAACATTTACAGAAAAATAATCAACAAAAAAACCTTCTGAAGATGAGAAACTAAAAATGTAGATCTAAGTGAGATGTGACATAAAATATCAAGATCTACACTTTCTATAAACAAGAAATAGAGATCTAAGATGAAATGTCTAAGTTGGTTACAAGATCTCAAAACAGAGGATTCAATCCACGAACGGGCTTTCAAACCACTACCAAACTAACTCTAAAACATTCAGGTTTTGTGTTTGGGTTAAACTGATTTTGAAAAATAGGAAGTTAGTGCTTGAAACTGGGTTAGGGTTTGAACGAATTAGGGTTTGAACTCTGGATTCTCACTCTCTTCTCTTTTTCTCTCAGTTTAGACGAACTGACAAAAGTGTATAAATGCTGAGACTAAGCCTCCTTATATAGTAGGCTATGAAGGATCGAGAAGGTTGGTGCAAATCTAAAGGATAAGATTTAGTCTTGGCCTTTTGACTTTGATCAAATGGTTAAAGAACGATGATGATTTAAATGCACACTAATAGGTCTAAAAGGGTTCACAGGGATTGAGATAAAACACATGTAGAACATTGATTGAATTGATCCAAAGGCTGAGATCGATTACCAGATATGAGTCTACCAACAAACACAGATCAGACCGATATAATGCTGACAGGTGTAAGGCCCAGATGAACTCACACATGCGTATTTTCAAAGGAATTACACACGCACCCTGAAGTCTCAAGCGTATTCGGATCCTACCCAACCAAACATTTAGGCAAAATGTGATTGAAACCAATTTTAACTTCTAAAAAAACATTTTAAAAAAATTATATAAAAATTCCTAAAAATTATTAAAAAATATTTAAAGGGTAATTAACTCACACAAGCATTTTATGCAATATATATGTTAGGATGCAACCCTAACATGTGTGGGTGATTAAGAATATACTTTTAAACAACAATCAAGAGGAATTAAGTAGAAGGTTCTGAGGTTCTTTGGTATCTAGGGAAGGGACTCAATTTTGTCACTATTTCCAAACTAGATGAGCACTTATACAATGTTGACTCAAGTGAGTCAAGAGTATAAGGTTCTTCAATCTCCCCCTTTGGAAATATGAGACAAAATCTCCTTTGAGTCATCTAGGACTCGTAGGGAAACAAAAGAATAAGAAAAACCTATTCCTATACAAAGTTCTATCTACCCATATCCTAGAAACAAAAAATTACATAACTCAACTAATTACAAACCAATACACTAATAACATCGAAGGTACAGATTCCTGCAAATAAGACTAAGATCAAGCCTTTTAGAAATATGTACAAGGAAAAAATGAACTCATAAGACTAAAATTTCTCCCCCATTTTGTCTCAAATGCACAAAGGTAAAAAATACATAGGCCACACGAGTTTATTCAGCGCAAACCATTCCTATCAATTTTCATGAAGAATGAAATCTATTGTAATCCAAAGGTTTTGTAAAAATATCTGCAAGCTGCAAATCAGTAGGAAGATAATTAATTTCTAATTCCTTAGTCTCAACTAATTCGCGTATAAAATGATATATAACTTTTATATGCTTTGTTCGCGAGTGTTGAACAGGATTTTCAGATTTATAGATCGCACTTTGATTATCACAATAGAGATGCAGTTGGTCTTCTTGAATGTCATAATCATTTAACATTTTGCTTAAGCCAAAGTAATTGGGCACAGTAGCTATGTATTCAGATTCGGCTGTAGATAAAGAAGTGCAGTTTTGTTTCTTACTACTCCATCCTACCAAATTGTTACTGATATAATAACATGCTTTTGATGTGCTTTTACTATCATCAGTACACCCAGCCCAGTCGGCATCAGTGTATCCTATTATAGTACTAAGAGTATCATTGGTGTACCATAGTCCTAAATTTAGAGTGCCTTTTATATATTTAATGATTCTTTTGACACATAATAAATGGATCTCTTTAGGATTATTTTGATAATGAGCACAGACACAAACAACGTACATAATATCAGGATGCGAGGCAGTGAGGTATAGTAAGCTTCTTATCATACTAGGATATAAAGTAAGGTCTATGGATTTTCCACTCTCATCTTTAGATAATTTAGTCGTAGTACTCATGGGAGTTTTAGCTACTTCGGCACCTTCAAGACCGATTTTTTTGACAATATCTAAAGCATATTTTGATTACGATACAAATAAACCTTTTGAATTCTGTTTGAGTGGAAGATCCAAGAAAAATTACAACTACCCCATAAGAGACATTTGAAATTCTTTATGCATGATTTCAGAAAAAGATTTAACTTATGAAGGGGAAGTGGATCCAGAAATGATATCGTCGACATAGACTTCAGCTATAATGATATCTTTGCCAAAATGTTTGATAAAAAGGGTTTGATCATTTCCGCCTCTCTTAAAACCTTTATCTAAGAGAAAGTTGGAATGACGCTCATACCAAGCTCTTGGCGCTTGTTTTAGACCATACAACGCCTTTTTAAGATGATAAACATTATTTGGATATTGAGGGTCAATAAACCCTTTGGGTTGTTCAACATCGGTCTCTTTAGTAAGGATTACATTTAGAAAGGCTGATTTTACATCCATTTGATAAAGCGTAAAGTGCAAGTAACATGCTATTGCAAAAAGAAGACGAATGGATTCTAGATGAGTAACTGGAGTAAATGTCTCGCTAAAATCTATTCCTTGAATTTGATAATATCCTTGAGCTACTAATCTGTCTTTGTTTCTAATGATTATCCCACTTTCATCGGTTTTATTTTTAAATAGCCAACGTGTGACAATAAGCTTTTGATGATCAGGCCTAGGTACAAGATACCAAACATATTGAATGACAAATTGAAGAAGTTCTTCCTGCATGGAAGAAATCCATTAAGGGTCATTCAATGCATCATTTACATTCTTTGGTTCCACAAGGTAGACAAAACATGCATTATGAGCGTAGTTTCTTAATTGAGATCTTGTACGTACAGGCTCATAGGGTTACCAATAACATTATCTATGGGATGATCTTTAGAAACCCAATTAGGTACTTCAGGTTCCCCAATTGGTAAAGAATCATCTATTTTTAGAGAGTCATTTTATAAAATAATTTCAGACTCTTCCACAATAGTTAGTTCTCTAGTCTTACTCTCAACAGTAGTGTCACTTACAATAACGTTTATGGATTCCATTAAGGTCTTAGTGCAGAGATTATAAACGCGATAGGCTCTACTATCAGGAAAATATCCTAGGAATATAGCTTCATCTCCACGAGTCACAAATTTGGATAAGTGTTCTCTATCTTTGTAGACACAACAAGTACTACCAAAAGTTCTACCGTATTTAAGATTGGGCTTCTTCCCATACCATAGTTCGTAAGGAGTTTATTAAGAATTCTTTCTAAGATAGACCCTATTAATGATGTGACCATACGAATTGATTCTATCCAAAAATATTTATGTAAACATTTAGCAAGGATCATAAGACATGCCATCTCTTGAAGGGTACGATTCTTTCGCTCAGCAATTCCATTTTGTTGAGGAGTCTTAGGAGCACTAAATTCATTTTTGTAACCATTATAGTCACAATACTCTATAACACCTGTATCTATGAATTCTCCTCCTCTATCACTATGAATCCTATTTACTTGAGTGTCCTTCTCATTTTCAATACGAAGTAAAATTTTTAAAAATGTTCTAAAAGTGTCTGACTTTTATTTTAAGAAGGCTACCCGAGTAAACCTGATGAAGTCATCAACCATATCTAGAATGTAATTGTGTCTACATAGACTAACAGTACGAGAAGGACCCATTAGGTCCATATGTATGAGCTCCAAGGGTTTAGAGGTAAGGATATCTTTAACTTTATTATGAGGTGCCTTAACAAATTTTCCTTCCTGACATGATCCACAAACAATGTTAGAGACAGGTTTGATTTTTGGAATTCCCCTAACTATTTCATATGAAGACAATCTACTAAGACTATCAAAATTTATGTGACCCATCCTATTATGACATATTTCATTGTCATCTATTCTGGCAACGTTATAGACTTCAGTACTATTCATGACAGTATAACAATTGTCAAAAGTCCTGAATCTTATAATTATGCACTCACCTTTTTCATTTAAAATCTTGCAATTATTCTTTGAAAAGGTGACAATATGATTTGAGTCGCAAATTTGCGAGATACTAAGTAGATTAGCCTTAAGACCTTTTACTAGAAGAACATTTTCAAGAACATGCATTCCTTCTTCTTTGAGTGTTCCTTTGGCAATGATTTGAGATGACACATCATCACCAAAAATAACTTTTCCTCGAGCAAAAGTTGGTTTTGTCTAAAAGTTTTGTATCATCTCTAGTCATATGTTTTGAGCACCCATAGTCTAAATACCAACCAAAAGAGGTGTGTTCATCTTTTAAAGAAGTAATCACTATATTACACTTCATCTGGGGTAATAGTTCATCTTTTCTAACCCAAATATCTCTTGTTTTTGTTTTGCGCATATTTGCTCTCATTTGATAAAACTTGCGAGCATTAAATTTTTTTTGAAAGATATTTTGCGCATGCATTTGAGTTTTGTGGAGGATATGAGCATTTGGTTTAGAAAAGTGCCTAGGAATCCTCTTATAAATGATCTTTTAGGTTTGGTCTTTCTCTTTCTATAGTTAGAGTTTTTGTCTGGTTGTCTAGGCAGAACATAATTTTTACGGCTTCTCCTAGAGTAGTTAAAGTTTTGGTATAAAGGAGTATTACATACAGGATTAACTAAACTTCTAGAGTAGCAACCTTCAAAAGAATGTCCGAATATGTCACAGTAAGATCAATACAGATTGCTTGAAGAAGGTATTTCCTTAGGAAAGTCTCTAAACATAGGTTTCATGGAATTTTGATTTTGAGCCTTGTTCCTAGAGAGTACAATTTGAAACACATAATCACTCTTCCTAATAGGAGGGAAGACATATTTAGACTTAGGTGGACTTTCACACTTAGAGTTACTTGTTTCCCCAATATCCAACTTTGGATGTTTTTTGCTCAAACTCATATTTTAGTGAATGAAAATCTGGACATGTTTCCATAAGTCTTTAGCCACCTGACACAAACTTGGTTGATTCAAAGTTTTTAATTTATGTCTTTAAATTTGGGCAAAATCTTATTCCAGTCCGATCATCAGAATTGGTTTTTGAATCAGCAACAAAATCAACGAAACAATTGGAATTATTTTCAAACTTAGCAATTTTTTAAAAAACAATTTCTGCCTTTTCTTTATCTTTTTCCAATTCTAATAATGTCCCTTTATATTTTTTTCTCCAGAGTTTCATTTGTTTTAATTAAATCTTTCAATTTTTGTTCAAAAGTTTTGACTTCATTTTGACGAGTTAGACATTGGGTAGTGTACTCTTTAGCGTTAAGTTTAACCATTAAACTTAGGTCTTTTAGTTTCTTAGTGAGATCTTTCACTATCTTTTCTAGTCTAGATCTTTTCTTGAGAGTTTTGGCATAAAGTGTGTGAACATCAGGGAGGTCTTCATTGTCCGAGTCACTAAGTGTAGTGTGTGAAGTGACCCCTAAGGATTCAATTCTTGAACTCACACACACATTGACATCGTCATTATCGCTTTCCATTTGGCTCACACACCCCGCTGTAGAACTAGCCATGTTCTCAAACATTAAAGCATCTAAACCAGTAGCAGCATAGTTCATAACAACAAAAGTAAAGCTACTAGCATCATTCTAATACTTAGGCATATGCATATCATTATTATAGATTATCTTAACAAATAAAGACATGCAAGAATAAAAAACTTTAGATGACTCTGGTTCCTCATTATCAGAGTCACTTGAATCATCCCAAGTCTTATAAATGTTGGCCCTAGTATGTTTATTGGTCGTGTTCAAGTTAACTCTATAACCTTGTGCTATGTGACCCAATTTTCCACATCTAAAATATTCAATATTCTTAAAGTCTTTGTTAGGTATCGTATGAATGTCTTTGTGATGTTTATCTTGACCTTTCTCATGAGGTTTGTGATTAAACTAAGTTGAATAATTTGGCTTGCCTTGTCTGGTTGCCATTTTATTTCTAAATTTCACAATTTTCTTAAACTGCTTTGATATCAAGGCAATCTGATCATCTAAACTATGTATATCACATTCCTCATCATAATCTTTATTAGGAATGCTAAGCTCAGGTCTTATCAGTTTAGAGGGGAAACTCAAATTGGAGCTAGTCTATTTCCTATGGGACTGGGTTAATTATTTCTTGAATTCTAGTTCCATCTCCACAGTTCTCAGTTTATTACTGAGTAATTAAGGATTGAGATTTTGATCACTCATTTCCTCAGTAGCATATCTTTTGTGTATCAAATTTATGTGGTAATGACCTTAGAATTTTTAAGACAATTTCATTTATGTCATAAGTTATCCCATTAGAGTGTAATTTGATCACAATGTCAGTTAATTTCATGTAGAAGTCATCAAAAGATTCAGAGTCTGACATGATTAAAGAGTTATACTACTTGATAAGCATCTGTGTTTTAGCAACCTTAACTCTAGTGTCACCTTCATGACAAGAAACCAGAGTATCTCAAGCTTCCTTAGAAGTGGTACAACATGAGATCCTTTTGAACTCATGTTCATTTATAAACACAAAGATAAGATTCTTGCCTTTGTTATTGTTTCGAGAAGCTTGCTTCTCTTCTTGAGTGAATTCACTTAATACTTTCTTAATCTTCTCATTACTTTCTTCAGTGGCTGGTTTGGTAGGATAAGTATATCCATTTTCAACAATATCCCATACATCATCTCCCAAGGTTCCTTGTATGAAAGAAACCATCCTTACTTTCCAGTAAGAAAAGTTGTTTCCATAAAAAAGAGGAGGTCTGGACAAGTTACCAAATCTTTCATATTTCTCGTCCATTGTTTGATTTTAGGAAAACAATTTCAGAAACACAAGATATTTTAAAAAGAAATTTCCCAAGCTCTGATACCAATTGAAAAGTTGTTACTTAGGCCGTTTAATACAAGATTAAACTATTGAAGTAACTCCGAACTATTTTTTGAAGAAACTCTTTTCTTTAAATCAAAACAGATTAACCACAAGATGTGTTTAATACAAATGTATGAGATATGATTAAGATTATGTCACTAGTTTTTGAAAAACAAAACTAAAGCAGTTTATATCAGCATACCCACAAGAATGAGATACGGAGATGTAGGAAGATTAAGTACACACAGATTTTAACGTGGTAAAACCTCACCCAACTGAGGAAACATCCACGATGACTTCTAAGTCACAAACCAAAAATCCACTAAAATAAAATTTACATGTTACAAGCTATTTAACACACATGCAAACAAATCAGACCTATACAAGTTTAAAAATGTACCTATTGGTTTGATTCTAACTTCTCTACAGTTTTGATGTTGATGTTGCTTTCTTAGCTTGCTAACTTGTCAACACTTTGTTTCAGTCTTTACTTCGACTTTTGTTATTTCAAGATCTTAGGCACAACATTTTTGTGTTGTAGTGTGACAAGTGTTTGTGAACGTGATCTAACACATGCATGCACACATGCACACTTATTTATATAAACAGTCGTATCAAATTACAGAACAGATCTATATGGAGTGATTTTCAGTTTCTCTCTTATTTTAGAAACTGAAGACTTTATTTGATCTTTCAAATAAACCCAGAATCCATGGTTACCTTGCTCGAAACACGTATCCAGGTCTTAATCAATTTTAGAGGGTTTTGAAAATATTTTTGAAATTGAAAACCACCGATTGCGATTCCAACTGGAACATAAGTCTTGTTTCATAATAACTAGAAACAGAAAATGCACTTCTGGATTCTTGAGTTGTGAAAAACATTTATAGAAAAATAATCAACAGACAAAATTTCTCAAGATGAGAAACTAAAAATACAGATCTAAGTGAGATGTGACATAAAATAGCAAGATCTACAATTTCTATAAATAAGAAATAAATATCTAAAATGAAATGTCTAAGTTGGTTACAAGATCTCAAAATAGAAGATTCAACCCACGAACAGGCTTTCAAACCACTACCAAACTAACTCTAAAACACTCAGGTTTTGTGTTTGGGTTAAACTTATTTTGAAAAATAGTAAGTTAGGGTTTGAAACTGGGTTAGGGTTTGAACGAATTAGGGTTTGAACTCTAGTTTCTCTCTCTTATATTTTTCTCTCAGTTTGGACGAACTGGAAAAAGTCTCTAAATGCTGAGACTAAGCCTCCTTATATAGAAGGCTAGGAAGGATCGAGAAGGTTGGTGCAAACCTAAAGGCTGAGATTTAGTCTTGGCCTTTTGACTTTGATCCAACGGTTAAATAATAGCGGTGATTCAAATGCACGTTAATAGGTCCAAAAGGGTTCACAGGGATTGAGATAAAACACATGTAGAATGTTGATTGAATTGATCCAAAGGTTGAGATCGATTACCAGATATGAGTCTACCAACAAACAAAGATTAAGCAGATATAATGTTGACAGGTGTAAGGCCCAAATGAACTCACACACGCGTGTTTTTAAAATAATTACACACGCACTCTGAAGTCTCAAGCGCATTCGGATCCTACCCAACCAAACATTTAGGAAAAATGTGATTGAATCAGAATTTACACAATGACCCCATAAGTTTATAAAACAAATTTTAATTTCTAAAAAAACATTTTAAAAAAAATTATATAAAAATTCCCAAAAAATATTACAAACAAATTTAAAGGGGAATTAACTCACACAAGCATTTTATGCAATATATATGTTATGAATGCAATCCTAATGTGTGTGGGTGATTAAGAATATACCTTTAAACAACAATCAAGAGTAATTAAGTAGAAGGTTCTGAGGTTCTTTGGTATCGAGGGAAGGGACTCAATTTTGTCACTATTTCCAAATTAGATGAGAACTTATACAATGTAGACTCAAGTGAGTTAAGAGTATAAGGAGCTTCACTCCCCCGTATCTATAAACGTCGGGCCTAAAACATCTCATAACGATCATAACTCTCCAAGACCTTACATTGGTTATTTCCAAATTTATAGAATCTAAGCACATGCTGTTAGACTTTGCCCATCTTTTCGATTAGTACTAGTTGAGACATCCATCAATACCAGTGGAACAATGTCAAGCTATTCCTGGAAATCGAGAGATCACCTTTTTCCCATACCTACACCACAACAAAACAGATGATTAGTGGCAAAAAAAATTGTCACAAAAAATATTTGGTGACGATTTTTTTTGTCAATCGTCCGTCACGAAAGCCCGGTCACTAAAGGTTTTGGTGACGTAATACAAATTTTGTCACCAAATAGTACACCTTTTGGTGACAAAATATTCTCTGTCACGTAATAGCAGGCTTTAGTAACAAAATTATTTGTAGCCAATGATCTTATTTTTTGTCACAAAATGCCAATTTTGCCACCTAATGTATATGATAATATGCAAAAGGATAACCATTTGGTGACAAAATTAATATAGTTTCGAGACAAAATATTTTTGCCATGAAATGAATTTTATTTTCAAATAATTATAAATTTAGAACTCATAATTTTTTCGTTTCTCATATAGATATTCAATCAAATAAATATTAATTATAGAATCGACATTATATAGGTAATCATCTACCATTATATACATACTCAAAATTAAGGTTGAAAAGGTTATTTAATTGATACGAAAGCTTTCGTACAAATATCTCAAAATCATTGATCAATTACAAAGTAGCCTACTTCGCTCGTTACAACACATCAACTAAGAAGTAATCTCCAAAAAACAATTCCTAAGGCATTAGTTCTAACTTTAAATATCCTAAGGCATTAGTTTCTAATAAATTACAAACTACCCTCCAAAAAACAATTCCCAACAAGTTTGTGGAAATTGGTGGTCCCTATGTGTGTTTCAAATCAAACCAATTTTCACAAAAAATATCCAAATTTTAATTAGCACCAAACCAAGTTGTGAAAACCAATTCTTACTTTAAACCAATTTTATCTTGATTAATCCTAAACATGCATCTAGTGATTAAAGCAAGTAAGGTTAAGTAAAGAATAATCACAACACCGGATGTACAAAGAAAAAACCTAAAACGGGAAAATAACCTCGAACGGCCCAAGCCAGAAAATCACTATGAATAAAGGTTTTACAAAGACAGATTATCCTTACTCAATGACTCGATCCCCATGGGTCTTGACGCTCCTTCTGATATTCTACCATTCTTCAATAGTGCCCACGCATAAATTTCGTCTTCCACAATAATTTTCCACAACACACGCGTCCATGTATGTCTCAGTGTCCACCGAATGGCTTTGATACGTCTATGATGTCGAACAAGAAGTCCTTCTCTTTTCCTCACAACAAAACCCTGATATTCAAGTATAGAACAAACCTTCTTGGTGCAGCAAGATCACATAAACATATAATAATGATAACTCGGATCTTTGCAAACTCTAAGGATGTGTTTAATCTTTGAAACCTTAGAAAAAACATGTGAAAAACTCGTACTGGATCGTATACTATTTTTCCATAATGCACACACCTTTAATTTTGATGAAAACACGCTTTAAATAGGAATTAAGCATCGCCTTGAAAACTATGTCGCTCGAACGAGATCGGCAAGTCATTCGCGCGACATAGCCATCTTGCTTGAAAGAAGGACAAATGTTGTTAGAAAAACAATCCTGTCACTTTGAATTTTTGACTTTATCTTTAAAACGTCTCTTCCAAAAGAGATCCAAATAAGACAAACTCTTTCTCGAGATTATCAGAATAAAACATAGTGTAAACATTTAAAACACTTTTAAAAACATTTTAAAGTATTTTCCTTATAAAATTACATCCGTATCTTTTATAAAAATAATTCCAAGCACCATTAATTATATGCATTCATACCTGTGTGATCTCGGAATGAAATTTACTTGAAGATGAATAAACTTGCACCAATTAAACTTCGGCATGATTAATTATTTAAAGATTTGCCGCAACGTCTTTAATTTCTTCAATACATCATAGACCAAGTGACATCCTGAAAAAATAAAATTTCCCTATGACATATTACAAACATTATTTTATTCATGAAATTAAGTCAAAAAAATACAAGGACTCAATTGTAAATTTATTTCCTTACAAACCTCCCCCTTTGACTATTCCAGCACAAAACTAAACCAGTGAAATGCCTAAGACGGACGGTCAAGCCGTATAACGCCTAAATCCCATCCTATAAATCCAAAATCAAAAATACAAGACACGAACTAGAATATGAAGCACCGACAAATATGAATTATCTGAATGTGATGTAGACTTGAAATCTCGAATCGCTGAAGCATACCTACACACATGAAACAGACAGAAAAATAACCAGTGAAGTATGGAGGAACACATGAAACGAATATATATATCCAAATGATACCAAATGACAATAGATACCAATATGAATAAACTCTGAAAAATTATTTGTTAAACAATTGAGTAACAAACTGATACCAAATTTAAACTACCAATTTATAAAATATGAAATCAAAAACATGATCAAATCTCAAATCTCCCCCTACATAACATACATCTCTCCCCCTTTTTGTCTCGAATAGACAACCCGGTGAAATGATAAACCAATCAATAAGTATATTGCATGAGAATATACCAATTTGAATCAATTTTGAAATCGCTAGATAATTATTAAACAACAAGCTAAATATGATCAAGTAATGACAAATCAGTAGCTAGTAAACTAATGAATCACACAAAGAATATAGCAAACTAATCAGGTGAGATAAACAAAATCATATGAAAAATATCAATATGAGACAATGAAACCTACATATAAATTAGTCAGTCCAGAAAACTTCCAGCAGTACAAA
Source organism: Sambucus nigra (assembly GCA_949130495.1). Taxonomy (NCBI): domain Eukaryota; kingdom Viridiplantae; phylum Streptophyta; class Magnoliopsida; order Dipsacales; family Adoxaceae; genus Sambucus; species Sambucus nigra. The sequence goes on along the minus strand of CASBWL010000139.1, from coordinate 239,495 downwards.
AAAAATAGACCAAAATAAACCAAGGTGCTGCAAACCAATCAGAAGCAAAAATAGAGGTTGTCGTTTGAACGAGCCAGGGACGTCGCTCAAACGAGATGAGGACGTCGCTCGAACGAGACTTCGCACGACATGGTAATGTCGTTCCAACAAGTTCTCACGACAGGCCAAATTTTCTCAGTTTCCCAGAAATATCTTATATTTTTGCCCAGTGAAAAAATTTCCAGAAAAAAATACCAAGAAGGGCCTGATAGTAGAAAAACAATGCTAAAATAGTAGGCTTTTAATGCAAAACGCAAAAACTCATGAAAAACTGACAATGTGAGTTATATGCAAACATAGTTCCAATGTGCTCAAACATGGATATGGAATGTATGGGCGTGAAACTGCAACAAATGAGTCACAATTCTAACACATCGAAACGATCAAGAAGCTCTAATTGATAGCGATAAATCATCAAACTTTCATAGCCATATCATAATTAAAGTGTGATATTAATGAACTAAACATACTACATGCACACAAATCTAGAATTTTGACGATTCTACAAACAATAGTGTCAAATTGTAATGTTTCAACATTAGGATTAGTTGTGCAAACCCATTTAAATTTTCTTCAACCAAACTCCCTCATAAACATATATTTTTTCAAGTTCTTTAGAGTTTTCTAGCATTTTCAACTTAGAGAAAATCTTACTAGTCCTTTTCTTAGCATATTTTTTTTTCTTTTGGGCTCTTTTAAATGGTGGCTTTCACGACGAGTTAATTTTGAACTCTCGCAGCCCTTTCCCGTGAATCACTCATCATTTTTTCAATTAGGTACTAATTCAAATCCTCACGTTAAACGATTACTACATGCACACTTCTCCTTAAGTCTACTTACGCATAGATGATAAGATTGCGATAAGAACGCCTCACCAAATTTAAATATGCAAGAGAAGTCAAACATCCATATAAACTCATGCATGTGTGCAATGTTGGCATATATACAAAGTCGAATCAAAATGCATATCAAATTCGAAACAACCCCATATAAATAATGGTTAAGATCATTCTAAGCATCGATAATAATGACCAAATGTCCTTGCCACATGGATAATGAAATGATGGGTGGGGGTCCAAGCATACCAATATGTCACATCAAACATGTAAACTCAGAAACAAAAACCTAAAATCTTTTTGGCTTTTCAAACATATTTTGACTGAAATAGAAGAAAAATCTTTTTGTTTTTTCAAAATTTTTCTCAAAAACAAAATCTTTTGTATTTTCAAAAGGACTCAAACAAATGAAAACTATAATACAAAATGATACACATGTCACTATACTATCAATGAATATATCATGAAGCAAACTAGTATATGACAAACATGGCAACATTATCATCCTTTAGATTTATCATGGGAAGAATCAAGTGCACCCAAATGAGAATCATGAAGTTTTATTCCTAAAGCCACTAAATCCAATTTCCTAACCCAAGTAGTGTAAAACGACGCATGGGAGTTTGGGGAACCGGGGCAACTTTATTCCCAAACTTACTAGGAGCTTGTCTAAGGTCATAACAATAATGCCTACGGTGACCTTTCCTATCGCAAAACGTGCAAGTGTAGCAATCATGGGAATGATTTCCTATATGTGGACCTTTTCTAACCTTCCTTGTGTTTCTCACACATGCGGGGGGAATGGGAACAACTCTCTCATCAAAACCTATACCTCCCTTATCTCTCTTAATTTTGACAGTGCCTAAGATCTTATCTAACTTCTCTGACCTATCCTCCAAATCAAACTTAACTCTAGACGAGTCTCTCAATCTCTCCTCTAACTCATGAATCCTAGACTCGAACAAACGCCTAGACTCCTCAAACGCTAGCATCTCCTTTTTCAAAGACTCCATCAAACCACGGAGATTATCTCTCTCTTTCTCCACAAACTCTAGTTTCTCTCTAAACTTATTCTCTTGTGTCCTAAGATCCTCAATCAAACTATCATTATTTTCTATGGCATGCTCATTCAACTTAGCTTGGAATTTTGAGTTAGCCTTTTTCACCTTCACCATTTTGGCATACAACTAATTAAACGCATTTTGCAATTCTTTCACATCTATCTCCTCCTCGTGACTCTCTTCGCCCTCACTAACGTGGGATACACTCAAAATCTCGTAGGAAGTGTTTTTCACATGAGAATCGTCATTGCTCACATGACATGCCATAAACACAACAAAGTTACGATCAATGGGGGAACTCTCTCCCTCTTGCGGATCACTATCACTTAAGGTGGCACTATCAACAATGGTTTGCTTGCCCTCTTTCTTAAGTCTAGTGGGACACTCCTTAACTTTGTTCCCATACCCCTCACACCCAAAACACTTATCCGACTTATCTCTCTTAGGCTTATCAAAATTATCCTTAGAGGTGGGATCAACTTTATTGTTCTTGAATTTTTCAAATTTCTTGGCATCTTTCGATTTCTTTTGAAAGTTAATAAATTTTTTAAATTTCTTTGCCAACAAAGCAACATCCTCAAAATCAGAATCGGAATCCGAATTCAAAACTTTAATTTCCTCCTTTCGGTTTTTCAAAGCAATACCCTTTTCTTTCGTAGGCACATTCTTGGAGGTAATCATGTCGATTTCATAGGTTTGTAAGTCACCTACAATCCATTCTAGTTTCGTCGACTCTAACTTACCCAAGGAGTTTAAAATGGTCACTTTCGTATCAAACCTACTAGGCAACGACCTAAGAATTTTCTTAATGACACGATTGTCAGGAATTTTCTCACCTAGGTTAAACGACGAGTTGACAATATTGGACAACCTAGCATAAAACTCATCAAAAGTCTCACTCTCTAACATCCTAATGGTCTCAAACTGTGTAGTGAGATTTTGAAGTTTTGATGCCCTAACCGTGCTAGTGCCCTCATGAGGGAGTGCCAAAATATCCCAAGCCTCTTTTGATGTTTCACAAGTCATAATTCTATTATATTATTATGGTGTGACATGTGAAGAAATAATGTGCAGACCCTTAGAATTATATTGTGAAAGTTTATGTTCAGTTTCGGTCCATGACTCGATAAGCTTTAAACTAGTGACCTCACCTACAATAGTGACAGGGGGTGTCCAACCTTTCTTAACATCTAGCCACACATGCTCATGAATAGATTTTAATGCACTTCTCATTCTCATCTTCCAATAAGTGTAACTAGTGCCATACAAAATAGGAGTTCGAAAAAGTTCATTATTTCACGGGATCACAAAACAAATAAAATATGTTTTTTAGCTCTGATACCAATTTGAAAAGGGGTGGTCCCTATGTGTGTTTCAAATCAAACCAAATTTTACAAAAAAATATCCAACTTTTAATTAGCACCAAAGCAAGTTGTGAAAACCAATTCTTAATTTAAACCATTTTATCTTGATTAATCCTGAACATGTATCTAGTGATTAAAGTAAGTAAAGTAAAGTAAATAATACTCACAATGCCGGATGTATGAGGAAAAAAACCCAAAATGGGAAAACAACCTTGGACGGCCCAAGCTAGAGAATCACTATGAACAAAGGTTTTACAAAGACAGATTAGCCTTACTCAATGACTCGATCCCCACGGGTCTTGACGCTCCTTCTGATCTTTTACCATTCTTCAGTAGTGCCCACGCAGAAATTCCATCTTCCACGATACCTGTCCACAACACACGTGTCCACGTATGTCTCGTTATCCACCGAATGGCTTTGATACGTCTACGATGTTGAACAAAAAGTCCTTCTCGTTTCTTCACCGCAAAACCCAGATGCTCAAGTATAGAATAAACCTTCTTGGTGCAGTAATATCACATAAACATATAATAATGATAACTCGGATCTTTGCAAACTCTAAGTATTTGTTTAAGCTTTGAAACCTTTAAAAAACATGTGCAAAACTCGTACTGGATCATAAACTATTTTTCCAGAATGCACACACCTTTAATTCTGATGAAAACACACTTTAAATAGGAATTAAGCGTTGCCTCAAAAACTGTGTCACTCGAATGAGATCGGCAAGTTGTTCACGCGATATAGCCATCTCGCTTGAACAAAGGACAGATGTAGTTCGAACGACAGTCCTGTCAGTTTGACTTTTTGACTTTATCTTTAAAACATCTCTTCCAAAAGAGATCCAAATAAGTCAAACTCTTTTTCGAGATTATCAGAATAAAACGTAGTGTAAGCATTTAAAACACTTTTAAAAACATTTTAAATAATTTTCCTTATAAAATTACATCCTTATCTTTTTTGAAAACAATTTCGAGCACCATTAATTATATGCATTCATACATGTGTGATCTCGGAATGAAATTAACTTGGAGACAAATAAACTTGCACCAATTAAACTTCGTCATGATTAATTCTTTGAAGCTTTTTCGCAACATCTTCAATTTCTTCAATACGTCGTAGACCAAGTAGGATCGTGACAAAATAAGATCTCCCTATGACATATTATAAACACAGCTTTTTTTACGAAATTAAGTCAAAACAATGTAAGGACTCAATTGGAAATTTATGTCCTTACAGTTCGTTATGTTCTCCTTTCATCTTCATCATCACCCCAAAAATAATTTCCAAAAAAGCATCCTCATAATGTCCCAATCTGCAATTTAAAAATTACCAAGGCATTAGTTTCTAACTTTATAAGTCTATTAATAATTGATAAATAGAATAATATCAACTAAAAAATAAGACACATTGAGCTAAACACAAAAAAATTATGAAATTCAATTTTAATTTTAATATTTAAAAAACAATTCGATAGAGTTTCCTTTATTTATAGACTAAAACCACCCTGTTAAATTAAAAAAAAATCAAGAAATCCAACGACAATCCACCAAAATACACCTTCCACCGATTCAAACGATATTGTAATAGCATCGCAAATATTTTAAAAAAAATTTGGCAAAGTTTCCTTTGTTTATACACTAAAACCACCATGTTAAATTAAAAAATAAAAAAGACAAGAAACCCAATGACAATCCACCGAAATACCCCTTCCACCGAATCAGCAAATAAGGTAATAACATCACCAATAGAGATATTAAATAACTCAAGATGTGAATCTAACAATGTAATTTCAATAAATTCAACATTGACATTATTAAAACATACCATATAGTAGATGTGAGAGGAAGGGAACCTGATGCTTTTTAAGAATCAGAAAACTTTTCGAATTCAAATTGACAAGACTCTAAACATTCCAGACGATCATCACGAGCCTGTAGTTGCTCCTTCAAATCACGATTCGCTATCTGGGCTTCCCTAAGGGCCTCCTACAACTCTGCATCTCGTCGTGATGTTTTTAATTTGGTAGCTCTCGGTCCATGCCCAAGTCCTATGATATATCCCGATTTAGTACCAAGTACTCGATCTTCTATCTCATCGGGAGTCAAAGGTTCACTACCCTTGGGAGTAGGCTCGGCTTGCAACTGTTTCATCTCTATCTGTAAGACAAATTAGTATATATATCACTTCATAAAAGCGTAGTTTTGGTATTTGTCTAATATGTGTTATATTCTTACATATAGTTCCTCAACCTCGGGAGAAGACCATTTTTCGTTAGTGCAATGGGTTTTCTTGTAGAACTCAATTCGATCTTGCTCCTCATTAGCCATATGAATCTTCATAATCATGAAAGATAATCATTATCATCAATATTTGTGAAAGAGAAGATCAACTTTAGAAAAAATAAGTAAATACAAGAATGGGAATATCATAAAGGATATATTAGTTCATCGATTACAACATATAATCAGGCGAGGCATTATAAAAACCATGATATGAACACTAAATGGGGATATTATTCTTATGACATGTCATCAATCAACTACAAATTTAAGATTAGCTACAAATTTAAGATATATACATGAATTAACATTTTGATAAACCAATACATTAACTACAAATTTAAGATAATGAATTTTTATAGAACATGTTGTGGGATGTTGTCTTGATGAACATTAAGATACATACATAAACCACCTAGCATACTAAATTGAGATACATACATGAACCATCTACCATACTGAATTTAAGTATTTTTCCCTCTCTCTATCAAATGGGCTACAATGCGAGGGTGTATGAAATTCCTTTGTAATCTACATTTTGAGTTCTTACATAGTTCCTACATATTGTCCTAAATTAATGCTAATTCAAGTCCAAAAGCATATGCACCTAACCACTTATCTCAGAAACGTCTGCAGGCATGGTACATATCATCAATATATGATAATATCGTAACATGATAAGATCTGACTTGAAAAAGACCTCATGCACCTGATAAATTTGAATAATGAATCAAAGTGTTTCAATAACCCTTTCTAAGTATAATATACCAATGATCAAACCCAGTCTGAACTGTTTACTAGATATCCAAGTATGGGTGCTTACAAAATGTTTTTGATAATGTAAAATACAGTTAAGAACTTATTAAAAAATTATACTTCCACCATTCATAATGTACATAGCTTTTCCCTCTTTACTTTTTCGGACAATATTTGGTCGATAGAAGTGAGGAACAACTCATGATGGCATGGCATTGCTTTTTTGAATCTTTAGGGCATTTAGAGTTCAGCATGGGGGGGGGGGGGGTTGTTTATCAGCAAGAAACAACTGTGAACTTGCTAGGCTAGGATGCTTACTTTTATTAAGGATTATTTTGAATTTAACCTTAATTTATTTTGTCATATTCTCTTGCTGTTGTATACTTTTAGCAATATTTATCTAATTTTTTGGGCTTAAAATATATGACGGATAAATAGTGGAGATATAACTCGAGCGATTATGTATATAAATATTTAATTTATTAGAGGGACCATGATGATACATGGGTATTTATACTGTATTTGAATTTTCACATGTATAAAATATTTATTTATTTGACTTGAGTTATGATGCACATCCATCTTATAATAAAAGACTAGAAGAGGAACATCTAAAGAGCAACGGAGGAACCCTAGATAAATATCATGACCATCATTTGTAGACTGAATTGTTAAAAATGCTGATTGTTTCCTTATATAGAATTTACAAGAATTAACCATGATACATATAAATAAATTGTTGCAAGCATGTAATTATATTTGCATTAAAGTAAGTGAGGAGATGTTAGAGATAATTCTACCCATAATTAAACCATATTGGAATAAGTTGATCTATTATCGCTAAATTATGGAATAATAGTATTAATGTAAAGCTAAATTGAAAATCTTATGAGACGGCCATGTAATATAGTTTGGGCAAACAATAAACACTAAGTTTTTAAGAATGATATGTGATGATACTGACACACGATAAATTTAAAAAATTAAACATATTCTCGAAACATTAGAAGTACATGCTACTTCAAACACATCAAACATAGATCAGTAATTGTTTTCATAAGGAAAGTTGATACAGTTAATATTGATTATAACCTTATGCGAAAAAGTACACAATTTTTTTTGGTATTTGTTCAGCTTGTGTATTTTTTCAGCTCGTGTATTTGTTCAGCTCCGATGGGCGTTGTCATTCCATAATCCAATCACAAATTGTATTATTCGATGCAATATCAATTTTCTAGCATACATCGGGTTATAGATTTGTGATGCAATTATATATCCAGTTATCAGTGAAATCATAGTACCTGTGAGCACCGTCAACACAATATCCAAGTAGCCTCACAAAATAATTCTGGTGAACACGACCAATTGCTTCAACTGCGAATGGGGCCGCATTCAACTTCCCAACACAACCAATTGCTTTAATTTTTCAACGAATAACAACAATTTCTTAGCCGTTGAGCATAGATTCCTGATCCTAACACCATTTTCTTTCTCACGGACGGAGTGTCTATGTTGACATGATACAAGAATTGAAATTGCAATATAAAACTATATTGTAGGGAAAAGAAAATACAGAGTGAAGTTTAATATCTAAAGTATCCCACCCCATAAGGAAAGGCTAACTTTGGAGCAACCATTCTCATGCTTTTAGGCAATTTGATGGCTCATAAAACGAGATTATAGTCATAGAGAAAATCATTCCTTTGAATAAAAAAATTATTAGTATAAGATCTCATAAGTTGTACCAAACTTACACTAGTGTAATGAGCGTATCCGGCTCATTCTTTTGCATATATAGATGAAGTGAAGATGGATTCAACAACCTATCTTTGATATTGGATTTTACATTTTTGTACTGGTTTGAAACATCGTAAGACCCATTGGGCACCACATTTTTTTTGCTGGCATGGACTAGTTCATACTATCTTTCATACATAGCTGAGGTGATGAGTTCACTTTGCTTTTGGAACCCGAAACCAAGATCTAGCCTATATGGACACCAAGTGCATACCCATCAATGGTTACACCATTATAACCTTCACTTGATAATAAAACATTATCACCATCACTTGATAATTGTTGGACTACCGCACCATTTAAATTGAAGTAGATTCTTCATTATATGTACTATAAATATACACAATTTTAAAATAAGATCAAAATAAGAAAATTGAATTTGAAGTATTAATTGTCAGTTTTAGCCTAAAGCGTCATCGTGACCCTGTGAAAGAACCTTCTGCAATTGAACCTTAGAAAAATAAGAAGTAATTTCATACCACAAGTTAGTAAACAAAACGGTCAACATATAAAAAAAAAATAATACAAAATATAAAGAAGTAATTCCTTTCCTCCACCCGTGAAGTCATCAAAAGAAAGGGTATTGTTATTCCAAGTCAATATCAACATCCTACGACCAAACAAATAGAAAAAGTCAAAACCACGTAAATATTTTACCAGTAAAACGATATCTATATTAAAGAAATCACTATACAAATCAAAAGGAAGTTTTAACTATCCAAACATTGTTCATAATAAAACTAAAACTAATATCTAGAGTGAAAGTCATCTGATACCTTAGAATCAAATACCAAGTTAACCGCCGGAAAGATGAGATATGTAGCAAAAAAAAAATTGACGAGGGTTTTGGGTTGCCACTATTTGAGAGAGAGGGAGAGAGCTTGGGTTATGGAGCCATAAAATTGAGACAGAGGGAGAGATCTTGTGGATATGGAGCCATCAAATCGAGAGAAAGGGTGAGTTTTTCGGTATGGAGGAAGAGAAATAAAAACTGACGACTAGTTGTATTTGGGGGAAACCGATTTGAGGATTTAAAAGAATGTGTATTCATAAGATTTTGTTATTTTTTTAATTAATAAGTGAGGAATTTTTTTTGTCACTAATTAATTTTTTTTTTGTGATTGTCACCAAATGTATGATAATTTTATCACGAATATATAAGTCCAATATTCTAACGTGCTGGAACAATGGCGCCAAAAATTTTATGACTATTGGTGGTAAATATTATTAACTCGTCACCAATTTAACATCATCCTATACGATTCGTGACCAAATTAATTTTCCTCACAGAAAGTTAATTTTTAGTGACAAAATTACCTTTGTCCAGATTTATTTTGTCACTAATAAGAAATTGTGTTGTAGTTGTATAACTCCAACATAGGTTGGACAGTGTTTCTTCTAATCATGTCACCTTCGACCTGAGGAATTATCACACCATTCACCATACACAGGCTCCGATGACATTATGATTGGAAATGGATGGGTCTTCCAATATCCATATTGGTTCCAGCTCTAGTAAAACTTCCAATTCTCAGTATTCCTTAAATAATGTTCTCTGTGTACCTAGAATTAAAAAGAACTTAATTTCAATTTCCAAATTTTATATTTCCAACAATGTCTCAATTAAATTTTAACAATACTCTTTTCTTGTGAAGGAACTTCATATGAGAGAAATTCTTTTGAAGGCCCAAGGTAATGATGATTTATATGAGTGATTGGTATCCGCACCACTATTTGCTTTTTCCAGTGCTAATATACCGTCATCCGAGTGCATCACAGATTGAGACATCCTATTGTTTATATTTTAAAGCAAGTTACTTTTAGTAACAATTTAGATTTATCATCTTCCTTGCCTTTGAAGTTTTCTTATAACAAATGCCACTGTAACAAGAGTCACAAACTCTCCTTTTTTAATTCTACTATTATTTATAATCGACCTCTTCAAATACTTTTCTCTGATGTGTGGAATACCCTAGTTGTTTCTTTTGATGGCTTTATATACTATGTAATTTTTATTGATCATTTTACCATGTATATTAGGCTTTCTCCTCTCAAACAAAAATCGTAGGTAAAATACATATTCATTAGATTCAAATCCATTATAGAAAAACATTTCAATTAAAGAATCAATTATATTCAGATAATGGTGGTGAATATGTTTGCCTTGCTAACTTTATTTCTCTATATAGTGTATCTCATCTCAATACTCCACCCCACATACCCAAACACAATTGTTTCCCTAAGCGGAGTCATCTCCACATTGTTGAAACATGTCTCACTCTACTCTCTGATACATCTATTCCTTGAACTCATTGGTGTAATTCCTTTTATACAGTAGTGCACTTGGTCAATTGTATGGAAACTTCTATATTAAATATGTTTTCTTCCTATGAAAATATTCTTTTTGCTCCTCCAAATTATTCGAAACTCAAAGTATATGGTTGTCGATGCTATCCTTGGCATCTTCCATATATCGGGACAATTTAGTTGCACTTTAATCATTTTTTTCATTCCATAATGAAACATATGGCTATCGATTTCCATTTCATCCATGATCATGTTCAAAATAGGATGCTTTGGGTTGCTCGTGTATCCTCTACTAGTCAGCTCGCAGATGCTCTAACCAATTACCTTACCTAAACACTATTTTTTTCGGGATAATATTATACTCTCTTGTTGAGCTCTATTTTGAAGGGGTATAATAACATATATTCCTATATGTCAAAGAATTATTCTATGTGGTTGTTGTAACCAACTTATATATGTTTTGTATAGTTAAATTTATTTGACTTTGTAAATCTATTTTCCAGCTACTCCTTGCACTTAGGAATACTATTAGGCATCAGCTACATCTATTGGTTGTATATATCTAATCATTACATTACTTAATAAAAACACCAGAACTTTGTCATCGTCGTATCTTGTTAAAATGCACATTTTCCCTAATTATTCATACCAAAATCTTCATAGTATTTAGCTAAATTTGTGTTTGTTAGTGTAATACCTCGTATTTTTATGATATTTATTTATGGGATTAATTGAATTAAATGTGTATTAATTGAGAATTAATCCGGATAAAAATACTAGCGAGATGCGAGTTGGTATTTGATTTTAATGAGTATAGATGGCTATATATGAATATGGAAATTATGAAATTTGTCGTGAGATTGAAATACGTCGATTTGGAATTTTGTTGAGACGCGTGTGACAGTCGCGTCAGGAATATTATTATTTAATTAAAAAGTGAATTTTAATTCTATTAACCGTATGGTCGTTTTGAGTGCGCCAACGCGTCCGGAAGGGTCGAAATAGTCAGAAAACACTAGCCGGGGGTTTAGTTTGGGTCCCGGGGCATTTTTAGGTCATGCCGGCAACGTAAAAGGGTAGTTTGGTAATTTTGAATTTTTGGGAATTAAAACCAACGAAAATTAGGAATTAAAAATCTGATTTGGTAATTACCCACTAAACCCATTAATAACCTAATGGGCTACGGGGGTTATTGGAATTAGTTCCAAAAAGTTTCCTAAGGCAAACCCTAGCCACCATTGTCACCTTGGAGAAGAAGACTTGTAGAGAGAGAGAGGAGAATTCTGCAGAGAGAGAGAGAATCATTCATCAATTCGACATCAAAATCAGAGATATACATAAGGCAAGTGGTTTAATTTCATTAGTTGCAGAGAATGCTTCTTCCATGCGTAGGAAATTGATAAAATTGTATTTTTTTTTTTTTTGGAGATTGATGAAAACCCATTAAATTGGAATTAGAAACTTGTATTTTGATAAGGAATTGCATGTAGAATTGTATGTAGGTGATTAATATGATGATAATATATTTTGGATGAAACAAAAACGGATTTAATTAGGCTCATTGGGGATTTAAGAATTTCTAGGGTTCATGTTCTTGAAATTGGGGAAAAATGTATAGATTTGATATTTGGATGATGTTTAGAATGAATTAACCCCACGAAACACGTTAGTATGTGACCTAAGTATGTTTAGGGACGATTAGAAACCTTGAACAATTGTTGGATTGATGTTTAGATGAGATTAGAGATGAAGAAAAGTGGGAAAAACGAGAATTAGAAAATCTGGGCTCGAAACTGGCCTCTCGTTAGAAGACCCGCCCAGGTCGTTCGAACGAGCTCGTTCGAACGAGCTTCTAACGAGTTGACAGTTTTCCTTCTAACGAGAGGGATGTTCGTTCGATGCCTTTCGTTCGAACGAGAACTCGTTAGATGCCCAGTTCGTTCGAACGAACTCTCGTTCGAACAGCCTCGTTCGAACGAGACTTCTAACGAGCTGACAGTTTAGGCTTTTTGGCCTGTTTTGATTTCGCGTGTCCCGTAACCTTGGTTAATTGTAGAGATAACATTCCCTTGTTGATAAATTGATATATTTGGGACATTTGGGATATATTGAGGAGTAAAACCTAGAAGTGCAATTCGAATTGAATGGAAATCTTGGAATAGGACGTGAGTGACTATTACGATGCGAGAATTATTGACGGCTTAAATAATTGAAATAACCGGGAACTTATAAATTGTGCAACATTATAAGTCGGTACGAGAATAATAAGTGTACCACAAATAAATTACAGTGATTACTAAGATGTGTGTATACTTAAATATGTATATGATCTTATGTGTATGACATACCTACAATACTTGTTATCACGGGAGGTTTACATTCGCTTAGGGCCCTCTAATCCTTGTGTTGCCCGGATTTAGATTGGTACCTCGAGAACATAGGTCAGAGAAGGACTTATTGGGATGTTAATAAGTCTGCCGATCGTGGGAGCGTAGGTATGTGCATGACCCATGTGATGTGACTGTGTTCACCTGCATTGTTTGTGATTTGCTATTATCTGAGAACGATTCCTGAGAGATTCGGAATGCGTGATCCTAATGTACGTGATGTACCAGGATGGATAGCAGAGTATGTGTGTACCGCAGCTTGGTCTCGGGTGTTTGTATTGTATATTTATGGCGTGACTAATATACACTTAAATTATTGAGAATATTCATGTTGGTATTGTGCGTATAATTACAGAAACGCTTTGAGTATCTATAAAGGGATAACCTGTAATGAATTGTATTACTAATAATTGGGAACCTGAGTTAAGTAAAGCCCTCTATTTATTTGATAACGCTAGAACGTATAATGGGAATTGAGTATTAAGGGGTAGAACTTATTACGGTTTGGTTATATATATATGTCGCTTAGATGGGTACGGTACATTAGGAGTGCACAATTAGTCGAGAGGTGAGCATTTCATGTGAGTGCACGTCCTAACATGTATTTTGCATTCATTGTTTTAATGTTATTAAAACACTTGCTATTTTTAAATACCCTCCACTTTCGGGCTCTAACCCGTTTGCTTTCAAATCTATTTTTGTAAAAACCATTTTAGGTGCCCAGCCACAAGGACACCATGCTTAGGATTCTCATTCAGGTGACGAGCTGTAGCTGTTTGTGGAAGTTACAGGACCTTGCTAGTAGACGCTTCTTTCATCTTGACTCCATATTCAGGATTCATCAGTTGTAGGGCATGTTGCCCATTTCTAGTAGAGACATTTCCTATTTCAGATTTTCAGACTATTTGGCATGTAATTAATTCAGAATACTTCGTTTTATTCATTTCAGTGATGGGATTGTTGTGAGGAGTTTTCCTCATGACTTAGTATTACTGATTGGTTATTCTATTTCTTCATTATGGTGAATAGTTATGTTATTCTTTCATTATTCTTGCACTGTATGTTAATCAGACTTAAATTAAAATTTGACATCTTACTTTTTAAATACTAGGTGGTTAGTAATCTTTAAAATGTTTTCGACAGTGATGATATTAACTGAACCAACTTGGCATTTTGTATTAATTTAATAAAGGAGTAGATACCCGGTATTTAATTAGTCGGGGTGTCACAGTTAGCAGATGTCATTTGTTATATATATATATATATATATATATATATATATATATATATATATATATATGAGAGAGAGAGAGAGAGAGATTTAGAATTTGGTTCATGTTCTTGTTTTGTATCAACTTTAAGGGTAGAAGCATACTTATATAAATTTTTACGGAGATGGGACTCATAGGTTAATATTGAATTTACATGTATTTTTTTAAGGGATGGTAAACATAATTTAAAAAACTAGTATTGTGATGAAGAAAAAAACTTGGAATCAATTTAGAGAATTTCTAATTTTTTTAGAATTGACAGTGTAATAAAAAATTACAAAATAATGTGAGGAATTTATAACTTTTAGAGTGTTGTTTACGTATAATCCATTAGAATGATTTATCACAATAAGGCATTATATATGGGACAACTTCCGAACATGAAATATATATATATATATATATATATATATATATATATATATATATATATATATATATATATATATATATATATATATATTCATGTTGATAATAGGTTTATAGAATTACAGGATCAAGGTAGTTGTATACATTATGGACTGTTTGTAAAGTAAAACTCATTGTACATTTATTTCTCACCGAGATGAGTACAAATATAGAGAGATACATCGTAACTATTACAAGGGACGTGAGTACATGAGTGGGTTACTGGAAATGTGTGTACAGGTAATGGGCCTTGTGAGTGAGTAACATTAGTAACTGCTTGCTGAAGAATAGGAACAACATCATGCATGGGTGATATCTTTAACACTCCCCCTCAAGTGAAGCGTGTGGTGAGGCAACACACAAAGCTTGAATTGTAAGGAAGCAAAAGAGGCAGTATGTAGTGCTTTAGTGAGAATATCAGCAATTTGGGCACTCGAAGCACAAACTGTGTAATGATAGAACCAGTGACCACTTTTTCCCGCACGAAATGGTAGTCCAACTCCACATGTTTGGTTCTAGCATGGAGAACTAGATTGACACTGAGATAAAGGGCAATGAGGTTGTCACAATAGAGAATAGGAGGCTGTGTCAGGGGCATACCAATTTCTTGAAGTAAATGAGTGAGCCAAAGAACTTCAGTAGTGGCCGTGGCAAGAGCGCGATACTCAACTTCATAGCTAAAATGAGCGACAGTGGATTATATCTTGGAAGACCATGTGATACAATTTGCACCCAAGTAAACACAAAGGCCCTAGGTCGATCGGTGAGTAGTTGGACAACCGTCCCAATCAGCATCAAAGAATGCATAGAGAGAGTGGGAAGACTGAGCAAGGATCTTAAGTCCATAGTGAAGTGTGACTTCGATATATCATAAAACTCTCTTAACTGCTTGAACATGTACTGGTTATGGAGAATGCATGTGCTGGAAAATTGAGTTAACAGTAAAGGTAATATCGGGATGGGTGAGGGTGAGGTATTTAAGGGCACCTACCACAAATCGGAATTGTGTTGGTGTGAGGGGTGTAGAAGGAGAGGCGATGGGGAAGGGGGTTTGGTAACTGCTGGTGTGGAAACATCATTGGCATAGAGCATGTGTGCTTGTTGGAGTAGCATAGTTGCATAGGATTACTGATTTAGGATCAAGCCACCAGAGAATATGACAACAGAAATCCCCAAGAAATAACTTAAGTTGCCAAGATCTTTGAGGGAAAATTCATGAGAGAGGTGAGCAAGTAATCTCAACATTAGAGAGGTATTATTACTAGTGAGAATTATATCATCAACATACACTAATAATAATACTATATCATGAGAGTGGTGAAGGATAAAAAAAGAGGGATCAGATCGACTACAATCAAAACCAAGGGTGATTAAATAGGAACTAAACCTCTCAAACCAAGCACGCGGGGTTTGCTTTAAACCATAAATCGCCTTGTGTAAGAGACACACATGATGAGGGTTCTGGGAAGAAGAGAGGGAGGTTTTTGGTTTAACAATAGAGTTCAACTTATGTTTATAGTGGGTGAGTATAGGATGATGAGAAATAGGCAGGTTATTGGTTGGAACAGTGGGGGGTACATTCGCAAGTGAGTCAATGGGGGCGCTGGGTGGATGGGATGGTGAGAGACTAAGGTCTACAAATTGGTCAAGGCCAGGAGACTGTTGGCAGGGAGAAATGTAAGCTAGGGTACAGGGGTTACTGGTATTGGTTATTCTAGGTGATGAAGATGGCAAAGGTGTAGATGGAGGATAAGGCGTGATGTGGACTATAGAGGGTGTACTGGGTGGTGTTTATGAGACTGGTATGAAAGTGTTGGTAGGTATAGATATAGGAGATGGAGTGAGTTCTAAGAATTCTTGGTAGTGGGACAAATGAATGGAGTCATCAAGTTGTGAAGAGTCATTTTGGTAAGGCGCATAAGGCAAAGTGTTTTCATAAAAAATCCACGAGCCTAGAAATGCATACTCTGCGTGTCTTTGGGTCATAGCACCTCTACCCCTTGTGTAAATGGTTGTAGCCAATGAAAACACATGGAACTGTTTTAGGTTGAAACTTGTGTTGGGTTTTTCCTTTGATATGTGGAAAACACCTATATCCAAAAATCTTTACTGATGCATAATTAGGATGCTTCCCAAATAATTTGTGAAAAGGTGTTTCAAACTGCAGTTTACTGGAGGGCAATCTATTTATTAGAAAGGTTGCAGTTAAAAAATCTTTAGCCCACATAAATAAAGGCAGCTTAGAGTGAAAGACCATAGTGAGAACTGTCTCCACTATATGTCTGTGTTTTCGTTCTACTATGCCATTTTGTTATGGTGTTCCAGGGCAAGAGATTTTCTTCAAGGTACTATTGCATGCTAAGTGATTGGTAAACTCATGAACTTCAAACTCTCCTCAACCATCACATTGAAAAACTTTGATAGTATTAGATAAGGTTTGGACAACACCACGATTGTACTCCAAGATGGAACAAGATTGAAGTTCAGAGAACTTCCCTTGTAAATTCAGGATTTACACCCTAGAGTTCCCAAACTTCTTAGAACCCCAAGAATAAAAGAAGCCTTAGTACCAATAATTTTGGACCAGAGGGAGAACAAGTCAAACCCACGAACAACCCTCCTCCATTTAAATCTAACAATAGATTGACACTCCTTATCTTCAAGCTAAAAAACTTCAAACCTAAAGTTCCTCTTGTGTGAAGGGTTTGTAGGGGCACAATCAACTACAATAGGGATATGGTCATACCCAATAGCCAAAAAATCCACATACCTACCCCTAGGGAACCTAAAAGCCCATTCATCATTTATAAAAACTCTATCAAGCTTCTCCCTAACATTCTCACCCTCCATTTTATAGTTATTCCAAGTCAGCCTACACCCTTTAGAAGGGAGTTCAAAAAATTTACAACCAAAAACCATCTCTTCAAAAAAGTGAATCTCCCTATTAGATTTGTCCAATTTCCCCTCTTTATCAGCATGTTCCCAAATATCAATAAGTCCCCCAAACACATCTAGGGAGTTTGAAAAAATAGCTGTGAGATAACCAATCTACCCCATTGGTCTCTCCAATGATCAAAGGAGGGGTTTCCATAAACAAAAGTAACCTTAATAAAACCCAAGAACCCCTTCCATCCTTCAACAATCACATTAATAAAATCCTTAGATTTTTTTTTAAAATATGATGATTAATTGGATCTTTCCAAAGAAGACAAGATCCACCAGATAACCCCACGGGATCCACACAAATAGATTGATCAAACTTAATGAGATGGTTCACAAATAAAATCCTATATTCCCGAGCTTTATTTTCTAGAAGGCAAATTAACACAATGTCATTCAAAACACAGGGGTTTTAAAGGTCTTGAATTTTTGAGGTTTTGCCGAGACCTTGACAATTCCATACTAACATACTCATTGGATTGGAGGAATCCTAACAAGGGACCCCTCAAAGTTTTCAATAACTTTACTTGGGCTAGAATTGATGACCATTTCGACCAAATTTTATTCATTGTATATAACCATT
This sequence comes from Sambucus nigra, assembly GCA_949130495.1. NCBI lineage: Eukaryota > Viridiplantae > Streptophyta > Magnoliopsida > Dipsacales > Adoxaceae > Sambucus > Sambucus nigra. The sequence goes on along the minus strand of CASBWL010000139.1, from coordinate 221,466 downwards.
TCTTTTTCTTAAATGGATTGTTTACTGGTTCATCTAGATATAATTCTTCTCTGACTTTTCTTAGTGACTTGACTAACAGGTTTCTCCTCCGAATCCTGACCCAACTGATCATCTTAATCATTATCTTTTACTCCCCAATTGCTAAGTTCTCCTCATGATGTTCAACCAAACATGTTGTTCCAAAAGAATTTGGAAGTTTTCTTTTATTAATTTGAAGCTTGTTGATTTTTTTTACCAATTTTTGATTTCCATCTACCACTATCAACATCTAATCTGCTTGGTTGGTACATCCTTCAGCACTACGCTCTCGCCAAGACTCTTGAACCCCTGACTCCCACACCTTTTCTTTACCTTTACCTTCAAACCTGAGGTCAACAGGCCTATGGATGACTTCTTTTTAGGTATGAACCAGGACTGGGTTAGGTAGATATGATTGATGATCACCTAGGTTGAAAGGGATTTAAAAAAATTCCTTAAACAGGTCTTTGGGATTATGGGGTAATTTATTTTTGAATTTGGGGTGGTTAAGAGAAATAATCCTAGCACTTTATATGTTTAAAAAAATTAACTTGGACCTATACCAATAGAATTTATCTTGGAATGACTATCAAATTCCAGAAATACAATCATTCGTGTTATTTTTATTTATTTATGCTTACACATTTAGTGTGATTTTTTTGTTCAATAGTGTTTTATAGTTTGAAAACATGATAACTACTTTTAAGAGGATGAAGGCTAATTTCGGAAGGATTATGATGAACACTAAGGAATACAATAGTCTACTTTGAGATGATTATGTTTTAACATTTTGCTTTAAATTATTAGACTTTGTTTCGAGTATTATTATGGTTTTAAATATATATATATATATATATATATATATATATATATATATATATATATATATATATATATATATATATATATATGATTTAATTTAGATTTTATTTTATTTTAGGAAACGTTATGGTTGTGAATATAACATATCTTCAAATTAATTTCATGTCTTCAAAATGGATTTGGTTATGATTATAGTTTTAATAGAAATGCAGTTATAATGTCTGATGAAATTCGTGACACAAGTTAATTAATATGAATACGATAAATACAAAAAAAAATATATTTGAAATATATAAATTCAATGACAGATTCCAAGTGTCGTATAAGACAGCATGCCGCCACAATTTTACATGTTGTAAAAAGTATTCCAATATGTAGTTTTATGACATCTATTTACATGTCATAAAAAACTTTTACAACAACACTTCATTTGTCGTATAATGGTTTCAACAAAATTTTGTAGGTGTCATCAAAAGAGTTGGACTTTTCACCACCCCCTTTTCATGATGCCTCTGATGTGTCATCAAAACCCTTTTCTCGATGCATTTTAGGTCTCATGATATATGGTTTTTATTGTAGCGTGGGTTACATGAATTTACACTTGTGTTATCTTATCCTCTTTAATTATTCGGTGTCATATTGGTATCAAATCTTAGGTTGTGATAACCAACCATCATCGTAGCCCGAATTTTAATCAGCTGTTATGTGAACGAGATTTGTGTGACATTGAAATGAATGATTTGAGGAGACACATGAAACAACTTAACAAGCATGTGGTATGCTATGAATCTTAGGATCATGATGATTCACATCATGTTTCAAAGAAGAATTATCGTAAGATAAAGATGAGATTGACCCCTTTTACAATGCTCATGACCAAACATTAGAAGAAGAGGATCCTTTGAATCACATGTATCAAAGAACACTACTTTATCAGCTTAGATATAAGTTGACATTCAAGATTTTGAAGGTCAAATCCAAGGAAATGAGTTCATTGATTAGCTTAACACCGTGGAGAGAATATTTGACTACCATGAAGTTCCAGATATCAAAAAACAAAAGTTGGTTACTATTAAATTGAAGAAACATGCCTCAATTTATTGGTAACGTCAAAGGTAAAAATGTGTACATGAAGGTAAAAGATGAATTGTAACTTGGGAGAACACAAAAAATGAGTTAAAGAAGAAATTCTTGCTTAGTAATTGCTTACAAGATGTTTTTCTTTCATTTCACAATTTTAAGAAAAATGAGTTATTTTTGGTGGAATATTCAAAAACGTTTGATCATCTCATGATGCGATGTGATTTATCTGAGTCGGAGAAATAAAAGTTTTCTCACTATCTTGGAGGTTTAAGGATTAAATTTTCAAATGTTGTCCAATTATAACCTTAATAGAATCAAGAGCGCATATTGTGTATAATAATGGAAATTGACCAAAAATTCCTTTTGAACACCTAAAATATCATGTTAAATTTTTTTCCCAAATGTTAATCAACTAATTTCAAGATTTATCTGGGTTAAGCATGTGGATGATAAAAGATGGTAAAAAGGTAAATAAGATCACAACAACATATATACAAGGTCAAAAACCCAATAATGGAAAAAACCTCGAGCCAATGCAATAATCTCAATAAACTTGGTAAGAGTTATCCTGTAGACTAATGACATAGACTCATATTTGCGCTAACTCACACCTTCACACTGTATCCAATAAATTGTAGTAAGTCGAGGACTCCTATCCGTCAATGGACAATCTCAACATCTCAATGTCATGACACACGTCATTAATGTTACACAAGACTTTGTCTTCAAACTTTGGAGATCACATATAATATGAACCCCGAAATGAAACCTCACGTATCATAATTATTCTTGTTGGGAGAAATACCTAAAGTGTATAAAAGGTTTGTTTTATGAAAATTAATTCTTAACAAAAAGATGGTGTTCTTCGATATTAATCAACCTCTAATTATAGAGGTGATTAAATGCAAAGAAGAGAAGGTGAAATAGATGAACTAGATTTTGAAAATGGGTTCACTATTTTTTACAAATGTGTCGTTATCTCCTTCGAAAGAAAAAAAGGAGAGAATAAATACTAAAAGACTCCCTTGATATTCTGCTCTCGAAAGATCTAAGATTTATTTTGAAATGAAGACCATTGTTTGTTTTCATAAGAAAAAGCACACAAATGGGTTTTGTAATTACCAAAACAAGGCAAATGACACATCTGTTACACAAAGTATGCGTGAGAGAGTGGTTGGGGGCTAGATTGTCCAATTAATTACCAAAACGATGATTTCACACAAAAATCTAGAAGATCTTTATGAGAGATTTATTGATCTGTACGCGTCATCAGAGTTTTCGCTACCATGAAGACGATCGTCACTCGAGTGAACTTATCGCGAAATAAGTCACACATCTATCCAGGGATGTTTTTAAGATACTTTCAAATGACTTGGTGGCCAATGAATGAAGCATCGCTATATCAAAATGTGTTTATATGGAGATTCTTTAGCGATGAGCTACCTGCGCCAAGTTCTAGGTTTGTTTGTTTTAAAAGAACTTGGGTCTATATTCTCTTCAGTGACACAAATTCTTGCTGCAGCGAAACTAGTCAGATTTTCTCAATATTTCTTTTTTAGATTTTTAAATATTTTTATACAAGCAAGATAATGATATAAAAAACCAAAATATTTACTTATATAGAATTTTTTACCAAGGAGTTTTGATACTGGTTCCTAAAACACGTGACGTGGGTGTCAAAATTCTCCCACTTACATTACATCAAATAATATGATATATGTGATAATGAGGATGATCAAGAATGGTCTTCAAGATCTCGAATGTTGATAAAGCTATACAGAGAAGTACATAAGGGACATAATGTGTTTTGGAAAATTAAAATAAGACAACTACCTATGAGGGAAGAAATGAGTATATGTATACTTTTACAATAACATATCAATACTCTTGCAATCTCCCCTTTGTTTATTCCGTGGATAAAAGACAACAATCAAAGATTGCAAATAATAATGAAATCCCTATCAACTATGACACAAGGCCCGATCAAAAGACTTAAGAAGATAGAAACTACAAATTCTTACAGTCCAAAAACTGCAAGATACTTCTTCAAAGTAGTCGAAGCATGATTACTTGAAAAACACTAGAAAACTCTATCAAAATACCGATGTGTGAGGAAATCAATAATCTGCAAAATTTAATCATAATGTACATACATACATACATACATACATACATAAACACACACACACACACACACACACACACATGTGTGTGTGTGTGTGTGTGTGTTTTCTATACTAATTAGCATATGAAGCAACATTCAAGTCTCCCCCTAAATATTAAAACTCCTCCTTTATCTAAATAACTTCTCCCCCCTTTTATTAGAAAGTAGACAAAGGAAAGCAATCAAGATAAGATAATTAATTCAATCATAAGGAGCGCAGGATGTTTGATAAAATAAAGTTAAGGGATAAGATTTTATTATTCCCAATTTTGAGATATAAAATACATAGTGAACAAAAACTCCAAAACATTCATTTGGATTTATATATACATATATATATATATATACACACACACACACACACACACACATACATAGTAAGACACATATTGAGTTCAATTAAGAAAAATAATTTAAGAACAAATGATTCAAAGCTTAAATAGTAGTGAAAATTTCCAACACCTTCTAAGATATTTTTAACGAACACTTTTTTCTTCTTCAATGAGCTATTTGTCTAAAACCTTTCATTTTACATCCTTGATGTTACTCAATTTTGTATGGATATCTATCTTTGAAACATCGATTTATTAAAAAAAATCATGCAGCAAATTTCAAACGTTCATTAGTAAGATGGGATACTATTTTCCATTTGTAAAGGTAGCATCATCGAATCAAAGTTGTATCCCTAGACAAATTATCTATCATGATTTTGGAATATAAATTCTAACTTTTCAACACTTTCAAACCATGATAAAAACTCGCACATACATATTTTGATGATACTGGACTTTCTCTCATAAATATTCTAAGATTTTAACTATTTGTAAAGGATTTGTGACACACAGCCTAATTAAATTTCGGTTGATTAGGCCTTTATTAAATTAAAATAGGTTCTCATATGGTTCATTAGTAGCATCGCTGTCGAACACTTTTTAATTACTAAACACCTAAGTGAAATTAGACCGGTGCTAAGTTTTTATCTTTCTTACAAACAAATAAGGGAAACAATGTAAAAAACTACATTTAGCCAAACATAATACACTAGGATCCAATCATCATAATTTATATAAATGAATTAAGGTTTATCAAAAATAAACCATCGGCCAAAATCCAAAAACAAAATATTCCATAATAAAAAGAACTAAATGACTAAAAACTGACAACAGAAAACATGTCCATACATGGAATATAAAATGAGATCCTACACTAGATCTGAATGAAGGAATCATCTAATCAAATCCAGTCAGCATCGGCAGTGCTAGATATCCGAATCCCTGGAATGAAGTCATGCCTAACGTCTCTGTGGCTAGACACCTAAAAGGTTTTGAAAATATTTTATAGCAAGTGTTGGAACACAAAACGTTTTGAAAATATTTAGCAAGCATTTATTACATTAAAATTCGGTTATTGATTACACATGTTCATGTACACTCTCTCGTTATTTTTCATCACCTCTCATCTATAGTGCACGCCTAACGTTCTATACTTAGCCCACCTAGCTATGCTACCCAACCTAACTAGACTAAAGTATTCCACCGAACTTATCTACCTCCAAGTTCCCGTACTTCCCATATATTACATTAATTTATTAACATCTCTCATGTGTTAATTATCAACATAAGTAACATTCCTCACATGTTATATTTTAAATCACTACTTTAAGTTTATCTCACTTAATGATCATTTCGATGTCCAAAATCGTAATTAACATTCACACACGTTATTGACTTGATAATAATTAAGTTTCTCGACTTAATTTATTCTCATTAGATATACTCTATCTAATTGTCTACTGTCACACATAAGTAGATTGATCATACCGTATATATTTCACTCACAATATATATAAATCAATGTATATATCTCACTATAATATCCTTGTATCACGCATTAAGGATTCATGGGTTCAGATGTTCCTTCAACCCCAATTCATCATGTCATTCATATTGGTCTGAATATCCCTTGACTACAATGTAAATGTTATATATATATATATATATATATATATATATATATATATATATATATATTGATCTGGATGTTCCATTGACCCCAATATTATTTATGTTCTATATTGGTCCGGATAGCCCTTGACCCTAAATCAAACTTTCATGTATTGGTCCGGACTTTCCCTCGACCCCAATACATCTAATATACGTTAGGTATTCCCACCATCTAAGTATTCATATGATAGGTATTCACACAACCTAGGTATTTATGCCTATACTAAGTATATTTCTCTCGTATACTAATTGTACTAAATTTCTTTACGAATTATCCCATGTATCTCATTCATGAGCATTCACACAATTCTCATGTATTGGTCTGGATGTTCCCTCGACCCCAATACAATTAGTATACTTTAGGTATTAACTCCGCCTAAGTATTAATATGATATGTATTCACACAACCTAATTATTTCCACTTGTACGTAGTAAATTTCTCTCGTACACTCTCCGGACTATTTACTTTACAATTTCTCTCACTATCGTAATAATTCGAGTATTCACCCAACTCTAAGGGCCCTAGTTACCCCTTTATAAATTTCAGCAGTTAAGCCTAACTCACCCTACTGGTCTTCTTTACCAATTCATTATCTTTCTCTCGTATAATTCACCGCCCAAATTCAATCCAATTTTGTTCTCGTCTTAATCCTCTCAATAAGACCAAATCATATCCCCATCATAAGCCTACTAGAATATTTTACATCTGTCAATATTAGATTACTAAAGTCCTTAAAAATATCACAACAACGATTTAGGGATTTAAGGCAAAAGGGGAATTTTTAATTTTCTAGTTAACCAAATCCATTCGCCCTAGGCCAAAATGATTCACCTTACCCAAATCAATTCGCCCTTGTCCAAATCAATTCGAAATGGTTCAGATTTGGCTACTTCGTCTTCTTCATGTGTTTTTCACCATTAATATACCTCTAAACCTCATGGATCTTCACCAAACTTTAAACTAATCATTCCTAACTATTTCTAAACGCATTAGGATTAATTCCAATGTGACTTTTACACCAAATCATCACAATAATTAATAAAGAACTGATTAAATCACAAAATCCTCAAAATCCTAGGTTTCCATGATCTTCTTCAACTGTTAACATAAAAACCCAAGTTTAATTCGTATTACTGATTACTAATCTAATGATTATCAATCCTCTACATATATGAAATAGCTACCCATAACATGTAAAAAAATAACATTTTCTTCCAAGAATATGTATTATATCATCAATTCAGGAAACCCTCCTAACATAGGTATTGATAGAGTTGCTTTTTGATATTCCGTCGTTATTTGAAGCTCCTATAATCTAAACCTTTCATACCTACAAAAATATATCAATACTAGAGTGTAGCGGTAAGTGAGGGAATCAATCCAAATCTAAGGGTGAAACATACAAGAGAGGTATGCAATTCATTTTTTTATTTTCTTTTTGGAATTTTATACTTTTTCTATTTTTGTTTAGCATTTTCAACATTAAAACAATTTTGTGGAATAAAGTGAATTTCAATCTAAGAGCAAACTAAAATGAGAACCAACTAAAATAAAAGTGTGTGAAATGTGACTAAATTAAATGACTAAAATAAATGAGCAAAAGATAACACTAACATAAGAGATAAAGTCATGTAAATACATTTGAGAACAATCAAGGAGTGGGACTACACCATAAATTCTAACTATTCTAACTAATTAATTTAATTATTTGAATTATCCCAAATTAACATCAAAATTACAAATAAACTCACGTTGCAAATGTAATTTTAATAGTAATCTTTTAGAAAATTAAGTTTAATGCCCCACAACTCTAGAAAATAGATCTACACTCCTTTTAATTAATCACCAGCTAGGATCAATTCATCAAAATTCATCTAAATCATAGAAAATGAAATTTAGAATTGAAACCCAAGGAATAATATCACACTTAAGAAACCCCTATCTCTAGTTCGAATCTAAAATTGGTATTATATCTCGAATTTTAATTTTCTCTCGAAAATCATTTACCCTCTCTCGATGCGTAAATTTAAGGGTGAAGGATCAAAATTAACATTCAAAGGGAATTTTCAAATATCAAACTAATTAAATCAAAATAACATCAAATAAGAGTTCATCCCACCCATTGAAAGGGGATTTAGCCTAACATGACATTAAACATGATAACCAAACATTCAATAGGCATTTAATAAAAGAGTAGAGAGAAGAACAATTAAACCAATCTCTTGAATTCAATAGACTTCAATCCTTGAATGAGAAGCACAGAACACTCTAAGTGAGTTATGAATAAAAATGTAAATGAAAAATTCACTCAACTTGAATCTCACAAATTTATTTTCTCACTAATCTCTAAAAAAATATAAAAAAAAATTCTAAGCTAAAAAAAAACTACCCTAAAATGTTGTTTCTCTCTCTAAATTTTTTTCTTTATAACCCTAGAGATCCTCCAAATGAGCTTTGGGCATATGTAGGTCTCGACCGAGGATAAGTGGTTACGAGTTTGAGTCACGGGTTCAAAGTGGTTTGCTAGGCTGGGTATGGAAGCGGGTTTGGGTCTTGCTGGAAACAGGTGGTCCGGTGGTGGTAGTGGGTTGTAACACCCCATGATTTTTGAGACTAAGAAATTAAATTTTTGGGAAAATAAAATTTAATTAAATTGGAGAATTTTAAAATTTGGGAATTGAAGTCCAAAAATAGAGAACATTTGAAAGTATTCCGGATGATGATTTTGAGGGTACCATCGATCCCAGAAGGGTCGAGATAGTCAAAATGACTGTCATTAGGTTTTATTTCGGCTCCGGAATATTTTTAATTCAGTTTGACTCGAATTGGAGTAAACGAGTCATTTAAAGTGTGTATTAACATTTAAAACTTGGTTTATTGTTTTAAGGAATTTAAAGGCTTATGGATAAAGCCATCTCATTTAGAGAAAGAGAGAAAGAGAAAGAAAAGAGAAAAGAAGAAGGAAAGAAGAAGAAAAGAGAAGAGAGAGAGAGGAAGAAAGCATGGAGATTTTCGGCCCAATCGCGACATCGAGGACGATCCAACCTCTACAAATCTGAGCCAGGTGTTTAATCTCGCTAAATAGTTATTTGTGTATTTCATTTCATAATTTTTGGGTTAAACAAATGGATTTTTGGTATTAATATCAAAACCTAGATTTTGGGTTAAATCTTGAAATCAATGTTTAAATATGGGTTTAAATGGTGTAGAAATGGTTGGGATCAGCTTTGGGTTAATTTAATGGCTTAGAATCATGATTTGATGAAGGTTTGGGGATTAGATTAGAAATTTAGGGTTTAGAATTCATGGGTTTTGTTGAAGAAGAAGAACCCTTCAAATTCTGCAGACCCGAATCGATTCGCCCATTAAGCGAATCGAATCGGCTTAAGCAAATTGGCAGGTCTGCATTGACCGAATCGATTCGAACCCAAGCCAAATCGATTCAGCCTGAGATAGAATCCCAGGTCATTGGACCTGAATCGATTTGCCTTGGAGGCCAAATCGATTCGCTGGGCCGAATCGATTCGGAATAGGGCCGAATCGATTCGAAAACAGGGCATTTTGAGGAATTTTCATTATGGTGATTTCAAACCCTTTTTGGCTGGATTTATTGACTCGGGGATTTCTCTTAAGATGTAAGAGATATGTTTTGGAGACATAAAGGGGTTTCTCCCACATTGTGATTTTGGGGACTTCTTGGGACGATTTGGGGAAAAATATATCCATGTATGCTCTTCGAGTGGTATATAGAGATGGTGGGGAAACCTCATTGGGATTAAGGATTCAAATTGTAGATCAAAAGTAAGTGTAGATGTGATGTGAGGCTAAGAACTCTTAGAGAGAGCTGCGAGTGTATGTGGTGAAATTTATGGGCTGACATTTATGTCCAATCCTTATAAGGATAGGATATGATTTAGATGCAAATTGGGGCCCAATGAAAGAGAGCGGTCGCATGCCCTTAGTAATGATAAACTTTAAGGAATAAATCCTACAGGTCTTAGACTAGGAGACTCAAAACTGAGTGAACCGTAGTCGTATTTGAGAGCGATGGAATCATTTTACCAACTAGAGTAGAGTGTGTAAATCTTGTTGGGGGTAGATGTTCTTTATCGGTGCATGATTTACATTGGATATTTTCCCTAACATATGGGATTATTCGATGAAAACGGGATTGAGCTTGAGGCTTACAGACTATTAGTTGGGTGTATACCAGTAGTCGAAATTATTACTAGATTCTTTAATGTGCTCTCGGATATAAATGGTATGTGTAGTGATGGTTTCCTACACTAAGCTTTGGGTGATAACCCTAACGCTGGATATATATATATATATATTGTTTGGGAGACTATTCATCATAGTAAAAATGATTGAATATGTTTCAAGTGAGAGATCCTATTCACATATCGAGGTAAATTAGATGAGTTTGTGGTGACGACTGGCATATTGAGGATTATGTATACTTATAGCCGAGTTTAGATATCTTTTACATATGAATGAAATTAGTTTGTATATATATAGATATAAAGATATGTGAATATATGTGTGTATATCTATATAGATATGGATATATGGATATATTTATGTTGTGGACATACATGGTATGGATAATTAAACTGTATATGATGGTTTAATGTTTGATCATATGATGGGATCATATGGATGTATGTATATTGTGCATGTGAACGATAAACGTACTTATGTGGTTAAGCATACCCCGCTCATGCTATCATTGGGAAGTTTTCGCGTAGAGGGTGAGCATCCTGGCTTAAGGAGCAGGGTGTGGATATTCCCCAGGTCATAGTCGTCCTGTGTATTATTATGTGATTTATATTTTTGGGATGAGACGTGGTGGGTATGTTTCGTCTCATTGCCGGTTTGGAGCTATGACCGCTTCCCGGGACGTCGTGTGTGTGAGTTTACGACGAGATGGGTGTCGTTTAGTCCCACCATGGTGGTCCCCAGTATTGCTACGTGAGTCGGGCACTGGGAAGATGGTATCATGGTGTAGTTTATCGACGATATATATAGGCTGATATTTTATGTGCATGGCCCTGGTACATCATATGTAGTATGTACGCATGGCTATGGATATGGATGATTGTATATATATATATGGTTAGAATAAATGCCTATATATATATTTAGATATCCTATGGATGAAAGGATATGGAATCGTTGTGGAGTACATCTTAGATGATTATGATGTACTATATTGATGGGGGTTGATGTATCGTATTTAAGGAGTATTTCGGTTACATCATCCCAAGGATTATTATTGGAGATTTTAAGTTGTTCTTATATTGTAATCTAAATTTGGTAGTATAATATTTTATATATGGCATAACGGATATCTAGGATCGACATTGTCAAGGAGTAATGTAACGGGGTGGTTCCTTGTTTGGATTTCGCTTTGCGAGACACCCGACGCACGAAACGTAGTGCAGTGTTGAGATTGGAGAGAAGTTTTGTCAATAATAATTTGTATGCATGTTATTTTAGTAATTAAATCCTATGATTAAACCCAAATATATATGGTTAAGGTATTAAGAATTATAATTAATTAAATTATAAACCAGAATCCATTAAGCCTATTACGACATAATTGTTTGGAAAAAAAAAATTAAGCGCGTTTAGATAGAGTTGGATTCTTGGGTTAAGATAGGAAGGCATATCTCGTGGGTATAGGCTAAGCCTATGGTAAGTTAGGTTGTCCTTATAGGTGGGGTAACTTGACTAAAATTTAAGGACGCGAATAGGTGTGCGCCGTTAGATGAGAGGTGAGTTGGGAATTCACGAGAGTGCGAATCCACTTTAATTATGAAATAAGTGCACCGATATTTATTATGCACGATTAACACACTTGCTAAATATTTTCACAACTCGGGCTCTGACCCGTTTACTTTTCTCTCCTGCCTGTATATATATATATATATATATATATATATATATATATATTACTACAGGTGTCCTATCACATGGATGCCGGATGACCTTCTATCCAGAGTCTTGGGAGCCGTGACAGGTGCGGACTGTTGCGGGATGTAGAATGTAGTCGCTTCCTACTTTTTCAAAAATCTAGGTAGGATTAATGTTGTATATCGAGTTTATACCCAAGGGATATTTAGAGATGTGTATATTTATTTCATTTCAGTTATTATATTGGTTGTGACCCGACAGCTTATTCGGGTCTACTCTTTTGTGGTATATTCGATTGTAGTTACTCATTTCACTTTATTCTAGCATTTTATTTATCATAGTTCTTGTATGCATATTTCTTTCCTTTATTAGTCATTTTATCGTGTTGTTTTATTGTTTGTTGCATATTTTATTTAAATTTTAACATCTCGCTTATGTGATATCGGGTAGTTAGTCTATATTATATTTGTATCGACAGTTGGTGTTGTGACTGAGCCATCTGAAACTCCTGATTTAATGTAGTATAGGGTTGGCCACCAGTTATTATTTTGAGTGGGGTGTTACAGATGGTATCAGAGCATCAAATTCTAGAGTCTTTATGATTTGTGCAGGTTTTCTGCGTTCTTTCGTCAACGTTCTTGATATAAAGTCCTACTATTAGGACTGTTGTGTTCACTGCGCTTAACTTCTTCTGTGAAGTATATTCACTTGATCGACGTCCTGATAACTGTTTCTCTCGTTTCGGACGTCACCTAGATTATGTCGTCTAGGAAAGGACAAGATTAGAGATACAATACCCATAATAGATTTTGGGTACGCTTTGATCGGGGGTATTTATTTTTCCCGATTTCGGCAGAGATATAGAGGAGATTTCTAGCGGTGGTTCCGGGTGTTCTATCTGTGCTTGAGTAAGAAAGGGAAAATTTCTCGAATGGAGAATCTTGGACTTAGTAAGGTAAGTCCGAGGAGAGGCATGTACTCTAGTCCTTGGGAGGTTTAGATTGAGAAACCCGTCAACGTTGGTTAGGAAACCTCGTGTTGGTGACTCTTACCGATGTGATGAAGGTGGAGTTATCCCAATATGAGGAGTATCGCCTTCTGCAATGAGGGAGAAATAATTTGGAGACTCAGGATCATTGAGTAGGACTGAGGGAGTCTTCGGTGGTCGTAATCGCGTCTTGTCCTTCAAAATGGTTAGGAAGGATTTTGATGAAGATGTTCCTCTTGTGGAGTGATAGGTTTAGGAAGAATGATTGTCCGGTAAGAAGTAGAGAACTTTAAGTAGAGGGTCTTGAATTGAGATCCTTGGAGGAGGTGAAATCATTAGATTATGAAAGTATCAGGTAGAATACCTTTCTTTGGATTTAAGTCACGCTTTATGCGATATTGGCAACGTCGCGTGTTAGGTATATTGAGCGGTCAGCCGCTTGATCGAGTGGAAAAACCGAGCGTCCGTGTAATACGCTAGTCGTTGTTATCGGCTTCCAACCTCAATACAAAAAAAAAAAACCTAAACTTTTAACTACACTTTTATGGAGTATAGTAGTAAGTCTGGGTATCGAATCCACAGGGAATATTTTATAGAATTTAATTGATTTATTACTTCTAAAATAAAAATGAAAAAGATGATGATTGGGAAAATTTCTATTAAAAAATTACTTAAGAAAAACAAACTGAAAAGTGCAAAAGAAATTAGATCTGACAAATGGGAGAAAATAGGGTAGGGTACAATCCCTCAATCCTTAACAAATTACCGTATAGAATACTAGAATTGTAAATCAAAATTCTTGATTAAATCCAGTCCTTATCATCACTAAGCATTACATATATGAGGGTCAAGCCCGCATCATATGAAATCAAAGATCAATATAAAGCGGTGAACGACAAATTATACATACAAAGCATTCTTAAACATCCCAAGTACCTAGGGCAAGAGAGATTAAAAGATATGACAATGCATATATGATTTTCATTCACGATTCAACCAATATTTTCATTTATTTTCTAATTTTCCATACAAATAATTTGTATTAGGATTGAGTTCATGTACCCCAACCCTTGGGAATTTAGCTAAACATGATTTGATTAAAGAACAAATTCATACACAAAATTATGGATCTACAAAACATGGTAAATAATTTGCAAGTAATAAAATAAGAGAATGGAAAGAGTTTACTTGAATTCAGCAACAAGGAATTGAGATTCAGAATACAAACTAGGGTTCATACAACTCTTGAAGGAATAGAAAATTTGCTCTCAAAATCTAACCCTAAAATTCAATCTAGCACTTCTAACCTACTCCTAACCTAGCCTCTCTCTAGAAATTCCCCTTCAAATGATGTAGGTCATGGGCTTTTATAGCACAAAGTCTCGAAATTGACAACCAATAGTGCTTGTGGAACAAGTTTTCCAAGAGTTGCACTGCATTAAATGCATAATTAATGACAGAAATCCGCACATCCAGATTCTTCATTATCCCGTAACTTCAAAACATCGTAACTTCTTCACCGTAACTCGGATTGAGGTGCCGTTTTTTCCAGTATTCTTGTAATTTAGAGCTCTTAAACTTTCTAGTTGGCCCCACCTCCGGACTAAGGCTGAAAAATTATGAAAATGCCCTTCAACTCTCCATTTCTAGGTTTCTTTCACTGTTTTGCGTTCTCCTTCGCACTAACTTGCGTGAAATACCTGTAAAACACATGAGAAATACACAAAACAAGAAATACTTGCCAAAAAAGGTTAGTAGAATACATTTGAGACAAATCCAAGCTACTTACACTGCACGAGATCATAAAAATACTGAAATTAAGGGGATAAATGTGAAGAATATGTGCCTAAACACACCCCCTAACTTAGAAATTTGCGCGTCCCGAGCAATGTAAATGAAATTAGCCAAAATTCTACTCTTGAAAATTCCTTTATTAAAATAAAATTCTACTTTCGCAGGCACGCGATTGCATTTAGCGTATGCAACAAGCCTTTAAACCCCTAGGTTACCCTAGTAGGACGAGTTTTGTCTCGTGAGGGTTTGCAGTGAATTTACCCACAAAATTCTTTATTGACTCAAATAAATATCAAAATACTTAAAACTTGTACAATTTAAAATTTTCGAAAAATAATCACCATCAACTCATATTCAACTGTCTCAAACCATAGTGTGTGTGTGCAAAGCCATCAATTAAACCTCAAATTTCCACCGATTGAGCATTACGTTACTTTTCGAAAATTTGTTTTGATTCAAATTCTTACGGATGCACTCACAAACGAATCACTCGGATTGTGGCTATTTTCTCTCGGTATGCATGATATAAAGAGTAAATATAAGGGACACAAATTCATGCATACAAAATTGAAAAGAAGGAAATTTATGGTGAAAAGATCTCATCATCGGATTACGGTTATAAGGAAACGGGAACATCGCCTCTAATTCACACCATTTAATCTCTCATATTATCTTTTCATGTCTTAGCTCTCCACGCGGTAACCAATTTCGCCATTCGGACTCGGTTAGGACTTTCTTGGGTTATAAAGTGTAAAGGGTAAAAATGAGAATACATGGGCTATTCGGAATTGGAAAATTTCCTTATGATGTCCATTAGTGCGTTTTTTTTCGGGCATTTGCTTATTTTTCTCTTTTTTCTTTTCTTTTTCTTCTCTTCTTCTTTTTTTTCTCTTTTCTCTTGCCCCTTTTTATTGCTCAATTTGGACTTACTTGATAAATTTTCTCAATTTTCACAATTCCGGGCTATTTGGGTTTTTCGGGTTATCAAACGAAAGGATAAATTTTATTTGGCTCAAAGTGGGTTGCAAAGGGATAATTTTTCACATCTTTTTATGGCTAATATTTTTGGGTAACAAACGATTGCCTACTTCATTGTCCAAATTGCTAATCACATTACCATATGCATCTCGAGATTAATTAAGTTCAGAGATATATTTAGCACGAATTTCGAGACAACATTTCACCGGGGAATGTTTTGTTATAGATTATAATTGATTTACTATTTCGAAAGATTTTTTTTTTCTTTGGATTTTTTTTAACTTTTTTTGTAGCCTTGCACAATTGAGCACCAAGAAATGTAGAATCCTCAACTGCACACCTTTGTACTCAAATTTCCATTTACATACTATTCGGTAATAATGTCATTTCATGGTGAGTTCGGTAATTATAATGGTTCATATGGTAATCGTTTTCAAACTTTTTATTCTCAAGACTCCGCGGCTCGACCTATTACCATTGGTGAGGCCGTTCTAACTCTGGAGTGTGAAAGGCTTCAAAATGAATATAGGAGAGAAATTTATAATAAATATTCTCAAGAATCTGTGCCTAGACCTATTACCATGGGTGAGGCCTTTCTAAATCTTGCTTATGAAAAGCTTGAAAACGAATATCGAAAAGAAAATCATTTTGGGGAATCCAATGAAGATTTTTCTTCCTATATTTGTGAAACTATAAAAGGTTTTCAACTAAAAGAGGAATCCGAGGTTCTAGAGCCAAGGGATCCTACTTTGGAAGAATACACGCTTTTTCTAACCAAAAGAGTACTGGATTTTCTTTCCACCCAAAGCACAAAGAATATCGATTATGGTCTTGTGAAGGAAATGGTCACACTTTGCAATGATGTGCGTTCTATTTTGGAAAACAAAGAGGAGGTTGAGACTTGTGTGTCACCTCAAATTTTTGAAGAACATCTCATTGAAAGTGAGTCTTGCTCCCTTGAAATTCAATCTCCAAGTGATGATGAATCACTTGAGATTGAGTTTATTTCATCACCATTTTCGTTCACGGTTATTGAACCATTAGAAGTACCGCTAGATTCCTATGAGTCGGTTGAAAATTCGGAAACGTTTACACCTTTTACCGACAAAGACAATTTGCTAGAATTGTTTTCTAATATGGAATGTTCCTTTTTGTGTGCCCCTCTCCCCATACTACTTGAAAAATCTTTGGGAGGTGATTATATTTTTCTTGGATCTCAATTGTACTTGTCCCACCTAGCACCCAAACCCCCCATCATCCCGTTAAATTTTTTAATTGGTGATGGTTCATTTTCTCCATCTCACACATGCCTTCCGTTTTTCAAATGGAATTCTTACTTTTCGGGAGGCATGCATCCTAATGAGGGTGCACCATTAATCCCTCAAAGTCAAATTGTATTTTGGGTGGACCCTCAAATTTTTCGACTTCTAGTGTATGATTTATTAGCCGTTCAAATTGTAGGTTGTAAATAATTAGTTTTTTCTTTTTTATTATAGTCTAGTTTTGATAGTTAAAGTTTTTGTTATTATTTTTTGCTATGCTTGGTTCTAACGTGTTTTGTAGATTCAATGGACTCGTACTCATCAGGGATCGCTCCATTTGGGTAATATCTTTCTTTTCCTCTCTTTATGTTGTGTTCTTGATTCACATTGAGGACAATGCAACATTTAAGTTAGGGGGTGTGGGATATTCTTCCCATTTATTGTTTAGATTCATTGATTCGATCACATGTTCTTTCCAAGTGTGTTTTAGAAAAAGAAAAAAAAATGAAAAATTTTGAAAAAAACCAAAAATATTTTTCTTCAAAATAAATAAAAATTGGAATTTAAATTTTTCAAAAATATCACCTTTGTTCTATTTAAAGTCTCAAATTGTAAAATTCTCAATTGCACTAAGCCAAAATTGACCGAAGATGGAAATTGAAAGAAAATTGTCGACTTTACGAATAAGTGTGGAGATTATTCCAACCCGATGAGATTTCTAGCCTTTCAATTTTTTATGAGTTTTTAAATAAATCCACAAGGAATGTTTTATAGAATTTAATTGATTTATTACTTCTAAAATAAAAATAAAAAAGATGATGATTGGGAAAATTTCTATTAAAAAATTACTTAAGAAAAACAAACTGAAAAGTGCAAAAGAAATTAGATCTGACAAATGGGAGAAAATAGGGTAAGGTACAATCCCTCAATCTTTAACAAATTACCGTATAGAATACTAGGATTGTAAATCAAAATTCTTGATTAAATCCAGTCCTTATCATCACTAAGCATTACATATATGAGGGTCAAGCCCGCATCATATGAAATCAAAGATCAATATAAGGCGGTGAACGACAAATTATACATACAAAGCATTCTTAAACATCCCAAGTACCTAGGGCAAGAGAGATTAAAAGATATGACAATGCATATATGATTTTCATTCACGATTCAACCAATATTTTCATTTATTTTCTAATTTTCCATACAAATAATTTGCCTTGGATTGAGTTCATGTACCCCAACCCTTGAAAAATTAGCTACTCATGATTGGATTAAAAAAACAAATTCATACACAACATTAAGGATCTACAAGACATTATAAATAAATTGCAAATAATAAAACAAGAGAATGGAAATGATATTACTTGAATTCAGCAACAAGAACGGAATTGGGATTCAGAAATTCTTACAAAATAGGATTCATGAAAACTCTTGAAGGAATAGAAAATTTGCTCTCAAAATCTAACCCTAAAATTCAATCTAGCACTTCTAACCTACTCCTAACCTAGCCTCTCTCTAGCCACTCCCCCTCTCTATAATTCAACTCCCTTTGAAAATGAGGTAGGGCTTGGTCTTTTATAGCACCAAGTTGCATGAATTTGGCATCAAATTTCGCTTGTGGCACAAGTTTTCCAAGAGTTGCACTGCATTAAATGCATAATTAATTACATAAATCCGCACATCCAGACTCTTCATTATCGCGCAACTTCAAAACATCGTAACTTCTTCACCGTAGCTCGGATTGAGGTGCTGTTTTTTCCAGTATTCTTATAATTTAGAGCTCTTCAACTTTCTAGTTGGCCCCACCTCCGGACTAAGGCTGAAAAATTACGAAAATGCCCTTCAACTCTCCATTTCTAGGTTTCTTTCACTGTTTTGCGTTCTCCTTCGCACTAACTTGCGTGAAATACCTGTAAAACACATGAGAAATACACAAAACAAGAAATACTTGCCAAAAAAGGTTAGTAGAATACATTTGAGACAAATCCAAGCTACTTACACTGCACGAGATCATAAAAATACTGAAATTAAGGGGATAAATGTGAAGAATATGTGCGTAAACACCGCTACGCCCCTAGGGTGTATAAAATTTCCTTGGATAAAGGAGTGAGTATGGCCTTTGTATGGCATCTTTGAGAAAATAAATCGTCTCGTGAGGAGATAGTCGAGAGTTATAGTATTGAATTCCAGAGGGGCGGAATGTCGGGTTTGTTGGGTAGTGACTATAAGGTTATTCGTCTTATGGATGAGTTAGGGAGTGTAATTGTAGTGCTCCAATGAGGGAAGAACTTAGTGTATGGAAAGGTGTTGATGTGATGTAGAGGAATTTTATAACTGAGTGGTTTAGAGTTTGGTAGATTTATGTTGAGAGGATAATTTAGCTCATAGTTGTGATAGTTTGAGAACTAGGTAGTTGTTAGAGTGTTGTATTTGTTGAGACCTTGTGTCCTTAACATAAGGTGTTTGCTTGGCATGTCGAAAGACATGGATTTGTTTTATATTATATTATTATACAGGCCTTCGGGCAATATCTAAAATATGAAACTCTTTTGTAAAACCTTAACCCTGGTTCAACTAATCTCAATCCCCGACCTAGCTACACAGTAGTGTATTGGGAGGGTTCATTGTTTGGATTTCGCTTGCGAGACCTCCCCCGCACGAAGGTGGCTAGTGTCAGGAATTGAGGAGAGTTCAACCATTGGGAATTTTCAAACTTTTATATAATTAATATGTTGTTATAGATTATATTGGTAATAGTATATTGCGATTTGAGGCTAATGGAGCATGGTTATAATTCTACGAGTTGAGCTCGGGTACAGGGTGTATGGGCGCCCTGGTTTAGTTGATTTTTTTTAAATCTATATGGTTCGACGTGAGAACTAGGAAAGATCGGTAGAGTGATCCTGAGGGTTGACGTAAGGATTAGATGATATTGAGGTCCTAGGCATGTCTTAAATTTTGCGGGCGAAATTTTTCTAAGGGGGGAAGATTGTAACACCCCATGATTTTTTAGACTGAGAAATTAAATTTTTCAAAAATAAAATTTAATTCAATTGGAGAATTTTAAAATTTGGGAATTGAAGTCCAAAAATAGAGAACATTTGAAAGTATTCCGGATGATGATTTTGAGGGTACCATCGATCCCGGAAGGGTCGAGATAGTCAAAATGACTGTCATTAGGTTTTATTTCGGCTCCGGAATATTTTTAATTCAGTTTGACTCGAATTGGAGTAAACGAGTCATTTAAAGTGTGTATTAACATTTAAAATTGGGTTTATTGTTTTAAGGAATTTAAAGGCTTACGGATCAAGCCATCTCATTTAGAGAAAGAGAGAAAGAGAAAGAAAAGAGAAAAGAAGAATGAAAGAAGAAGAAAAGAGAAGAGAGAGAGGAAGAAAGCTTGGAGATTTCCAGCCCAACCGCGACATCGAGGACGATCCAACCTCTACAAATCTTAGGCAAGTGTTTAATCTTGTTAAATAGTTATTTGTGTATTTCATTTCATAATTTGTGGGTTAAAGAAATGGATTTTGGGTATTAATATCAAAACCTAGATTTTGGGTTAAATCTTAAAGTCAATGTTTAAATATGGGTTTAAATGGTGTAGAAATTGTTGGGATCAACTTTGGGTTGATTTAATGGCTTAGAATCATGATTTGATGAAGGTTTGGGGATTAGATTAGAAATTTAGGGTTTAGAATTCATGGGTTTTGTTGAAGAAGAAGAACCCTTCAAATTCTACAGACCCGAATCGATTCGACCCTTAAGCGAATCGATTCGGCTTAGGCAAATTGGCAGGACTGCATTGACCGAATCGATTCGGACCCAAGCCGAATCGAGATTCAGCCTGAGATAGAATCCCAGGTCATTGGACCCGAATCTATTTGCCTTGGAGGCTGAATCGATTCGCTGGGCCGAATCGATTCGGAATAGGGCCGAATCGATTCGAAAACAGGGCATTTTGAGGAATTTTCAGTATGGTGATTTCAAACCCTTTTTGGTTGGGTTTATTGACTCGGGGCTTTCTCTTAAGATGTAAGAGATATGTTTTGGAGACATAAAGGGGTTTCTCCCACTTTGTGATTATGGGGACTTCTTGGGACGATTTGGGGAAAAATATATCCCTGTATGCTCTTGGAGTGGTATATAGAGATGGTGGGGAAACCTCATTGGGATTAAAGATTCTAATTGTAGATCAAAAGTAAGTGTATATGTGATGTGAGGCTAAGAACTCTTAGAGAGAGTTGCGAGTGTATGTGGTGGAATTTCTAGACTGACATTTATGTCAAATCCTTATAAGGATACGATATGATTTAGATACAAATTGGGGCCCAATGAAAGAGAGCGGTCGCATGCCCTTAGTAATGATAAACTTCAAGAAATAAATCCTAGAGGTCTTAGACTAGGGGACTCAAAAGTTAGTGAACCATAGTCGTATTTGAGAGCGGTGGAATCATTTTACCAACTAGATTAGAGTGTTTAAATCTAGTTGGGGGTAGATGTTCTTTATCGGTGCGTGATTTACATTGGATATTTTCCCTAACATATGGGATTATTTGATGAAAACAGGATTGAACTTGAGGCTTATAGACTATTAGTTGGGTCTATACCAGTAGTCGAAATTATTACTAGATTCATTAATGTGCTCTCGGATATAGATGGTATGTGTAGTGATGGGTTCCTACACTAAGCTTTGGGTGATAACCCTAACGTTGTATATATATATATATCCATATGTTGTTTGGGAGACTATTCATCATAGTAAAAATGATTTAATTTGTTTCAAGTGAAAGATTGTATTCACATATCGAGGTAAATTAGATGAGTTTGTGGTGACGGCTGGCATATTGAGGATTATGTATACTTATAGCCGAGTTTAGATATCTTATACATATGAACGGAATTACTTTATATATATATAGATATAAAGATATGTGAATATATGTGTATATATCTATATAGATATGAATATATTTATGTTGTGGACATACATGGTATGGATAATTTAACAGTATATGATGGTTTAGTGTTTGATCATATGATGGGATCATATGTATGTATGTATATTGTGCATGTGAACGATATACGTACTTATGTGGTTAAGCATACCCCTCTCATGCTATCATTGGGAAGTTTTCGCGTAGAGGGTGAGCATCCTGGCTTAAGGAGCAAGGTGTGGATATTCCCCAGGTCATAGTCGTCCCGTGTATTATTATGCGATTTATATTTTTGGGATGAGACGTGGTGGGTATGTTTCGTCTCATTGCGGGTTTGGAGCTATGACCGCTTCTCGGGACGTCGTGTGTGTGAGTTTACCACGCGATGGGTGTCGTTTAGTCCCACCATTGTGGTCCCCAGTATTGCTACGTGAGCCGGGCACTGGGAAGATGATATCATGGTGCAATTTATTGGCGATATATATAGCCGGGTATTTTATGTTCATGGCCCTAGTACATCATATGTAGTATGTACGCATGGCTATGGATATGGATGATTGTATATATATATGGTTAGAATAAATGCCTATATATATATTTATATATCCTATAGATGAAAGGATATGGAACCATTGTGGAGTACATCTTAGATGATTATGATGTACTATATTGATGGGGGTTGATGTATCGTATTTAAGGAGTATTTCAGTTACATCTTCCCAAGGATTATTATTGGAGATTTTAAGTTGTTCTTATATTGTAATCTAAATTTAGTAGTATAATATTGTATATATGGCATAACGGATTTCTAGGATCGACATTGTCAAGGAGTAGTGTAACGGGGTGGTTCCTTGTTTGGATTTCGCTTTGCGAGACACCCGACGCACGAAACGTAGTGCAGTGTTGAGATTGGAGAGAAGTTTTGTCAATAATAATTTGTATGCATGTTATTTTAGTAATTAAATCCTATGATTAAACCCAAATATATATGGGTAACGTATTAAGAATTATAATTAATTAAATTATAAACCAAAATCCATTAAGCCTATTATGGTATAATTGTTTGAAAAAAAATAATTAAGCGCGTTTAGATAGAGTTGGATTCTTGGGTTAAGATAGGAACGCAGATCTCGTGGGTATAGGCTAAGCCTATGTTAAGTTAGGTTGTCCTTATAGGTGGGGTAACTTGACTAAAATTTAAGGACGCGAATAGGTGCGTGCCGTTAGATGAGAGCTGAGTTGGGAATTCACGAGAGTGCGAATCCACTTTAATTATGAAATAAGTGCACCAATATTTATTATGCATGGTTAACACACTTGCTAAATATTTTCACAACTCGGGCTCTAACCCGTTTACTTTTCTCTCCTGCCTGTATATATATATATTACTATAGGTGTCCTATCGCATGGATGTCGGATGACCTTCTATCCAGAGTCTTGGGAGCCATAACAGGTGCGGACTGTTGCGGGATGTAGAATGTAGTCGCTTCCTACTTCATCAAAAATCTAGGTAGGATTCATGTTGTATATCGGGTTTATACCCAAGGGATATTTAGAGATGTGTATATTTATTTCATTTAAGTTATTGTATTGGCTGTGACCCGACAGCTTATTCGGGTCTACTCTTTTGTGGTATATTCGGTTGTAGTTACTCATTTCACTTTATTCTAGCATTTTATTTATCATAGTTCTTGTATGCACATTTCTTTCCTTTATTAGTCGTTTTATCGTGCTGGTTTATTGTCTGTTGCATATTTTATTTAAATTTTAACATCTCGCTTATGTGATATCGGGTAGTTAGTCTATATTATATTTGTATCGACAGTTGGTGTTAAGACTGAGCCATCTGAAACTCCTGATTTAATGTAGTATAGGGCTGGCCACCCATTATTATTTTGAGCGGGGTGTTACATGGGCGTCTGTGGGTTTGGGGAATTTCGGGTTGAGGCAATTTTGGTAAGGGAGGTGGAGGTTTAGATGGGTTTTTGGATTTTACGGTTTGGGTTGGTGTATGGATTGGAGGTTTGGTTTTGGTGTGTGAGTTTTTGTTAATATAGGTTGGGTAGGAGAGACAGTGATGTGAGAGGAAAAAGATGAATATTTGGATAAGGGTGTGTTTGTCTGTGTGAGGGTGTATGGGACTTAGGTGAGGGTATGTGAGTTAGTTTGGGCATAAGTGAGTATATGGGATAATGTGTGTGTTTAATTCGTAATCTTAATAAACTAAACTTAGAAAATAATAAAAATAAACCTCATTAAATAAAAACAAGTAAAGTAAAAATAAAAACTAAACTAAACTAAAAATAAAGCTCAACTAAAAATAAAACTCGCTAAAAAACTAAAAAAAATAAAAATAACACGACACACAATAGAAGCTCTAAAAACAAAACACGACTCAAATAAAACTAATAAGGTAAAATAAAACAAAACAAAAATAATAATAAACTAACTGAAAAACATAACAAACAAAAAATATAGGAAAACATATACTCGACGCATTAAGGTAAAAAATAAATCATCTAAAACTAAATAAAATCCATTAAAAAAACAGAAATAATAAAAATAAAAACAATAAAAGAAGTAAAAATAAAACCTAAAGTCGTAAAAATATAAAATCTAGAAAAACTAAAAATAATGACTACAATTAAAAACTAATAAAAAATAAAAATAAAAATAAATAGAAAATAAAGTGTAGAAAATTTAAATAAATCCTAAAAATAAAAACGACTTAAACTAAACATCTAAAAATCACAAACTAAACACACATGGGGTTCGACGTAGGTTTAGGCTCGGGTAATGTACGTGATTCGGGAATTAGCTCCATAAATTGCACATTTTCCTTGAAATAAGCGTCGAACTTCCACAAACGGCAATCAAGCCTCTACATTAAACAATTACGCATATATGACCCAATTTGACGAGAATTAACAACTAAAATATGTCTATTTGGGGTATAAAATATACACTTTCGGGTTCTTATCACACCACCCCCAAACAGAACATTACTATTCCTCGAGCAAAATATAGAGTGAAAGAAAGATAAGAAACCAAAAGTGTACCACTTTCGCGAGCACTTGCGATTGCACTTAGCATGTGCAACAAGCCTTTAAACCTATAGGTTGCCTTATAGGACAAGTTTTGTCTCATTAGGGTTTGCAGGGAATTTACCTACAAAATTATGTATTTGCAACGATAGACAATCTCTTATTAGATGTAGAATAATCGCACAATCCATCACATGAGAAATATTTTGGGAAATACAAGCTAGAAGTGCATAAAAAGTTTAGCTACATGAATAATCAAGGCACATCCTTCCTAGAACTCAACGTGTGTTTGTGAATCAGTCAAAACGGGTCGAGTATCACATGAGTAATTCCTAGATTTCCTTTCCGGAATCAACGCTTCAACTTTAAAATCTCACTAGATATATCTCTCTCAAACGAACTCTCGAGATTTGGGTAAGTGTATCGCTCTTGTGTGTGAGGAGGTGAGTAAATGTAGGCAAGTTCAAATGTCTCACATACATATAAGAAAGAACGAATATATTACAAAGAAAAATCGTCTCATGAAACATTGTTAATCACTTTAGTGAGAACGTCTAGTTATTCGCCACGTTGACCTTCATTTGCCCAAACAACTAGGGGAGATATGGATGTTTATGAGTGAGGGGGAAATGAGATGAAAAGGATGGGATGAGGTATGTAGGATATGATGGATGGATGATGGATGTGTATACGAGAAGAGTTTATTACACTTTAACGAACAAATGTCTTTATTTCTTGACTGCAACTTTCTCTTTTTCTTCTTTTCCAAATACTCATAAATGTATGAGATAAATCTGCTAAAAATACAAATAACCCCAACATAGATTTGTATTTAATTTTCTCCATCTAAATAAACTTTGGGAGAGATATTCATTAAAAAAGCAAACACGCTCTTTGACGGAGCTTCTCCTTTTACTTTTTTTTTTCTTTTTTTCTTTTTTTTTTCAAATACTCATCAATGTATGAGATAAATCTACTAAAGATACAAATAACCCCAATCGTAGACTTGTATTTAATTTTTCCCCATCTGAATCGGCTTTGGGAGAGATATTCGCTAAAAATGCAAACACTCTTTATAACGGATCTTTTCTTTTTACTTTCAATACTCTTCCCTTTTTTAACATGGTGGGTGAAAAATGGAATTGATATGGAAATGGGTGGTATGATAGGGAAAATGGTGTATGGGTGAAAATATGGTGATCGGGACAACTTCAAGACACATGTATCTTACAACTCGAAAGTGATGTCATTCTCAGTGATCAAGCCACAAATTTAGTGAAGAATAATGAGATCATACAACGATTAAGTTCAGACCCAAATGAAGTTGAATCAACTTGTGACTCGAAGATTGCGTAAAACTCTCTAAAAGGATGAAAGGCACGAATCTCACAAGGTAAAGTCTCCACTGGTGATCCTTAAGATTTTCTTGGGCATTATAACACTCCTCGACTCTAAACCGCAGTGACATAATAAGTGCGCAAATTTTGTTAAGTCTAGAAATTCATGGTGCAACATGCCTTGTTATGCATTACATAAGCTATTTATAAAAAAAAAATCTCTACCTTGATTCCTAAACTTAAAAAGATGGATGACAAAAAATCACGTCAATGAATGAGATGAAAGAAACTGCATGAAAAGTTTAAAAAATCAGGTTTTGAAATTTCAAAAGAGGTACGATTTTGATGAAATTCCCCCACCCCCAAACAAAATGGAACAACGTGCTCAATGTTAAAAAAATGATTTTGAAAAATTTGAGAGCAAAAGGGAGTAAAAAGATTACCATAATCAACCGCTAATGAAGTGAACAGATGAATCTAAGAAGAAACCTGAATAAGAATGCGATAAAAATGCGTACAAGTTTATAAACATGTTAAAGCATTGGGTGGTGTGAAACATCACCCCCAAACAGGATGAGACTCATACAACGAAAAAGTGGTCTGCCTCCCGGTAGCACTAAGTTTAATGTCTTCAACTAGACCGAACCTATTCTCACCCTAATGATATGAACTAAGAAAGCATGGGGTGGTAGAAAAATTGTGTGATGAGAGTCACCCTTAAACATTACTGAAGCGTCAGTCTTGTTAGATAAATTGATAAAGGTGAGGGTGAAGACACACAGATGACGACCTTATTTTTATTTTCAAGATTTTCTTTGTGGCTTTTGAATATTTTGAAAAAGAAAAAAAATATTTTTGTGATTTAAAAAAAAAAATATGTTGACAAAGAAAAATATTATTGGACGTTTTTGGAAGAAAAATAAAGGAAGAAACTATTTTTTGATTTTTTTTTTCAAAAATGAAAAATATTTTTGCATTTTTTTTGGAAGAAAAGATGGGAAAAAGAATATATCTTTTTGTATTTCTTAGAGGAAAAATAATGGAAGAAAATATTTTTGGATTTTGTTTTTGAAAAAAAAAAGATGGGGAAAAGAATATATATTTTTGGATTTGTTGGAGGAAAAATAAAGGAAGAAAATATTTTTGATTTTTTTTTTTAGAAAATGAAATAAAGAAAATGTTTTTGGATTTTTTTAGAAGAAAAGAGCAGGAAAAAAAGTGGACTCTTGATTTTGGACGAACTAACTAAAATCGACTATCGAAAGAATGGAATTGGACACACAAAAGTCGAGGATAATTTCTAACGAGCACATAGCCAATTTTTATCTTGAAATTAGGGGAGAGGGTAGTCAAATTTTAATTAAGTCCGTGGGCGAAAAAAATCACGGAAATTATGTTTGTGACCGCTTTTTCAAAAATATTCTCCTAGTGGGATATCTACTTGATTGATTTTATATTTAATGATAGCTAAGGTAGCATACAAATGGTAAGCGAGTGAGTCAAGTGATGAAATCCCTTCTCATGAATGACCGGGTGTAGGTCTTAGTAATTTAATTCATCACACAATTCAAAAATAAATGCGAGAATAAAATCACACAAGAGCATGTAATCACACACAAAAATTGACTTGCTGACAGGAGAGGCACAAGTGTTTAGAAATGTACACCGTGGGGCAATATACAAGTTGAGTCGACCGGGGGGAGATTACGCCTATCTCAGTCGGCCGCAGGAGTCCTACCGACACAAGGTAGAGATGCTTCTTTTCCTCGCCTTTGGACACCATCTCTCTACCTTGTCCGGTTTCCCTATTACGTTTTTCTTCACAATTAATTATTACAAATTGAAATAAAAAAATAAATGGTACCTCCAAGCACCGCAATACAAGACAAGAATAAAATAACCGTAGTACAAACCTTCTAAAAAAATTAAAAAATGGTACGAAAATAAAAAAAAGTACAAATGAATCACAAAATGGATCCTCTCAAGTGCTTCAAGCTCCAGAGATTGACAACAGCGCCATTTTGATAGAAAAAATGCGTCTCTTATGTGTATTATAAATCATAGAAAATGAAATTTAGAGTGGAAATTTAAGGAATAACACCACACTTAAGAAACCCATATCTCTAGTTCGAATCTAAAATGGGTATTATATCTCGAATTTTGATTTTCTCTCAAAAATTATTTACCCTCTCTCGAGGCGTAAATTTAAGGGTGAAGGATAAAAATTAGTATTGAAAGGGAATTTTCAAATAATCAAACTAATCAAATCAAAATAACGTCAAATAAGGGTTCACCCCACCCCTTGAAAGGTGATTTAGCCTAATATGACATCAAACATGATAAACAAACATTCAATAGGCGTTTAATATAAAAGAGTAGAGAGAAGAACAATCAAACCAATCTCTTGAATTCAATAGACTTAAATCCTTGAATGAGAAGCATCAAATGCTCCAAGTGAGTGATCAACAAAAATATAAATGAAAAATTCACTCAACTTGAATCTCACAAATTTATTTTCTCTCTAATCTCTAAAAAAATAAAATAAAATAAATTCTAACCTTGAAAAAGAACTACACTAAAATGGTGTTTCCCTCTTTAAAACCCTAGATGATCCTCTAAATGAGCTTTAGTCGAGGGTTCAAGTGGTTTGCTAGGCTCGGTATGGAAGCGGGTTGGGTCTTGCTAGAAACATGTGGTTCGGTGGTGGTCGTGGGTGTCCGCAGGTTTGGCGATTTTCAGGTTGAAGTGGTTTTGGTAAGGGAGGTGGAGGTTTAGATGGGTTTTTGGATTTTATAATTTGGGTTGGTATATGGATTGGAGATTTGGTTTTGGTGTGTGAGTTTTTATTAATGGAGGTTGGGTAGGAGAGAGAGTGAGGTGAGAGGAAGAAGATGAATAGTTAGATGAGGGTGTGTTTGTGTGTGTGTGAGGGTGTATGGGACTTAAGTGAGGGTATGTGAGTTTGTTTCAGTGAAAGTGAGTATATGGGATAATGTGTGTGTTTAACTTGTACCCTTAATAAAATAAAATAATAAAAATAAATCACATAAAATAAAAATAAGAAAAATAAAAATAAAAATAAAACTCACTAAAAAACTAAAAAAAATAAAAATAACACGACACACAATACAAACTCTAAAAACTAAGCACGACTAAAATAAAAACTAATAAAATAAAATAAAACAAAACAAAACAAAATTAATAATAAACTAACTAAAAACTAAAAAAAACAAAAAAAAAGAAAAACAAATACTCGATGCACTGAGATAAAAAATAAATCATCTAAAAATAAATAAAATCTATTAAAAATGAAACTCAAATAATAAAAATAAAAACTATAAAATAAGTAAAAATAAAACCTAAAGTCCTAAAAATATAAAATCTAGCAAAATTAAAAATAAAGACTACAATTAAAAACTAATAAAAAAAAGAAATAGAAAATAAATTCTAGAAAATTTAAATAAATCCTAAAAATAAAAATGACTCAAACTAAAAATTTAAAAAAAAATCGAAAAAGCACCAACTAAACAAACATGGGGTTCGTGGTAGGTTTAGGATCGGTTTAGGCACGGGTTAGGTACGGGATTGAGGAATTAGCTCCATAAATAGCACATTTGCCTTGAAATAATCGTCAAACATTCGCAAACGGTGATCAAACCTGTACATTAAATAATTATGCATACAAGACACATTTTGCCAAAAATTAGTAACTAAAATACGTCCATTAAGGGTATAAAATATACACTTTTGGGTGCTTATCATGTATTATAACTTCAAAATAATTGCAATAAACTACCTGCTTCTAGGTTTGTAGGTTCTGATTTCATGGTGTTGATGATGAGTTGATGTTACTCTCTTCAAATCCTCACTCCTTAGATGCTTAGGATGCAAGATTAAGGTCCAATTCTTCATGAACAACTCTTAAGCCTTGAAATTTGGTTTCTCTTTTCTCTCTAATGGCTTCCTTTGGGTTTAACTGTTTCTAAACCTAGCATCAAGTCTTAAACATGAGATATAACACTTAGAATTTCGTTGGTCCCTTAACCTCTATTTGTCAAATGACCAAAACGCCCTCAATAGGTGCCAGTTTGGTCTAAAATTGACATGGGACCCAAACAATACCCCTGTGTACACTTTTTCGACTATTTCGACCCAGTCGGGATCATTCGTGATCTCTAAATTATAATTCAAGTCACTAAAAATATATTTCTTTTCTCAACCTCAAATTAGTCTTTACGTGACTTTCAATTAAGATAAAATACAATAGGCACATATCACTCGCTATGTCGTATTACACTAATTATCAATTATTTACTATTCACACTTAGTAAATATAAGACCATAATATTAATCAGTATCTATCTCTCAATTAATATTTAGTAATCACATTTATTATTTAATTACCTTAAATTACTTTACCGGTGTAATTTAAATAGAAAGTATTTTCCCCAATTAATTCCCCAATTAATTAATTTATAAATACATAGAAGTATGGGGTATTTCATACTTACCCCCTTACAAAGGAATTTCGTCCCCGAAATTAGGGTATACCTGAGGTAAATGGATCTGGATACTAATCTCGCATGTCATCCTCTTGTTCGCATGTCGACTCATCAGTATTGTGGTGTCCCCACTGAACTTACATTAGTGGCACTACCTTGGACCGCAGCTTACGCTCACTACAATCCCGCATAGCCACGGGTCTATCCTCACACGAGACGTATGGCAGTAAAACAATTTCCTTAAGTGGAACGTGTTATAAGATCTCACGTTCTTTCGATATTTCTTCAGCGATAGCACGTAAAACACGTCGGGTATCCGATGTAGTTGCTCGGGAAGTCCCAGTCTATGTGTTACCAGTTTCACCCTCTCAATAATAGGAAACGACCCAACATAACTCGGCGCTAACTTCCCCCTTCTAGCCGAATCTCATGATCCCCTTTATAGAAGATACTCTAACCAACCTCGGTCGTCAATCTCCCTCACAATAGCCTCCAACCATATAGAGCCTTAAAAGGAGAGCCTATGATCCACGACCCTAATATTTTTTTATTAGAAACATCCCACTTTTATGGGTGCCTATTTATTATTTATAGAACTCGTGACCATCTCAGAGTAAATACTCGCAACAATTTCTTGACTACTCATGTCAGACTTCAAGCTCTTAGCTCACAGCGACGTAACTCTCCTTACGTTTCTGAGCTATCTTAAAGAGACGCAGTTTACAGGATTCCTGTCGATGGACTATAAATGACTTCGGGTCCTAAAATCTTGTTACTCCCCACTTCTTATCGAGTTATGAGTGACATGTCTATAACGATGTTCATCTCCATCCCCATCGCGTCCTGACACTTTCGATTACAGATGGGACTAAAAAGTCTTATCCTAATTCAAAACAATTTTGGACAACACCTAGTTTTGTTTCACTTCTTTTTTCTAAGTGACAAGTTGGATATGATGCTCGTTAGTATATCTCACTCCAAAATAACACATATGCTACTCTGGTCAATTCATTCTGCAACCTGATGGAAACCCTGACCTTTTCGTGATGGATTTGTCCTAAATATGAATGTCACTACTCATTCGCATAAATCTTGTCAATGGGAACATAAAATTTACAAAAATCCAAGTTGATAATCTCGGATCAACATTTTTCCATCCCTAAATGGTGTAACATGGAGACAAATCCACTATGTATCATTCAACACAAATCCTCATGTTCAACATTTCACATTACTAGTGACCTCTTACTCTCCCTTTTTCCTAAATATACCCAAAAATCATTGCCCTCATGTTTTCTCCCAAAACTTCTAAGCATCTGACTAAGTGAGACTCTGTTCTACCCAGGGTGCCCATACACCCTATAACTCGTGTATATTTGCAAAAACCTCACAACATCACCTACGTAACATACTTGTCTCAAGTTCGGCCCTCTCATTCTCCACGTGGCTAAATCTTCTAAGTAATTTTGATCACCCCGCTAACTATTTATATAATTCTTCCTGATATTTTCCCACACATCAGTCTGTGGGGCAAAAAGTCTTCTATATTTCTAATATAATCATAACATGACTCTCTCTCCCTCCAATAAAAAATATAGTTATTAACTCACCGTTATAACTACAAATCTCCAAATCTATAAATGTACCCCAAATCATTGTCTCTTGACATGAAAAGTATACCCATTACACTTATTTTATGAATGGCCACATATAACATGACGCTCTTATTATCACTAGCTTCCCAGTGTGAATAAATAATGAGCTATATCTATCCGCTTGACAATAAACCAGTTTTCTCTCAACCACGTCAGTAAACGTCCCTACTCACTAGGATCAATTATAACTAGAAAATATATACACAGAAATCTACTACCCAATATATAATAACATATATACTCACATACACAAGCTCAGCCCTCTTTCAGGTGATACTTAGCAAAAACAATTCATACACTGGAACAGCGAACACGAGATCTCACTATCACCGTATACTAACAAGTCAAATCTAAAAAATTAGTCTACTCTATTCTCACAATTCTCGAAAGTAGTAAACTCGCATCAAATTCCAACATACTCTTAGTGTACCCACCCGATCCCTCATAGATGACACCAAAGAACTTTGTTATCCCACGACATTTAGATACATCATATGGTTATCACGGCCAACGTACCCACTAAATTCAACTCACTCACAAATTCTAGTGATCATAACCTTACTTGTGATACACTCATATCACTTACATCAATCCCATACTACTAAAGATGGCACAACCATATTACTTCCATTTGTTATCAATCTCGCCTGGCCAGTGAGTTCCTAAATGCACTCTCGCATCGGAACTGAACCAAGATTTGCTGTAATGGTTATACATTTAGGATCTCATCCTATAGTTGTAGCCCACTGTGCTTTATGGTAATACTTCTCCTTTTATGTCCTACATCCTCTGATCATGGCCCTGCTGGCCTCCCCCAATGTCCCCTTGGCCCTATCGACCTTGAGGAATAGGATGTTGCGACTGCTGAGGACCTTCCTGGTCATATTCGAACCTACCATTCTGTGTTTGGAAATATCTAGGCCAAACTCCCTTAGCCCAATATCCTTGATGGAAGTCTCCCTCCTCTCGCTGTTGTGACTCACTAGCACTATCCCCATCTACTTCTTAGTTTGACTTGTACCACTTTCTTGTTGTGGACATGTTAAATTCATGTGGTCCAAATTCCCCCACATAGGATACCTTTATGTGCCATTCTCCCTCATCGTTGGCCTCCCTATCCATGTCGGGGTGTCATTTTCTTGGACTAAGTGGCCTGGATCCTAATTACTATCTCCGTTGTCCCTTTGGCTCTACTGACCTTATGGAACTCGTTGCTGGCCTAAATGGTGATAACTGAATTCACTATCTCTTATTAGGAATTCAATTTATCTGAATTATTTCGATGGGTCCCCTACTGGTAATACTCTCCTGTGGTGTCTCACAAGCACCGCTAAATCTAGTCTTGCTCTCCAGCTATATTCTCTAACCCTATTCGCTCATTTCTAATTGAAGCGTTGATGTAATCTCATAAATGCACGGCCTTGGTGCAATCGGCATAGTCATCTTCACTGACTTTCTATCCATGCTTGTGTATACTACTCACGAGTCCATATTCACTCTCGAGCCCGCAC
Source organism: Sambucus nigra (assembly GCA_949130495.1). Taxonomy (NCBI): domain Eukaryota; kingdom Viridiplantae; phylum Streptophyta; class Magnoliopsida; order Dipsacales; family Adoxaceae; genus Sambucus; species Sambucus nigra. The sequence continues at coordinate 187,448 of CASBWL010000139.1, read as the reverse complement.
GCAATCCCTCATTTAATTTCAAACATACTTCTTCATACTTAGTGACTGACTCTCATCAGTTTATGATGTCCCTACAAGCTAAAAATTTAGCCCGAGATTTTCATCCTGGGTGTCGCTCCCTTCCACCCTATACAATTGCCTTTGGATTCTCTCTTTACATTGGTCCATTATAATTCCTCTCTTTCCCAAATTCTTACAGGTGACTTTTCGAAAGAGTCCCCCTCACTCTCCCCCTGTCTATAATGCTAGGTGAGTATGAAATAATACCTCTATTCTCTATAATAGTTCTTAGGGAAACTACCATCCCCGAGTGGTTATCCTATCATCATTTGCCCGAGTAACAATCGTGGTGACTTCGATCGTAGTCAGCGTACTCAGAATTACTCTATGTCTTCTTCCTCTCCTCTCCTCTTGTAGTCCTTCTAACGACCCTCGTTGGTCGTCCAATATTTCTCGGTGTACAAAGCTTAACCTAACTCATACATGAATCTCATGAATTATACTTAGTAGCAGGATAATGTAAGTCACATACATAGAGGAGTACAACAATCCTATCATAAGGCTCTATATCAAAGAAAACTATGCTGAAATGTAGAACAATCGCACAGCTCCTAAGGACACTAGTACCAGATGCTCTGATACAATATGTGACACCCCGTCTAATTAAACATCAGTCAATCAGGCCTTTATTAAATTAAAACATGTTTCTCATATGGTTCATTCTTAGCATCGTTGTCGAAAACATTTTAATTACTAACCACCTAAGTGAAATTAGACCGGTGCCAAATTTTTATCTTTCTTAAAAATAATAAAGGAAACAATGCAAAAAACTACATTTATCCAAACATAATATACTAGGGTTCAATCATCATAATTTTTATAAATGAATAAAGATTTACCAAATAAACCATCGGCCAAAATCCAAAAAATAAATATTCCATAATAAAAAGAACTAAATGACAAAAAACTGACAATGGACAACATGTCCATACATGGAATATAAAATGAGATCCTACACTAGATCTGAATGAAGGAATCGTCTAATCAAATCCTATCAGCATCCACAGTGCTATAGCTTCGAATCCCTGGAATGAAGTCACGACTGATGTCTCTGTGGCTGGACACTTAAAAGGTTTTGAAAATATTTTAGAGCAAGTGTTAGAACACAAAACGTTTTGAAAATATTTAGCAAGCATTCATTACATTAAAATTCGATTATTGATTACACATGTTCACGTACACTCTCTTTATTTTTCCTCACCTTTTATCTATAGTGCACGCCAAATACTCTATACTTAGCCCACCTAGCTATGCTACCCAAGCTAACTAGACTAAAGTATTCCACCAAACTTATCTACCTCCAAGTTCCCGTACTTCCCATATAGTGCATTAATTTATTAACATCTCTCATGTGTTAATTATCTACAAAAGTAACATTCCTCACATGTTATATTTTGAATAACTACATTAAGTTTCTCTCACTTAATGATCATTTCGATGTCCAAAATCGTAATTAACATTCACTCATGTTATTAGCTTCATCATAATTAAGTTTCTCGAATTAATTTATTCTCATTAGATATACTCTATCTAACTTTCTACTGTCACAGATAAGTAGATTGATCATACCGTATATATTTCACGCACAATATATACAAATAAATATATATCTCACTATAATATCCTCATATCACGCATTAAGGATTCATGGGTTTGGATGTTCCTTCAACCCCGATTCATCATGTCATTCACATTAGTCCAGATAGCCCTCGACCCCAATGTAAATGTTTTATATATATATATATTGGTACGGATGTTCCAGCGACCCAATATTATTTATGTTCGATAATTTTCCGTCTAGTCATCGACCCCAAATCAAACTTTCATGTATTCGTTCGGACTTTTCCTCGACCCCAATACATCTAATATTCTTTAGGTATTCACCCCACCTAAGTATTCATATGATAGGTATTCACACAACCTAGGTTTTTACACCTGTACTTAGTATATTTCTCTCGTATACTAATCGTACAAAATTTGTTAACGAATTATTCTACATATCGTATTCATGAGCATTCACACAATTCTCATGTATTGGTCTGAATGTTACCTAAACCCCAATATATTTAGTGTATTTTAGGTATTCACGCCGCCTAAGTATTAATATGATATGTATTCATAGAACCTAATTATTTCTACTTAGGTTACCACAATTTAAACTGACACGCGCGTCGTTCAAACGAATTATTGGTGCAAGTTTAACCTAATTATTTCTACTTAGGATTAACCTATATGTTTATGTGTGATCTCGTAATGAAATAAACTTGAAAATGAGTTTGACTTGAAATTAATGTACTATATGGGAATTAATGTACTATATGGAAATTAATGTACTAAACTGACACGCGCATCTTTCAAACGACAAGCTGGATCGTTCGAGCGAGATAACCATGTCTCGCGAACGACTGGTCAATCTCGTTCAAGAGACACATTTCTCGAGGCATCGACTTAAAATCCTATTTAAAGCGTGGTTTTGTCAAAATTTGGGTGAGATGCAATCTAGAAAATAGTTTTCAATCTAGTACGAGTTTTGCACGTGTTTTTCTAAGGTTTCAAATCTTAAACACATCCTTAGAGTTTGCAAAGATCTGAGTTATCATTACTATATATTTATGTGATCTAGCTGAATCAAGAAGGTTTTTCCTATACTTGAACATCTCAGTTTTACGATGAAGAAAAGAGAAGGACTTCTTGTTCGAAATCGTAGATGTATCAAAGCCATTCGGTGGACACCGAGACATACGTTGATGTGTGTGTTGTGGACAGGTATCGTGGAAGAAGGAATTTCTGCCTGGGCACTGTGAGAGGAGTGGTTGAAGATCAGAAGAGCGTCAAGACACATGAGGATCGCGTCGTTGAGTGTGTCTTTCGTCTGTTCGTTGTAATTCCACATTCATAATGATTGTCTGTCTTGGGTTGTCCGAGGTTTTTTCCCATCTTGGGATTTTCCTCGTACATCTAGCGTTGTTAGTATTCTTCACTTTACTTTACTTGATTTAATCACTAGATGCATGTTTAGGATTAATTAAGACAAAATTGATTTAATGTAAATTTGTTTTTTTGCATAACTTGGTTTGGTGCTAATTAGAAGTTAGATAATTTTTTTTTGGTGAAAATTGGTTTGATTTGAAACACACTCGTGTAGGGCCACTCTTCAAATTGGTATCTGATATGCCCAAAGTGCACCCTCTTACTCAGATTAACAAACCTTGGCCAGTCTCACAGCCGAGGTGACAGAAGCTTATGACAATCATCAGCAAGGTCATCTCATAGAAGGTTAGCCCCGCGTACATCAACCTTGGATGGTCATCAGCCAAGGTCAGTAAGGTCCTATGGGCTCAATCATCTGCTAACATCATCATCGGTCCCAGTCGATCTTGTAGTCGTCAACCAAAATCAGCAATGTCTCGCGACCTCAATCATCTGCCAATGACATCATCGACCCTAGCCGATATTAAAACTATCTCATACCTAACCTCGGCCAACCCTCCTAGTCGAGGTCATTATGGATATTGACCTCGGACAAAGCAATAGTTGAACTTCACTAACCTCGTACTGATCCAGGCCGAGGTTGTACCAATCAAAGACACAGGGCCGAGCATTTACAAGCACATGTATGGTTTGCAATACGTTGACAAATCTATTATAACCGAATCATTCCCTCCACGTGAGGAAATACTGAGGTCATCATTATTTACATAAGATCAGCCAGGTGTCATTCTCATACTGGGTTGATCCTCATGCACATGCTCCTTACATGCTTGGGGAGTACACTACACCCTCAAGCACTATATATAGAGGTCATCCTCTACCTTGTAAAAGGATCCATAATTGCAACCCTAGATAAAACTCTGTTAGTTTACACAGTAGAGAGAGAAAGCTTGGGAGAGTGTATTTATGGCCATTAGTGCCTTCATCTAGTGATATTACACACACTCACAGTGGACGTAGGCCATATTGGCTGAACCACTTACATACAAGTGTTCATCCTTTTCTCCTCACCTCTTTCTACTATATATATACACTCTTGTGCTGCCAATATTTTCACTAGCTTGAGCTTGTCAACACCTTATCTGGTGGTGCGGTTTCTAGAATCATCATTTTGTCACCGTCTTTGGTAACGAGAAGATTCATCTCTTCCCTTTTTCTACTTAAACCCACCAGAGACTCTAGTGATGAACCAGGCATCACCCTACATGCGAAGCTGTGTCACCATTGAAAGAGGTACTTTAAGGTATCAAGATCTCTAATATTTTCATTGCAATATATCTAGTCTTACCATATGGCATCAGAGTTACCACCACCTCCTCCATTATCTAGTGTTGGAGGACCCAATTCCAACTAAGCACCACCCCAGTCCGAGATAACTGAGGTGGCTGCAGCCTTGAAGTCCTTGGGTGTAACTCAGCAAGTGATGCATGACCAATTTGCCCAGCTAAGCCAAAATATAATGAGACCACTAGGGGTCTCACCGGAGATGATTACTGTGACAGTTGTTCAACTTCATCCTGAAGCTAGGGGACAACCCCAGGCATCGCGAAAAGACCAACCTACTCAACGAAGGAGGGATGTTGCTGACCCTAGGCATTTACGTTTGGGGAGGCAAGGAAACCCTTACTCTGAGGATAGGTACGATGAAATTAAGGCAGAAGATGCTCCGGCAGACTGTTAGGATTTATATAAGGTCTCAAATAACATTGTACGTCCTATACAGCAGAGCCGACATCGGTGTAAAAGACGAGATGGGGATGCACGACAAAGAGGGTCTACTTTTGATCGCTTAAGTAGAGGGCTGGTCTTTGAAAGGCTCAACCTAATTAATGATTTGGGGCAGAGTTTATTCAGCTCAAGAAGTGTAGATGGCTCACAAAGGGAAGGTGGTGAACATCGTCCTCATTATGTCCGACCCCAACATGGCCGAGACTGTGCCCAAGAGTTCAAGACATTGTGCAGCAGCTGGGGAACCCTCAGTCATTATATGGTGACCTCAGGCCTTGAACATTATTAGATAGGTGGTAATTTATGAGGGTAAACATCATTATGTGGTGACCTCAGACCTTGAACATCATTAGTTTGGTGGTAATTTATGAGGGTAAACATCATTATATGGTGACCTCTGACCTTAAACATCATTAATTTGGTGAAAATATGAGGTGAAACATCATTATATGGTGACCTCAAACCTTAAACATCATTAGTTTGGTGGTAATTTATGAGGGTAAACACCATTATATGGTGACCTCAGACCTTAAACATCGTTAATGTGGTGGAAATTTATGAGGGTAAACATCATTATATGGTGACCTCAGACCTTGAACATCATTAGTTAGGTGGTAATGAGGGCAAACATCATAATTTGGTGACCTCAGACCTTAAACATCATTACTTTGGTGATAAATTATGAGGCTAAACATCATAATTTGGTGACCTGAGACCTTAAACATCATTAGTTTGGTGATAATTTATGAGGGTAAACATCATTATATGGTGACCCCAGACCTTAAACATCATTGGTTTGGTAAAAATTTAAGAGGTAAACATCATAGATCGGTGACCTCAGATCTTTAACATCATCAATTTGGTGAAAATGTATGAGGTAAGACATTCAAACATAACATTGTATGACGCAACAGAGTTTAAAGAAGATTGAACTAATGATTATCATGAAAAAGATGAATTACAAGTCAGAGGCATCAAGAGGCCATTAGAAGTTCACAAAATCTAAGAGATATAGACATGGGAAATCAAAATTACAAATTTTATAAAGCTTCATAAGAAAAAGGCCTAGGTATCTGCAGTTATAGTTATTTCATCACGGACGACGTTTATCACCTCAGCTCCATCATCATGATAGGTAGCGTCTTCAGTCTCAGTGACCTCTAGGGGAGTAGTTTCGGCTAGAGCAGTGCCAGCCTCCTCAACTTCCTGTAAGGCCTGAGCAAATAGAGGATCACCAAAAGTAAGACCAATAAAGTTTGTGGCAGACAGGCTCCCTGACTCTTTCTCCTTAGTGGCTGCCCATTTCCCAGTTGATTTGATACCTCTTTCAAGGTATTCAAAGCCAAAGTTGATAAATTCATCAGAAACCTTATAGTCTTTAATGGTCTTCTCAGCAACGTTTTCAACTGCAGCCATGACAGCAGCATCTACCTTGGACTGAAGGGCATCATCCTTGGACTTGAGGGCTAAGTCATGGTCCTTCTTGAGTTTGGACATGTCGCAGTACCTCTGCTTGACCACCCCCTTTAGCCTTTCAACCTCTGCATTTAAAGAGGTTTGAACCTTTTCAACATCTTAGCCTTTCTCTATAAGGGGAAAATTTTTCAGAATCGAGTCAACGAGGCGATTGAAGTACAAGAAACCCTGCAGAAGAAGAACATATGTAAGAAAATATGAGCTATAACTTCTACAAAGTAGAGGTCACACTTGAGAAAAGCAAGTGATCAAATCAGCAAAAACTAGTATGTGAATGGACTTATGGAGACCAAACTCGGCCAACAACGGGATGTCCAAAGAGCATAAGAAGCGCTTCTACTCTTTAGTCATTATTGTGCCGATAGTATCGACAACCTTCAGACTATGGCCAATGAGGCTATTACTGATTTTTAGCTGAGAAAGACGAGAAGCCAGGGTATCGTCTCTAGAGATGGGAATGACATGATCCCCTTTCTGAGTCTTGCTCGGCCTCAGATGATCCGGTTCAGCCGTGATCTTCCTCTTTTTTGTAACATAGACCTAGGATGTGCCGACGTTCTTCTTGGTTGTACGAGGGGGCACATTTTTTCCACCCCTCTTTTGCATCAACTTCATCAGACCTGGAGCAGACATTTCCCAAAGGTCGTCTGATATTCCTTCAGGGCGCTCTGCAAGAGATAAGTATATGAGTTAGTACGTCAGAGATATAAAAAGTAAGAGGTATAAATTAAGAAAAATTAATACTTACGAATATCTATTAAAGGACCACCCCCAAGCCTGTTTGAGAGAGGTAATAGGGGGTCATCAGATGTTCATATTTTACAAGATGACCCTGTTCGCCCTGATTGCGAAGATCCTCAACCTTTTGGCAGTTGTCCTAGTTAAGTCCAGGGTTAGCTTTAGCAGCAAGGGAGACCTTCACCCATCTTAGAGGGGTCTTTGGAACTGACGTTCCAGAAGCCTCATTTGAACCAAATTACCATGCCTTGGAAGCAAAGAAATACCAAGGTTTCCAGTTATGGTTTGAAGTTTGGGTAACCAACAAAATTTTCTTCTTTGATTTCCTAGCTAGGAAGTGGTAATAGCTAGGGTGGTTTTTGGTAGAGGAGGGCACATATCAACTAATGAAAACTCTAATTGGAAGGTCTGAGTGGTGGACAACCCTCCAAAGGATGATGACCCCAATCATAACCCTCTAGGCATTAGGTGATAGTTGGGAAGGAGAAATATTTCTATAGGAGAGTATAGCTCTGATAGAAGGGCATATAGGAAGGTGAAAGCCTAATTTGAACATTTTCTCATAAACGTAGATCTCTCTGTATCGGCCATTAAAGTCCCTCTCATCCTTCAGAGGTTTCCTAAGAATGATAGAAGGGTTTATGGAATAGAGGTGCCTAAAAGTAAGAAGGCCATACTTGCTGACGGAGCTCTTGATCTTGGCCACCTCAGATGTATCAATATCACTTTCCTCACCATCATCACCATCCCCAGCAATGTCATCCTGAGCAGGTGAAGGAACACTACCAAGAAACCTCTCAGTAAATTTGGCCTCAGTGGCAACCGACAAAGGAATAGAATCAATGATGGGTGGAATGGCGACACTTGGCCCTATGATTTCAACATCAGAAGACCTATGTGAGGTTCTAGAACCTTGGTGAGACGAGTCACAGCTCGAGACCTCGACTTACTTAAGAACCTCACCCTGCCTAGGAGAGTAATCCATAGCCTCTTGAAAAGAGTCTACAGACATGGCTTCTAAGGAAGATGACTCAGACTCAATCATTGGTGTGGGATTCTCAGGGACCTCTACAGGCTCATTAGGCTCGTCTAGCTCAGGGTAGATGACCTTTAGAGGTGGAAGAAAGATGGGTCTGAGAGGAAAGGCCTCAGCCCTACGAGCTTCTTCTTGGGCTAGCTCTATTTTCCTAATTTTCTCAAAGGTATTTTCATGAAGGGATGGGAACTCTTCTATGAGTTGATATAAGGGTCTGAGCATAAGTGGGACGACACTACACTTGGAAGGACTCAAAACTATAAACAGGTACTCAACTTAAAAGAACCCAAACTCAAGATAAAAAAGGGGAAGTTGGAAAATTCCAAATGAAGAACATAAAAAACATTCAATAATAGGGTGACCGTAGAAGGTGACTGGAGGTTCATCGTAAACCTAAAAGAGGGCTATTTCTGACTGAAACACCCTCTGAGCTACCTACAACTATTCCTAAATCACCCAACCACTACTATCCAAGCCTTACAACCACCAACATTGGTGGAAACCCTTGCTAAAAAATACAAAAGCTTGCCAAAAAACTCAGAAATGAGGATACAAAGCCCATAAATAGAAAAGAGGTTAAAAATGGTACCTGGTTGGTCGCAAATAAGGGACGAGAATTATAGAAATCAAATGAAACCTTCAAGAGCAGTCAGCAATGAATGTTTAAATGAATTTGCAGTTACAGAGAAGGTTAAGGCGGTAAGAAATTTGGAAGAAAGAGAATGAGTAGAGAAAAGAGGGTTTTTAATCCCACCTAATGATGGGGCGGAAGTCCTAATTCCCCATCATTACCTTAGGGAACCCAAAGGACAAATCATAAATGTCATGCCTTGATAAGAGCGCTACTCACTTCAGTTAGTGACATGTGGAATGAAAATATTGGTACCCAAAGAAATCCAGCCTCGATCGTAATTACATACCCCTCAGTAATCTAATTACATAGAAGACTAAGGGCTAGGGGGTTATTGATATGCCTAAATTGCACCCTCTTACTCACAGTAACTAACCTCATCCAGTCTCACAAGCGAGGCGACAGAAGCTTACGATAATCATCAGTAAGGTCGTCTCACAAAAGGTCAGCCCCTCGTACATCAACCTTGACTAGTCATCAACCGAGGTCAGCAAGGTCCCATGGGCTCAATCATCTACTAAAATCGTCATCGTCCCCAACCAACATTGTAGTCTTCAGCCAAAATTAGCATTGTCTCGTGAGCTCAATCATCTGCCAATGGCATCACCGACCCTAGCCGACGTTACAACTACCTCATACCTAACCTGAACCAGCCCTCCTGGTCGAGGTCATCATGGATATTGACCTCGAAAAAAGAAATAGTCTGACTTCACCAACCTCATACTCGTCCAGGCCGAGGTTACACCAATCAAAGACACAGGGGTGAGGATTTACAAGAACATGTATGGTTTGGAACACGTGGACAAATCTGTTATAACCGAATCATTCCCTCCACGTGAAGGAATATTGAGGTCATCGTTATTTACATAATATCATCCAATTATCATTCTCATACTAGTTCAATCCTCATGCAAATGCTCCTTGCATGCTTGGGGGGTACATTACACCCCCTAAGCACTATATATTGAGGTCATCCTCTACCTTGTAAAAGGATTCATTATTTTAACCCTAAATAAAACTCTGTTAGTTTACACAGTAGAGAGAGAAAGCTTGAGAGATTGTATTTATGGCCATTAGTGCCTTCATCTAGTGATATTACACACACACTCATAGTAGACGTAGGCCAAATTGGCTGAACCACTTACATACAAGTGTTCGTCCTCTTTTCCTCACCTCCTTCTAGTGTATATATACACTCTTGTGCTGCCATTATTTTCACTAGCTTGAGCTTGTCAACACCTCATCTGGTGGTGATGTTTCCAGTATCATTAGTATCATAGCTAGAAAACATAATTTATTTGTTTTGTGATCCCGTGTGTTTCTGGAAATAACGAACTTCTTTCAACTCCTATTTTTTATGTCACTAATTACACTTATTGGAAGATGAGAATGAAAAGTGAATTAAAATCAATTGATGAGCGTGTGTGGCTAGCAGTTGAGAATGGTTGGACACCCCTGTCACTATTTTAGGTGAGGTCACTAATTTAAAGCCTATCGAGTTATGGACCGAAACTGAACATAGACTTTCACAATATAATTCTAAGGGTTTCACGTTATTTCTTCACATGTCACACTGGAAGAACATAATAGAATTAGACTTGTGAAACATCAAAAGAGGCTTGGGATATTTTGGCACTCACTCACGAGGGCACTAGCATGGTTAAGGCGTCGAAACTTCAAAATCTTACTACACAGTTTGATACCATTAGGATGTTAAAGAGTGAGACTTTTGATGAGTTTTATGCTAGGTTGAACAATATTGTCAACTCATCGGTTAACCTAGGTGAAAAAATTCCTGACAACCGTGTCATTAAGAAAATCCTTAGGTCGTTGCATAGTAGGTTTGATGCGAAAGTGACTATTTTAAACTCCTTGGGTAAGTTAGAGTCGACGAAACTAGAAGAGATTGTAGGTGACTTACAAACATATGAAATCGACATGATTACCTCCAAGCAAGTGCCTAAGAAAGAAAAGGGTATTGCTTTGAAAACCCGAACGGAGGAAATTAAAGTTTTGGATTCCAATTTCGATTTCGATTTTGAGGATCTTGCTTTGCTGGCAAAGAAATTTAAAAAAAATATTAAATTTCAAAAGCAGTCGAAAGATGTCAAGAAGTTTGAAAAATTCAAGAATAACAAAGTTAATCCCACCTTTAAGGATAAGTTTGAGAATCCTAAGAGAGATGAGTCGGATAAGTGTTTTGGGTGTGAGGGGTACGGTAAAAAATTTAGGGAGTGTCCCACTATACTTAAGAAAGAGGGCAAGCAACCCATTGTATATAGTGACACCTTAAGTAATAGTGATCCAGAAGAGGGAGAGAGTTCCCCCATTGAGCGTAACATTGTTGCGTTTATTGCATGTCATGTAAATGACGATGATTCTCATGTGAATGACACTTCCGAGGAGGCTTTGAGGGAATCCCTTGTTAGTGAGGGAGAAGAGAGTGACGAAGAGGAGGTAGATGTGAAAGAATTACAAGTTGCATTTAATGAGTTGTATGCCGAGACGGTTAAGGTGAAAAAGGCAAATGAAAAATTGCAAGATAAGTTGAATGAGCGTGCCATAGAAAATAATGATAGTTTGATTAAGGATCTTAGGGAAAGAGATAAGACTCTTAGGGAGAAATGAGATTATGTCGAGGCCGAGAGAGATAATCTCCGTGGTTTGATGGAGTCTTTAAAAAAGGAAATTATACAATTTGAGGAGTCTAGGCATTTACTCGAGTCTAGGATTCATGACTTGGAGGAAAGATTGAGAGGCTCATCTAGAGATAAGTTTGATTTGGAGGCTAGGTCAGAGAAGTTAGATGAGATCTTAGGCACCGTCCAAATAAAAGGGAGATAGGCGAGGTATAGGTTTTGATGAGAGATTTGTTCCCATCCCCCACGCACGTATGAGAAACACTAGGAATGTTAAAAAAAGGTCCACATAGAGGTAATCATTCTCACTGTCGCTACACTTGCATGTTTTGTGGTAGGAAAGGTGACCTTAGTCATTATTGTTATGAACTTAGACAAGCTCCTAGAAAGTTTAGAATTAAAGTTGCCCCGGTTCCCCAAACCCACATGCGTCGTTTTACACCTACTTGGGTTAAGAAATCAAATTTAGTTGCTTTAGGAATGAAACTTCATGATTCTCGTTTGGGTGCACTTGATTCTTCCCATGCTAAATCTAAAGGATGATAGTGTTTCCATGTTTGTCATATGCTAGTTTGTTTCACGATATAATCATTGCTAGTATAATGACTTGTGCATCATTTTGTATTATAGTTTTTCATTTGTTTGAGTCCTTTTGAAAAGATGCAAAAAGATTTTGTTTTTGACAAAACTTTTGTAAAACCAAAAAGATTTTGCTTTTATTTGAGTCAAAATATGTTTGAAAAGCCAAAAATATTTTCGGTTTTTGTTTTTTAGTTTACTTGTTTGATGTGGCATATTAGTGTGCTTGACCCCCCATCGTTTCATTATCCATGTGGGTAGGAAATTTGGTCATTATTATCGATGCTTAGAATGATTTTAACCATTGTTTATATGGGGTTGCTTCAAATTTGATATACATTTTGATTCGACTTTGTATATATGCCATCATTGCACTCATGCACAACTTTATATAGATGTTTGACTTCTCTTGAATATTTAAATTTGGTGAGGCGTTCTTATCTCAATCTTGTCATCTATGCATAAGTAAACTTAAGTAGAAGTGTGCATGTAAGAACCGATTACCGTTAGGATTTGAATTCGTACCTAATTGAAAAAATCATGAGTGATTCCAAGGAAAGGGCTGCGAGAGTTCAAAATTAACTCGTCATGAAAGCCACCGTTTAAAAGAGCCCAAAAGAAAAAGGCAAAATGCTAAGAAAATGGCCAATAAGATTTTCTCTAAGTTGAGAATGCTAGAAACCTCTAAAGAACTTGAAAAATATATATTTATGAGGTAGTCTGGTTGGAGAAAAATGTTAAAACATTGCAATTTGATGCTATTGTTTGTAGAATCGTCAAAATTCTAGATTTGTGTTCATGTAGTATGTTTAGTTCATTAAGCTCACACTTTAATCGTCATAAGGAAATGATAAATGATAAGCACCCAAAACTGTACAATTTATACCCCAAATAGATGTACTTTAGTTGCTAATTCTCGACAATATGGGTCTTATGCGCTTAATTGTTCCATATGCAGGCTTAATTGCAGTTGCGGCGTCAAAAGCTATATTTCAAAGCAATTTGCAGTTAAATTGGAGTTAATTCCTTTGTCCCGTATCTTAGCCTACCCGAAACCGAGCCTAAGCCTAGCCTAAACCTGTGTGTGTTTTATTTGTGTCTTTTTATCATTTTTTAGATTTTTAGTTTGAGTCACTTTTATTTTTAGGATTTATTTTAGATTTATTTAGTAATTTCTAGTTTTTATTTTCTATTTTTACTTTATTAGTGTAATTTTTTTATTTTTATTAGTTTTTAATTTTATTAGGATTATTTTTTAGGAGTTTATTTTTAGTTTATTAGATTTTATATTTTTTTGAACTTTAATTTTCATTTAGATTTTAAGTTTTTCTTTCTTTTATTTTATTTTAGTTTTTATATAGCTTAGGATTTTTTTTTTAGTTTTAATATTTTTTTTTATTATTTTTAGTTTGTTTTATTTTTAGTTAGATTTTATTTATTTTATTTTAGTTGAGTCTTTTCATTATTTTATTTTTATGGGTAACAATTTAAACACACACACACACACTCAAGTACCATACACCCTAATACACACAATCACCTCACTAACCCTCACCAAAACTCCAACACCCTACCACACCACATACCCACCATTTCATCTTCCCCAACCTCATTCTCTCTTCCTCTCTCCTCCATTGAAATACCTCACCCTCTCTCTCTCTCTCATATTTCCACCATAACCAACATACAAAAAACCCATTTTCCTACAACCTCGGAACTCTCCCCTTATGCGGACCAACCAAAACACCTCACCCCTGTCCGGGCAGACCCGCGCCCCTTCAACCCCGGCAGCGCCAAACTCGACCCAACCGCCGACCCCGCCGTCGCCGGACTTACCAACCGCTGCTGCCCCTGTTGGAAACAGGTGTCTTTGGCAGCTGTGATGTGCAAAGCTTTAAACTGCCTTTAGGCAGTGTCCCACATCGGTGGGAAAGAAAAAATCTATTGTGTATATTTACAATTTTTTGGGAACAAAGGTTCAGCCCTTTGGGCATTCAAGTTTTTGTGAGTATGTGGGGCAGACCCAATGGGCCAAGTCACACACGCGCGCGCGCGTCACCGCCGTCCGTCGGGCCCGGCCCGTGCCCGGGCCCGGGTCCGGGTCCTGGGCTTGGGCTTGGGCTCATTAAGAATTAATTTTTTGGACAAATAAATTAACGATTTTGGGCTTTAAAAATTATTTTTTAACGGTAATTAATTCCGAAAAATTAAAACGTGGTTTATTCCGTGTTGATTTCTTCAACCGAGTTGCCCACTACTTCCAGATTTTTCTCCACGTTGTTTACCAACGTCTCTTTTCTTTTGCCCCATAAAAGAGGTTGTAGCCTCCGTTTTTAACACAGAGTTATCTCCCAAAAATTTTCTGCAAACAGTTCTCATTTTCAACCTCCGAATTTTTTACAGAAATAATTATTCATTCCCTGAATAATTATAACGACACGGAAATATATATAATCTTTCCCAGATTATTTATATTTATCTTGATCGAGCATTATATCTATTGTGGAATGGGTGTTTGTTGAGCGAATCAGATTCGTGCTGCTGATTCGTATTATTTTCGAGGCTGTTTTATCCTGGGGGTGATGGGGCTGTACACTGTCGGCATAAATTGGAGGCAGAGCCACGAAACACCTTAAAGAGAGCGACCTAGTCCGCGACTCAGCCGTGTTCTTGACTGTCCAGTTCCGGTTTTCTTATATTTTTCTGCCCCAGATTTATTAGCTCCAAAAATTGGGTAATTTCGTTCCTGATTTTAATTCAGCATTTAATTGTTTATTACTGCAACAACAATTTTAAGGTGATCTAAATTCTGCCATGGATGAAATTAACTCCAGTAACCTAAATAAGCCTTTCAAATATGAAGGCACCCATTTTAAACGTTAGAGCAAAAAATTGCTATTTTATTTAACTACGAAAAAAGTCGCATCATGTGTTCAATTTGACAAACCCGTAGTAAATAATCCACCTACTGTTGAGGAAAGCAAAACAATTAGAACTTGGGAGGAAAATGATTTTTTGTGCAAGAACTATATTCTGAATGCTCTAAGTGACGAACTTTATGACTATTATGCCAATTATAAAACTGCGAAAGATGTTTGGGACGCACTTTTAAAAAATATGACACGGAGGAGGCAGGTGCTAAAAAATATGCCGTCAGCCGTTATTTGAAATTTCAAATGACGGATGACAAATCTGTTGTTGCTCAAACCCATGATTTGCAAATGATTGCCCATGAAATTATTTCCGAGGGCATGGCTTTAGATGAGCAATTTCAGGTGGCTGTAATTATTGATAAATTTCCCCCACTGTTCAAAGAGTTTAAAAATATCTTGAGGCATAAGTCTAAAGAATTTTCACTAGAGTCATTAATTACTAAATTGAGAATTGAGGAGGAATCCCGAAAACAGGACTATAAAGATGAAATTCTTATTGTGTCTAACAACAAAAATCAGAAAAAGAACCACACTCCAGTTGTTTTAAAGGTAAATGGAAAAATATGAAAAATCAGAAAAAGAGCCACAACCAGAATTTTAAAAATCAGACTCAGACTCAGAATAAGTATAAGAACCCTGGAAATGGACAGTCTAGCAACTCGGGACAGTTTCTCTGTTTCAAGTGTGGCAAGCCTGGCCATATGGCTCGCAAATGTCGCAATGTGCCACAAGCACAAGCGAATTTGACGGAAGAGGACCTATGTGCTATGATTTCAGAAATCAACATGGTTAGCGGTGCCGAAGGGTGGTGGTTGGATACTGGCGCTTCCCGCCATATCTGTTATGACCGTAGTCTGTTTAAGACTTATTCTGAGACTGCAGATAAGAAGGTGTTGTTGGGTGATTCTCACTCCATTGAGGTTGTGTAATAACCCTCGCTTATGAGATCGTATTTTATAGTAATTACTTAGTATAGTAATTGGAACCAAGTGTTGGGTTATGATTTGAATGCTAATTCAATGTAGAAAAGTCGATATTTATTTTGAGGTTGCATGCATATCATGATCATGGGAAATATTGCTATGTCATGCTTATTAATATCATCTGTATTTAAAATGATATTTGGCTTAATTATGAGACCGGAACCTAAATTGAATTTTAAAATGTCCAAATAATAATTTGGAGGTTGCAGTTGATTCCGGAACGTGCGAAATAGTCAAATAATGTACCATATTGTATTTTGTAGTTTTGGGCATTTTTGACTGGTGGTGCCTTAATTATACTATTGCGTATTATTTTATCGCACTATTAGTTAATTAAGTGGGGCATTTACCTTAAGTCACGACTTAAGCCTATTAAGTTTTATAATTTCCCCAAAATCCCTTCCTAAACCTAAGAGAGTAAGAGAAGAGTAGAGAGAAAGCTTTGGAGATTGAGAGAGAGCTTGCTACTTCACTAAGGAATCCGCATATTTGCTGAATCAAGGCAAGTTTTTACTTGCTATTTGTGTCTTGAGATAGATGATTTGCTATGGTAATGATGTATTGATTTTGGTTTAGCAAACTTAGGGTTTTCTTATGTATTTATGGGTTTTGATTCACTCAAAGATGATTCATGAGATTCTAAGATGATCAATAGCATCATTGATGTTCTTATAGTGTTGGTATATGAGTTTGGTTTGGAGAGATTTGGGTTGGGGTAGAAAATGGAGTCCAAGACTCCATAGCCATTTCTTGGCAAAATCGCAGGCCCGAATCGATTCGGCCCCCTGGGCGAATCTATTCGGTTAGTTCCAGTGCCCAGGTCTTGTGAACCGAATCGATTCGAAATTCATCCGAATTGATTCGGCAGTTATGCAGAAACCCAAAGTTTCTGGCCTAATCGATTCGGCCAAGGGGGGCGAATCGATTCGGTAGCCCTGCACTTTTCAAAAAAATTTCTTTTTCATTTTTAACCCCTTTTCTTTAAGATTATTGATTAGGGACCTTCTTAAATGAAGTAAACATGGGGTTTAGAGTTCTAGTTGAGTTGGGTCGACATCCTAGACTCGAAAGGGTTCATCTAGGATTCATTCAAGGGGGAATTTAAAGTGATGCTTAGGCATTTCTTTTGTCTTGTAGTTTTATAAGGGTTTAGAATCTATTAAGGTCAATTTGGAGACTTTAGAATTCGACTCGAGTTAGATTTGACTTGATGGTTTATATTAAAGCCTAAAAGAGGCCTTGGGGATAACTTTGGAGTCCGAATTTCTTATCGAGGATGTTATGACGGTACGTAATACGTATAGTCCCGGTTTAGCTTATACATTTATTAAAATGGGAAGTTGATAAGGTAAATGATAATTTACTAAATCACGTAATGGAAATTAATAATATGGATGTTACACACCTCTCTAAATACCATCTTAAGGGAAGTCCGTGCGAGAGGTGAAGCCCCCTGGCTAATGAATGCAGGGTGGATATAGTCCTAGGCCATATGAGCGCTTGTTTTATATTTTTCTGCGATGGGTAGGAGATTCTGGGTGTGGTCTTGACTACCCCGCAGGCATATGGTCGCTTCCCGACGATTTCGATAGGATCCCAGGTTGTCTTATGTTAGGCCCTGGAAGATGATGGTTATTTAGGGACGCGCACAGTGGGGAAACCTGGACGGGCGGTCTTAGAATCGTTATATTTATATTTATGACTATTCTAATTATCGAGTTGGACTCGATGGAACATTAATGCCATGAAGAGCCAATTTATGCTACAAAGAGCATGCTATTGAGATTAGTGCCATATAGAGCACATGATGAAATTATATTCCTGATAAGGAATGGAAAAGAAGATTAAAATGGAAATATGATGAATGATGATAAAGGCTCATAAGCACTTTTAATTCCGTTTTTAATATGAATCTCACTCTATGTAGTCCTTTATTGGTTTTAGTTCCTTCCATGATGTTACCATGCTAGACTATCATCCATGCTTACTTGCGCATCATTATCATACCTGTCATTTATCTATTTGATAACATATATCCGGCCCTGACCGGTTTTCCTTTCTTGTTGTATATGTACATATATTAACCGTTCAGGTGTTCCGCCGCACGGTCGCCCGTAATGACCCTTCCTTCCTTATGTTTTGAGGAGCCATGACATTGTGCGGGTTTCACGGGATTTTTGTGTAGACGCCCCCGTTTATGTTTCTAGTTATGTTCAGTTTATTCGGGCTTGTTGCCCAAACCTTTGTAATTGTATAATGGATCTATTATGTAACCCTTGGTACTAAATGTATGTTGTATGGTTGTTATTGACCGATCTTTCGTTCGGTCCTTTTGTATCATTTGGGTTTCTCATATACGCTTGTGGGGGTTTCCACCCTCTATTTCTATTATGGGTTGTTGAAAATGTTTTCTTTTTATTTCAAATCAAAGTTTTTGATAACCCGTTTTCTGGAATATAGAGTGGTTATTCCTTATACTTTGCATATTGTTGTGATGCTGAGAATGATATTTATCCATGATTTCCTATTTTATCGGGGTATGGGGCTGGCCACCCTTTATTCCGGATAGCGGGTTGTCACAGATGGTATCAGAGCATCAGGTTCTATAGTCTTTAGGATCTATGCGGACTTGTCACGTTCTACCGTAGCGTTCTTTGATATAGAACTTAATGTTAGGATTGCTTTGTTTCCTATGTATGCGATCTTCTGCTAAATAGATTGCCTTATATTATGTTTTAACTCTATCTCGTCTCTATCTCAGATGCCGCCAAAGAGAGGACGTCCCGCTAGACGTAATAGGGTTGTTGAGGATGAGTTTGGTCATCCACCGCAGCAGGGGAATATCAGTGCCGCTGAAGTGGTAAATATTGTGGCCCAAGCTGTCAACGCCGCGATGACTGCAGTGGCCCAGCAAATGCCACAAGCTCAAGTGAGGGGACAAGAAGCACTAGTTCCTACGGGACCTTCTTAGTGGGAACGGGTGAGGGAATCTTTCTTTAAGGGACATCCCCCGGAATTTGAGGGAGGTTCGGATGTTATCAAGGCGAACCAGTGGAAGAGAGATATGCAACGCCATCTTAGGATGGTGGAATGTAGTGAGGAGAGAAAGAAAATTCTCGTTACCTTCAAGCTGGTCGGACCGGCCTTGCACTGGTGGGAGTCAATGACGACACCCGAACAGAGGGATACTATGTCCATAACAAATTTTTGGGCTTTGTTTGATGGAAAGTATTTCCCTCCCGCAGTTCAGAGGGAAATGCAGAGGAAGCTTCAGGATTTGGTACAAGGGGAGAGGTCGGTTGCTGAGTACGAGGAAGAGTTTACCCGGTTAGCCAGTTTTATACCGGATGAAGTAACTCCAGAAGCGAAGAGGATCTCCAAGTTTGTGGGAGGTTTGCAGTGGCGAATAAAACAACATTTGCTGGGAAATCCATCTTTGGTGACTTTTGGTGATGTGATGAATGCTGCTTTACTTCACTGTCAAGAGCATAGATTGTTTATGCAAAACAAGAAGAAAGTTGTGACCGTGGGGCAAGCGGGGAGACAGGGAGGAGTTGGGAGCGGAGGGGGAACATCTTCTTCGTCCCAATCCTTGGGGAACAAGTAGGTTGTGAGGGATCCTCAGCAGGGGGATTCGTCCAAGCGTCAGCGGTTCGGTGGGTTTAATGCCGGTGGCAACAACAATGCTAACAGGCAGGGTCAAGGTGGTCAGCAACCACAGGGTGGTAGAGGTGGAAATGGAGGTAGGGGCCAACAGGGCCGAGGTGCAGGGCAATTCCGAAATAACCAAGGTAGGAATCAGGATAATACGACAAATAAATGTTTCCAGTGTGGGGAGCTGGGTCACTTTAAAAGGGCGTGTCCTCAGTTGGTTGGAGGGCATCTTCCTAGGGCCCCACAGCAGCCGTATGTACAGTTTTCGCCTCAAGCGCCTAATCCGGTTGGTCCTCCTCAACAGGGGCAATTGCAGTACGGAAGGGTTTACCATATTCAGGAGGCTTTGCTTCCTCCAGCTCCTCCTGCACCGCCATCGATCGAGGGTAAGTTTCTCATTCATGGGCATTCGGGTCGAATCCTATTTGATACGGGTGCTACACACTCCTTTATTTCTAGAAGTTTTTCTCAGACTACAGGTTTGATAAAATCTGCTGAAAGTACCTTCACTAGCGTTGAATCCTCTATGGGCGATGGTTCATTGATTTTCTTCGTATGTAAAAACGTAGGAATTAATCTTGGTAACTTGTGTTTTGATGCCGATTTGTTCGTCCTTGATATGGTCGGGTACGATGTAATTTTGGGTATGGATTGGCTGGTAAGGTACCGTGCTATAGTGAACTGCTTCGGGAAGAGTATAGTTTTTGCGGTTCCGGGACAAGAGATGTTCCTGGTAGTTATGCCTTGTATGGAAGGGAGCACGAGTGCTTATCTATATTGTATTGCGGAAGATGCATCTAGAGATGTCGTGGTTCCCCTAAATTCTCTTCCAATCGTTAGGGACTTTGAAGATATTTTTCGGGAGATACCGGGATTACCTCCAAGTCGGGAAATAGAGTTTGTGATTGACTTGATGCCGGGAACTCGACCGATCGCCAAGGCTCCTTATCGAATGGCTCCTGTGGAGATGAGGGAGTTGAGAGATCAGATTCAGAAGCTACTGGAGCAGGGCTTTATTAGGCGTAGTACCTCACCGTGGGGCGCTCCGGTATTGTTTGTGAAGAAGAGAGACAGTTCTCTCCGGTTATGCGTGGACTATAGAGAGTTGAATAAAGTCACCATCCGGAATAAATACCCTTTACCTCGCATCGACGACTTGTTTGATCAACTTAGGGGAGCTTCCTACTTCTCCAAGATCGACTTGCGGACAGGGTATCACCAATTGAGGATACGAGAGCAAGATGTGTCCAAGACGGCTTTTCTGACCCGTTATGGATCTTATGAGTTCTTGGTTATGCCCTTTGGGCTAACCAATGCCCCTGCAGTGTTTATGGACCTTATGAATAGGGTATTCCGGGATTTCCTTGACCAGTTTGTCATTGTATTTATTGATGACGTCCTAGTTTATTCTCAGACGGAGTCGGATCACGCTGCTCATTTGCGGTTGGTCCTGCAGGGATTGAAGGATCATCAATTGTATGCAAAGTTTGGGAAGTGTGGCTTCTGGTTGAAGGAAGTTCAATTTTTGGGGCATGTGATGTCATCCCAAGGCGTGTCTGTGGATCCGAGTAAGGTGATCGCGGTGAAGGAGTGGGGTCAGCCCACGACGCCCACTGAAGTTCGTAGTTTTCTGGGCTTGGCGGGTTATTACCGTCGGTTCATTAAGGGCTTTTCTAAGGTTGCTAGCCCATTGACGAATTTGACCCGGAAAGGAGTAAGATTCGTTTGGGACAGTTCATGTCAAGCGGCTTTCGATGAGCTCAAGGATAGACTGACTTTAGCTCCAGTCCTGGCATTGCCAAGGCCGGGATTGGAATATCTCATCTTTACCGATGCATCCCTTCTGGGGTTGGGAGGTGTTCTTCGACAAGAGAGACAACCTATTGCGTACGCTTCTCGTAAGTTGAAGCCTCACGAGAGGAACTATCCAGTGCATGACTTGGAGTTCGTCGCCGTTGTATTTGCCTTGAAGATATGGAGGCATTACCTCTTGGGGGAAAAGTTTAGTCTTTTCACCGACCACAAATCGCTGCAATACTTATTCTCCCAAAAGGATTTGAATATGCGCCAGCGTCGTTGGTTGGAGTTTGTGAAAGACTACCAATTTGATATTCATTACCACCCCGGGAAGGCGAATGTGGTAGCCGATGCCTTGAGTAGAAAGCCTGATGGAGACTTAGCTGAGGTGTGGAAAGCTAAGTGGAAAGAACTCATCCTGGAGGACGCAGGTGTGAGAGCATTCCTTTCTGTGATGACGGTTACTCCCACGATTATAGCAAAGATTGTGGAAGCTCAGAAAAGAGATAAAGTTTGTCAAGATCATACATGCCAGTTGTTGTCTGAGGGAGCGGAGTCGTACTCAATAGGTTCCGAGGGTGGACTACGCTTCCATGGAAGACTTGTGGTTCCCGATGATGGGGATTTGAGACGTGCAGTTATGGCAGAATCCCACGGGTCCAAGTTCACGGTGCATCCAGGCGGGGACAAGATGTACCAAGATATGCGTCGTTTGTATTGGTGGGCGGGTATGAAGAGGGATATCTCCGAGTTTGTGTCTCAATGCACTACTTGTCAGTTGGTTAAGATTGACCACCAGCGACCGACAGGTTTGTTACAACCGCTCGAGATTCCCGTTTGGA
This sequence comes from Sambucus nigra, assembly GCA_949130495.1. Classification (NCBI taxonomy): domain Eukaryota; kingdom Viridiplantae; phylum Streptophyta; class Magnoliopsida; order Dipsacales; family Adoxaceae; genus Sambucus; species Sambucus nigra. The sequence goes on along the minus strand of CASBWL010000139.1, from coordinate 165,361 downwards.
AATGGGAAAGCATTTCGATGGACTTCGTTACGGGCTTGCCAAGATCGCAAAAGGGTCATGACTCAATTTGGGTGATTGTCGACCGTTTGACTAAGTCGGCACACTTCTTGCCTGTGCGCACCGATTATGATACCGCTCGTTATGCCCAGTTGTTCATTGAGGAGATCGTCAGACTCCACGGGGTACCTTTGAATATTGTATCCGATCGAGATAAGATATTCGTGTCCCACTTTTGGCAGAGTTTCCAGGAAGCTATGGGGACCGAGTTGAAGTTAAGCTCTTCCTATCATCCTCAAACAGACGGTCAGACCGAGAGGGTAAACCAGATGTTGGAGGATATGCTTCGTATGTGCATACTCGACTTTAAAGGCAGTTGGGAATAATACCTTCCGTTGGTTGAGTTTTCTTATAACAACTCATACCAATTCACTATTGGAATGGCACCTTACGAAGCTCTGTATGGCAGGCCTTGTAGGTCGCCCGCTTGTTGGTTGGAAGTGGGTGATAATAAGTTCCTTGGACCTGAGATGATCCAAGATACTTCTTCGAAGATTGAGCTTATTCGAAATCGCATACGGATAGCCCAAGATCGTCAAAAGAGTTATGCCGATGCGGGTAGGAGGCATATGGAATTGGAAGTTGGAGACCAAGTGTTGGTACGAGTGTCCCCGATGAAGGGCATTAAACGTTTTGGGAAGAAAGGAAAGCTTGCACCCCGCTTTGTTGGACCTTTCCCGGTGATTGCAAAGGTTGGGCCTGTGGCATACCAACTTGCCTTGCCGGAGCCTTTACAACAAATTCATGATGTATTTCATGTCTCCTCTTTGAAAAAGTATAGAAGGTGTGAAGGTGCCCTTTGGCACATCCCTTTCGAAGATATTGAGTTGCAGCCCGATGTTTCTTATGAAGAACAACCGGTTGCTATCCTTGAGTTTGGGGAGCTAAAGTTAAGATCTCGTGTGGTGCCCCTAGTGAGAGTCCATTGGAGTAATCATCATGCAAGCGAATCAACTTGCGAACGCGAGGATGAGATGCGGGAAAAATATCCACATCTTTTCTCATGAGGTACGCCTGAATTTTGGGGGCAAAATTCCCTCATAAGGGGGGGAGTATGTAATAACCCTCGCTTATGAGACCGTATTTTATAGTAATTACTTAGTATAGTAATTGGAACCAAGTGTTGGGTTATGATTTGAATGCTAATTCAATGTAGAAAAGTCGATATTTATTTTGAGGTTGCATGCATATCACGATCATGGGAAATATTGCTATGTCATGCTTATTAATATCATCTGTATTTAAAATGATATTTGGCTTAATTATGAGACCGGAACCTAAATTGAATTTTAAAATGTCTAAATAATAATTTGGAGGTTGCAGTTGATTCCGGAACGTGCGAAATAGTCAAATAATGTACCATATTGTATTTTGTAGTTTTGGGCATTTTTGACTGGTGGTGCCTTAATTATACTATTGCGTATTATTTTATCGCACTATTAGTTAATTAAGTGGGGCATTTACCTTAAGTCACGACTTAAGCCTATTAAGTCTTCTAATTTCCCCAAAATCCCTTCCTAAACCTAAGAGAGTAAGAGAAGAGTAGAGAGAAAGCTTTGGAGATTGAGAGAGAGCTTGCTACTACACTAAGGAATCTGCATATTTGCTGAATCAAGGCAAGTTTTTACTTGCTATTTGTGTCTTGAGATAGATGATTTGCTATGGTAATGATGTATTGATTTTGGTTTTGCAAACTTAGGGTTTTCTTATGTATTTATGGGTTTTGATTCACTCAATGATGATTCATGAGGTTCTAAGATGATCAATAGCATCATTGATGTTCTTATAGTGTTGGTATATGAGTTTGGCTTGGAGAGGTTTGGGTTGGGGTAGAAAATGGAGTCCAAGACTCCATAGCCATTTCTTGGCAAAATCGCAGGCCCGAATCGATTCGGCCCCCTAAGCGAATCGATTCGGTTAGTTCCAGTGCCCAGGTCTTGTGAACCGAATCGATTCGAAATTCATCCGAATCGATTCGGCAGTTATGCAGAAACCCAAAGTTTCTGGCCGAATCGATTCGGCCAAGGGGGGCGAATCGATTCGGTAGCCCTGCACTTTTCAAAATTTTTCTTTTTCATTTTTAACCCCTTTTCTTTAAGATTATTGATTAGGGACCTTCTTAAATGAAGTAAACATAGGGTTTAGAGTTCTAGTTGAGTTGGGTCGACATCCTAGACTCGAAAGGGTTCATCTAGGATTCATTCAAGGGGGAATTTAAAGTGATGCTTAGGCATTTCTTTTGTCTTGTAGTTTTATAAGGGTTTAGAATCTATTAAGGTCAATTTGGAGACTTTAGAATTCGACTCGAGTTAGATTTGACTTGATGGTTTATATTAAAGCCTAAAAGAGGCCTTGGGGATAACTTTGGAGTCCGAATTTCTTATCAAGGATGTTATGACGGTACGTAATACGTATAGTCCCGGTTTAGCTTATACATTTATTAAAATGGGAAGTTGATAAGGTAAATGATAATTTACTAAATCACGTAATGGAAATTAATAATATGGATGTTACACACCTCTCTAAATACCATCTTAAGGGAAGTCCGTGCGAGAGGTGAAGCCCCCTGGCTAATGAATGCAGGGTGGATATAGTCCTAGGCCATATGAGCGCTTGTTTTATATTTTTCTGCGATGGGTAGGAGATTCTGGGTGTGGTCTTGACTACCCCGCAGGCATATGGCCGCTTCCCGACGATTTCGATAGGATCCCAGGTTGTCTTATGTTAGGCCCTGGAAGATGATGGTTATTTAGGGACGCGCACAGTGGGAAAACCCGGACGGGCGGTCTTAGAATCGTTATATTTATATTTATGACTATTCTAATTATCGAGTTGGACTCGATGGAACATTAATGCCATGAAGAGAAAATTTATGCCACAAAGAGCATGCTATTGAGATTAGTGCCATATAGAGCACATGATGAAATTATATTCCTGATAAGGAATGGAAAAGAAGATTAAAATGGAAATATGATGAATGATGATAAAGGCTCATAAGCACTTTTAATTCCGTTTTTAATATGAATCTCACTCTATGTAGTCCTTTATTGGTTTTAGTTCCTTCCATGATGTTACCATGCTAGACTATCATCCATGCTTACTTGCGCATCATTATCATACCTGTCATTTATCTATTTGATCACATATATCCGGCCCTGGCCGGTTTTCCTTTCTTGTTGTATATGTACATATATTAACCGTTCAGGTGTTCCGCCGCACAGTCGCCCGTAATGACCCTTCCTTCCTTATGTTTTGAGGAGCCGTGACATTGTGCGGGTTTCACGGGATTTTTGTGTAGACGCCTCCGTTTATGTTTCTAGTTATGTTCAGTTTATTCGGGCTTGTTGCCCAAACCTTTGTAATTGTATAATGGATCTATTATGTAACCCTTGGTACTAAATGTATGTTGTATGGTTGTTATTGACCGACCTTTCGTTCGGTCCTTTTGTATCATTTGGATTTCTCATATACGCTTGTGGGGGTTTCCACCCTCTATTTCTATTATGGGTTGTTGAAAATGTTTTCTTTTTATTTCAAATCAAAGTTTTTGATAACCCGTTTTCTGGAATATAGAGTGGTTATTCCTTATACTTTGCATATTGTTGTGATGCTGAGAATGATATTTATCCATGATTTCCTATTTTATCGGGGTATGGGGCTGGCCACCCTTTATTCCGGATAGCGGGTTGTCACAGGTTGCTGGTACTGGAAATGTGGAATTGAAGTTCACTTTGGGAAAGACTGTTATCCTCAAAGATGTTCTTCACACTCCCGAGATAAGGAACAATTTGGTTTCGGGTTATCTTCTCAACAAAGTTGGCTTTACTCAAACTATTGGTGCTGATTTATTTACTTTGACGAAAAATGGAATTTTTGTAAGCAAGGGTTATGCCACTGATGGGATGTTTAAATTGAATGTTGATGCAATGAATAAAATTTCTCCTTCTTCTTATATTGCTTGTTCATTTAATATTTGGCATGCTAGGCTTTGTCATGTTAATAAACGACTTGTTAAAAATATGAGCACTTTAGGATTAATTCCCGAATTATCATTAAATGATTTTGAAAAATGTGAATGGTGTAGTCAAGCAAAAATCACTAAGACACCACATAAATCTGTTTTTAGAGAATCTGAACCACTTGATTTAATTCATTCGGATATTTGTGAATTGGACGGTGTCACAACTAGAAATGGCAAACGTTACTTTATAACTTTTATTGATGATTGTTCCGATTATTCATTTGTGTATTTAATGAAAAATAAAAGTGAAGCGTTTGACATGTTTAAAATTTTCCTTAATGAAATTGAAAATCAATTTAATCGGAAAATAAAAAGGTTACGTAGTGATAGAGGCACCGAATATGATTCTGGACCATTTATTGAATTTTATAAAACCCACGGTATTATTCACGAAAAAACTGCCCCTTATTCGCCCGAAATGAACGGTAAAGACGAAAGAAAAAATAGGACATTAACTGAATTAGTTGTTGCTATTTTATTAAATTCAGGGGTTGCCTCACATTGGTGGGGTGAAATTATTTTGACTGTGTGTCACGTGCTTAATAGAATTCCTAAGACTAAAATGAAAATATCTCCTTATGAAATTTGGAAAAATATTAAGCCCAACGTGTCATACTTTAGAACGTGGGGGTGCTTAGCCTATGTACGTATACCCGACCCTAAAAGGTCTAAATTGGCGAGTAGAGCATATGAGTGCGTTTTTATAGGCTATGCTATTAATAGCAAAGCATACCGATTCTATGACTTGAAAAATCAAGTAATTATTGAATCAAATGACGCCGATTTTTATGAAGATAAATTTCCTTTTAAATTGAGGAATAGTGGGGGCGAGTCATCCACTAATATTTCTTTAAATAAAAATAAAGAAAATAATGAATCCATTTTAGAAATTCGAAAAAGTAAAAGGGCTCGTGTAGAAAAAGATTTTGGTCCCGACTTTTATGCTTACACCTTAGAGGAGGATCCTAACACTATTCAAGAAGCCTTATCTTCTTTAGATGCCGATTTATGGCAAGAGGCTATTAATGATGAAATGGATTCTTTGGAAACAAATAAAACTTGGCATTTAGTGGACCTTCCTCCTGGATGTAAAACAATTGGGTGTAAATGGATTCTTAAAAGGAAATTAAAACCTGATGGCACTGTTGAAAAATATAAGGCACGTCTTGTTGCTAAAGGTTTTAGACAAAGAGAAAATGTAGACTTTTTTGACACATTCTCACCCGTGACTAGAATAACGTCTATACGTGTACTATTTGCTATAGCTGCCTTAAATGATTTAATTGTACACCAAATGGATGTTAAAACTGCATTTTTAAATGGAGAATTAGAAGAAGAGATTTATATGGATCAACCTGAAGGTTTTATTGTACACGGTCAAGAAAATAAAGTATGTAAATTAGATAAATCTCTTTATGGACTCAGACAGGAACCTAAACAATGGCATGATAAATTTGATAGCTTAGTCATCTCTAATGGGTTTAAAATTAATGAAAGTGACAAATGCATTTATTATAAATATGTTGAGAACATTTGCACTATCATATGTCTTTATGTTGATGACTTGCTTATATTTGGTTCTAATATTCATGCCGTAGAAAATGTTAAATCATTATTATGTGCCAACTTTGATATGAAGGATTTGGGTGAAGCTAGTGTAATATTGGGAATTAATATTACTAGGTCAGAAAAGGGACTTTCTTTGGATCAATCTCATTACATTGAGAAAGTTCTAAAGAAATATAATTACTTTGACTGTAAACCTGCTAGTACTCCATTTGACCCTAGTGTAAAGTTATTTAAGAACACTGGCGACAGTGTAAACCAAAATGCTTATGCAAGTATTATTGGTAGCTTACGTTATGCTACAGATTGCACTAGAACTGACATAGCTTATGCTGTGGGAGTACTATGTAGATTTACTAGTAGACCTAGTATGGAGCATTGTCATGCTATTGAGAGGGTCCTGCGGTACCTTAAAAGGACGATGAACCTCGAATTACACTATAATAAGCATCCCGCTGTCCATGAAGGATTTAGTGATGCAGATTGGAACACCCTATCTGATGATTCTAAGGCTACTAGTGGATATATATTTAGCATCGCTGGTGGTGCAGTTTCTTGGTAACCCAACATATAGACTGGAGATCCCAAGAAACCTCCTGTCAGAGGCAGGTTGGTTATCCCAACGTATAGACTGGAGATCCCAACATATAGACTGAGATGATAGCGCTAGCTACTGCTAGTGAAGAGGCAGGTTGGTTAAGAAACCTCCTGTCAGATATTCCATTATGGGAAAGACCGATTCCAGCCGTTTTGATTCATTGTGATAGTACCGCGGCTATTGCAAAAGTTGAGAACCGTTATTATAATGGTAAGAAACGACAAATACGTCGTAAGCATAGTACTGTTAGAGAATTTATCTCTACGGGTGCTGTGAGGGTGGATCATATACGGTCTGAACATAACTTAGTTGATCCTTTGACGAAAGGACTAGCTATGGAGAAGGTGTGGAACACCACGAAAGGGATGGGACTAAAGCCCTTGGATAAATGAGTCATTTGTGATGGTAACCCAACATATAGACTGGAGATCCCAAGAAATTTGTTCAAAGGGTATTAACAAGTTACAAGTGATATGGTTTGAATCATGCGATTATTAATTAATATAGAGCGGGGTTTTACTCCGAGTCCATCCCTATGGAGCATGATATCTTGAAGCGAGTTGAGGATGAGTTATTATAACTCTTAATGAGATCTATAGCTCTATTTTGAGTGGGATACTTAGATACATGAGTATTCTTGATAGACTCACCTATGTGAATGTGGAAGTATGGCCGCTTCCTATGGATATTTTGGGCAAATTCCTAGAGCGTTCACTATACTGGGATAGAAGCACATGGCCATAACGTGCTAGCTATTAGACTTACACCCAAGTAGGGTTGTGTGTGGGATGTTGTCAGAGATAGAGTTCAAAACTACGGTTACTCTAGTATATTCTGAATCATCTTTACTACGTAAAGGTTCAAGTCGAAAGACACCTTTGCTTATGCACAATTCTATGAATTATTGCTCGATAAAATGTTTTCAAGTTTTGCAAGTGGGGGATTGTTGGAAACAGCTGTCTTTGGCAGCTGTGATGTGCAAAGCTTTAAACTGCATTTAGGCAGTGTCCCACACCGGTGGGAAAGAAAAAATCTATTGTGTATATTTACAATTTTTTGGGAACAAAGGTTCAGCCCTTTGGGCATTCATGTTTTTGTGAGTATGTGGGGCAGACCCAATGGGCCAAGTCACACACGCGCGCGCGCCCCGCCGCCGTCCGGCCGGCCCGGCCCGTGCCCGTGTCCGGGTCCTGGGTCTTTGGCTTGGGCTCATCAAGAATTAATTTTTTGGACAAATAAATTAACGATTTTGGGCTTTAAAAATTATTTTTAAACGATAATTAATTCCGAAAAATTAAAATGTGGTTTATTCCGTGTTTTTTCTTCAACCGAGTTGCCCACTACTTCCATATTTTTCTCCACGTTGTTTACCAACATCTCTTTTCTTTTGCCCCATAAAAGAGGTTGTAGCCTCCGTTTTTAACACAGAGTTATCTCCCAAAAAATTTCTGCAAACAGTTCTCATTTTCAACCTCCGAATTTTTTACAGAAATAATTATTCATTCCCTGAATAATTATAACGACACAAAAATATATATAATCTTTCCCAGATTATTTATATTTATCTTGATCGAGCATTATATGTATTGTGGAATGGGTGTTTGTTGAATAAATCAGATTCGTGCTGCTGATTCGTATTATTTTCGAGGCTGTTTTATCCTGGGGGTGACGGGGCTGTACACTGTCGGCACAAATTGGAGGCAGAGCCGCAAAACACCTTAAAGAGAGCGACCTAGTCCGCAACTCAGCCGTGTTCTTGACTGTCCAGTTCCGGTTTTCTTATATTTTTCTGCCCCAGATTTATTAGCTCCAAAAATTGGGTAATTTCGTTCCTGATTTTAATTCTGCATTTAATTATTTATTACTGCAACAACAGCCCCCATCTCCGAAACACACAAGCCGGCGTGAAGCCCCTGCCTCCGGTCACCATTCCAAGCCATTCCCCTCCCATGTCCGATCCCCCATCGATCTCACCCCTCTCTCTTATCCATCCTCCAAACCGTGGCTGCCAGGTATGGCTCCGGTCGGAGATTCCGACGCCCCATTCCGGCAGCATCAGACCCAATCTGACCGCCCCTACCCGTCTTCCAACTCCGGTCAGTTCAATGCATGCCAAACCATTTGAAACCCATTTCCCATTTCTCCTAAGTCACGATTTTCTACCTGCTAAAAGCCAAATCAAAATACCACATGTTTAATACCTTTTACCCTTTCTCCCCATTATGACCCCCAACAAACCTTTTACCCCTTTTCCAAAATTACTCCCATTAATAATTTCAGATTTTATTCCCTCAACTCACTACCCACATGACCTCACCCAAACCACATGCACCCTCCTTTAATTTCTAAAGTAACCCTCACCCATACCTTTCATATTCCTTACATTCTTTTCCTCCCATTTTTACCCTTCATGCTCCATGCCTACTATAAATGAAGAGGAAGACCCCATTTGCAAAAGCTCTCAAAATTAGTTGTGTATTTGCATTTTTAGCAAATACCTCAATATAGAGGTGTGTAGTGAAAATTATCTCTAGGATAAATTTCACCCCACCCCTCTATTATGAATTTCTGCATTTTTAGCAATTAATTCAAAATAGATTGATGTAGTGAAATTCATCCCTTATGAGAGGTAAATTCTAACCCATTCCTTTATGTTGAGATTTTGCATTTTTAGCAATTATCTCAATATAAATTAATGATCTAGAATTTATTTCTTTGGGTGAATTCTAATGTACAATTTTATAATTTTAGGGTTTGCATTTTTAGCAAATCTCTTTTATTATTTAATTGTCCATTATGAATTCATCCACTATCCTTTTTATTTTTATTTTGTAATTTTTAGTTTAGATTCAATAAATACATAAGTGAGGAATTGTAATTGAGATATTGATGATGTAATTGAAGATTTCATGTCAATTCAAGGCTTAAATGGGTTTGATCTATTCCTCTCTTATTACTTTTAGTTTAGTCTTCTCATGCTTTTATTTGTTTATCTTATATTTGTGGATGATGATTATTGAGGGCTAATATCCCATTCATGGGATGAAATTTTGAAGCTCTCATGAATCCAATTTAGTTAGTTTACTTTTTAGCACAATTTTATTTACCTCATTTTTTTATTAGCTTTTACATATTAGTGGTACTTTAAAAATTAGTATATAGTTAGTTAATTAATATTCCCTTGAAAAATTCATAAAAAATAGAAAAAGTAAAAATAGAAAAATATAATAAAATGCAAATGAATCTATATATATGTCCTCTCCAATTTTGTGTCTCACCGTTAGATGTGGATTGACTCCTTTACTTACCCTCTACACTAGTTTCGTTATAATTTTGTAGGTTCAAGGGAATTTTTTATAGAAATTAGTTGCAACAACGACACAAAAATCTACATTAAAGGCAATTTTTCTTTTTATCAAATGGCGCCGTTGGCGATCTTTGGAGCTTGAAGCACTTGCGAGAATTACCTATTTGTGATTCGTTTGTATTGCACTTTTTATTTTTTTAGTACCATTTTTTTTAGAAGGCTTGTATTAGGACTTTATTATCTTGGCTTGTATTGCGGTGTTTAGAGACGCCATTTATTTTCCATTTAAATTTATAATAATTAAAGACAAGCGTGATAGGGAAACCGGACAAGGTAGAGAGAGGGATTCCAAAGGCGAGGAAACGAAGCCTCTCTACGTTGGGTCGGTAGGACTCCCGGGGACGACTGAGATTGACGTGATCTTCCCCCGGTCGACTCAAATTTTTCGGCACCCCACGGCGTAAAAACCATGGGAGCTACATTTCTCTAACCCTCGCGCCTCTCCTGTTAGCGAGTCCTTTATTGTGTGTGCTTGTGTGCTCTTGTGTGATTTTATTCTCGCATTTATTTTTTGAATGGTGTGATGAATTAAATTACCAAGACCTACATCCGGTCACTCACGAGAAGGGATTTCATCACCCGACTCACTCGCTTATCAATTGTGTGCTACCCTAGCCATCACTAAATTTAAAATCCATTCACTAGGTAGCCCAATAGGAGAATATTTTTGCCAAGGCGATCACTCTGATATTTCCGTGAATTTTTATTGCCTCCGGACTTAATTAAAATTTGACTACCCTTTCACTAAATTCAAAGATAAAAATTGGCTATGTGCTAGTTAGGAAATTTTCTTGACTTGTGCGTGTGTCCAATTCATTTTTCGGTAGTCAGTTTTAGTGAGTTCGTCCAAAATCAAGAGTCCATATTCTTTCCCCACCCTTTTCTTCCCCCCAAAAAAAAATTAAAAAATATTTTTCTTCCTTTATTTTTCACAAAAATCAAAAAATATTTTCTTCTATTATTTTTAAAAAAAAATCCAAATTTTTTTTCTTTCTTTCATTTTTATAGAAAAATCCAAAAATATTTTCTTCCATTATTTTTAGAAAATCCCAAAAATATTTTCTTTCCTTTTGAAAAAAATTAAAAACTCCAAAAAAAAAAAAGTATTTCTCTCCTCATGGCCGAAGAACGTCCTTTACGGGACTACTTTGGTCATTTTCCATTGACACGTGACACGTGTGAGAGTAGTCCCATGCCGTCTCTTTATGATATCCTTAGTGGTTTAACCTCTCTCATGAGTACCGTTGGTACTCTTGACCCATCTATGGATGCACCACCTATTCCATCACCCTCGGTGTCAAGTGTCAACGTGTCTCATCCTTTGTTGTGCACCCACTGTTCTTATGCCGACCACCTGTCCCATGAGTGTCCATACTTTTCATATCCATACAAACCCACCACGGACCATGTGTATCCATATGACACTGTTCTGGAACCCATCTCGGCCTATTATCCCTATATACCCAATCCCGAGTTGTGTGAGTACCCGAGGTATTCGTGGAGGCATGATCAACCTTTCACGCAATACGTATCCCAACCCGATGTTGTGGATCCTCACACGTTCCAACAGTCGTCATGGCAACCTTGTGCACCTATTCACGATCATCTCCCTCACTACGCACCTCATCCGCATCAATCAATTATCAATCACAAAAGCGATCATTTCTTGTATGATGAACTTGGCCCAACCCCACACACTTCATATGAGTATTATCCATATAGTCCCGATTATAGCGAGTTGTGTCCACCTCAACCACCACCACCACCACCCATCATTCCACCAACACCTTCATCCACATCCACTCTCGAAACCCTCTTGCAAAAGTTCATACTTGAGCAAGAGCAAGCAACTCAAACTCAAGCTCTCCAAAGGCTTGAACAAAGGTTAAATGAATTGGAGTGTGCAAGAGAGTCGGACATGCATCCACCCATCGTTGCAACCGAGTGTGACGATGATGTGTCCCCTTGTGACACGGATTTTAAGTGTGACCAATCCTATCCTCCTGAGAATCTCGAAGTTGAGACCATTCCATGGTCCGGGTCCCAAGTCGACAATTGTGTTGACTTGCCTTTCGATAGTGAGCCTGATACAATCCCACCATGTCCAAATGAACCCCACATTGCGGTTCCCACTCCCAAAATATCCAACAAAATGCCCGAGATTTTACCTTATGCATGTCTCTGACATGACCATATCTTTTAGGTACGCTCCGGCTACGAGTGATCACTAATTTCCTGAGATAGAATCTGTGATAGTTCATAACTATCCGGATATGGATGATGTCCCTCCATGCATGGTTCCCGTTGAGCCCGGTATTTTTAGTGATTCCTCTATCTCTGATCTTGGTGCCTCGTTTGACCCACTCACTACATTCACCGATGCTACTCTTGTGGAGAAGTTGACAACTCCATCTTTAGAAACCACACTCCCTTGTGAGTATTCCTTTACTCCTCCCAATGAGTGTGTGTATCCCACGCTTGACTTGGATCATCTTCCTCCACCGTTTATCCCACCCGATACACCATTTGTCCCACCCGACCCACCCATTGTTCCTTGCACCCTGCTCGACGAAGCCCCTACCTCTGGCGGCTATCCGCTGCCCACCGGAACCACCCCGAAATCCGACCTCTTCACCCTTTTCACCCTCACCCTTACCTTAATACCCACCCGCCCTTGGTCCACCGATGCTTTGCATCGCGTGATGCATTTTGCCATACAAGTGCATTGACCCTCTTTAGCCTTTATCCAGCAAGATTGACACTTCAGTCTTGTTTGGGGGTGATTCTCATCACCCAATTCTTCTGCCGCCTCGCACTTTCATAGATCTTATCATTAGGGTGAGATCCCATCGGTCTGGCTGAAGACATTAAAATTAGCGCTACCGGAAGGCATCCCGCGTTTCTTGTACTAGTCTGATCCTGTTTGGGGTTGGTGTTTTCACATTACCCAATGCTTTGCCACGTTTTTAGACTTGTACACTTTTTTTCTCACTTCTTATTCAGGTTTCATTTTGGCTACATCTTTCCACTTCATTAGCGGTTTATTCTGGTAATCTCTTTCCACCTTATGCTCTCAATTTTAAAAATCATTTTACTTAACATCGAGGAGGATGTTCCTTTTTGTTTGGGGGTGGGGAATTTTATCAAAATTGTACCTCTTTTGAAATTTTTTGAGTTTTAAACCTGATTTTTAAAATTTTGCGCAGTTTCTTTCATCTCACTCATTGATGTGAATTTTCAATCATCCATCTTTCAAAAGTCTAGGAATCAAGCTAGAGAATATTTTTTCTAAATAGCTTATGTAATACATATCAAGGCATTTTGCACTATGAATTCCTAGACTCGACAAAATTTGCGAACTTATCATGTCACTACGGTTTAGAGTGAGGAGTACTACAATTCTAAAGAGAACCTTAAGGATCACTAGTAGAGATTTTAGCCCGTGATATTTGTGCCTTTCACCCTTTCAGAGTGTTTTACGCAATCTCCGAGTCACAAGTTGATTCAACTTCTTTTGGGTCCGCACTTAAATTGTTATATGATATCATTATCTGTCATAAAATTTTTGCTTGATCACTGAGAACGACATCACTTTCGAGTTGCAAGAAACACGTGTCTTGAAATTTGTCCCGAATACTAGATTTTCATGCATACACTTACCACTTTTCCATACACCATTTACTATTCACTTCACCCATTATATTCCCATGCTCTTCCATATTCCCACATATTTCCCCACACTGTCACCTATCATCTCCATATCATCTTCCATCATTTTCAAATAAAAGAGTGTGATTTCAAATGTAAATGTCTTCATTGTTGGTTTGAAAAGTGAGGGAAAAAGGAAAAAAAAAAGAGAAAAAAAATAAATAGCGAAAATAGAAAATATACAAAAAAAAAACGAAAAAAAAAAGAGTTGTAGTTCATTTTTATGTAATAAGGACATTTGTGCCTAAAGTGTATACACTCTTCTCACATATCTCATCCATCTTTTACCCATCGCATCTCCATCATTCATCCACCATCCATCCATCATATCATAATCCCATCCTATTCTACCTCATCGCATCCCACATATCCCATCTCAATCCCCCCTCACCCATAATCATTCATATTTTTCCTAGGTGTTCGGGCAAATGAAAGTCGACGTGGTGAATAACTCGACGTTCTCACTATAGTGATTAGCATTCTTTCATGAGATCAATTTTTTTTCCAATTGTTCGTTCTTTCTTATGTGTGTGTGAGACGTTTGAACTTGCTTACATTTACTCACCTGCTCACATACAAGAGAGATACACTGACCCTAATCTCGAGAGTTTTGAGAGAGATATATCCAGTGAGATTTGAAGTTGAAGCGTTGATTCCGACAAGGCAATTTAGAAATTAGTTTTGTGATATTCGACCTGTTTTGACTGATTCACACTGCAAACGTTGAGATCTAAGAAGGATGTGCCTTGAGTATTTCCTTAGCTTAATCTTTTTGCAATTATAGCTTGTATTAATGAAATTATTTCTCTCACGATGGATTGTGCGATTATTCTACGTCCAATAAGAGATTGACTGCATTTCAATAAATTTTTGCAAATAAGAATTTTGTGTGTATATTCCCTGCAAACCCTCACGAGACACAACTCGTCCTGTAGGAAAACCTATAGGTTTAAAGGCTTGTTGCACATGCTAAGTGCAATCGCAAGTGCTCGCGAAAGTGGTACACTTTTGGTTTCTTCTCTTTCTCTTTCTCTCTATCTTATTGCTCGAGGACTAGCAGCACTCTGTTTGGGGGTGGTGTGATAAGCACCCAAAACTGTACAATTCATACCCCAAATAGATGTAGTTTAGTTGCTAATTCTGGACAATATGGGTATTATGCGCTTAATTGTTCAATATGCAGGCTTAATTGCAGTTGCGGTGTCAAAAGCTATATTTTCAAGCAATTTGCAGTTAAATTGGAGTTAATTCCCTTGTACCGTATCCTAGCCTACCCGAAACTGAGCCTAAGCCTAGCCTAAACCTACCCTAAACCATGTGTGTGTTTTATTTGTGTCTTTTTATCATTTTTTAGATTTTTAGTTTGAGTCAATTTTATTTTTAGGATTTATTTTAGATTTATTTAGTAATTTCTAGTTTTTATTTTCTATTTTTATTTTACTAGTGTAATTTTATTTTATTTTTATTTTTATTAGTTTTTAATTTTATTAGGATTAGTTTTTAGGACTTTATTTTTAGTTTATTAGATTTTATATTTTTTAGGACTTTAATTTTCATTTAGATTTTAAGTTTTTATTTATTTTATTTTATTTTAGTTTATATATAGGTTAGGATTTTTTTATTAGTTTTAATATTTTTATTTTTATTATTTTTAGTTTGTTTTATTTTTAGTTAGATTTTATTTTATTTCTTTTAGTTGAGTCTTTTCATTATTTTGTTGTTATGGATCACAATTTAAACACACACACACACACCCAAGTACCATACACCCTAATACATACAATCACCTCACTAACCCTCACCAAATATCCTACACCCTACCACACCACATACCCACCACTTCATCTTCCCCAACCTCATTATGTCTTCCTCTCTCCTCCATTGAAATACCTCCCACTCTCTCTCTCTCTCATATTTCCACCATAACCAACATACAACAAACCCATTTTCCTACAACCTCGGAACTCTCCCGTTATGCGGACCTACCTGAAAACCTCACCCCTGTCCGGGCAGACCTGCGCCCCTTCAACCCCGGCAGCGCCAAACTCGACCCAACAGCCGACCCCACCGTCGCCGGACTTCCCAACCGCTGCTGCCCCCATCTCCGAAACACACAAGCCGGCGTGAAGCCCTTGCCTCCGGTCACCATTCCAAGCCATTCCCTTCCCATGTCCGATCCCCCATCGATCTCACTCCTCTCTCTTATCCATCCTCCAAACCGTGGCTGCCAGGTATGGCTCCGGTCGGAGATTCCGACACCCCATTCCGGCAGTATCAGACCCAATCTGACCGCCCCTACCCGTCTTCCAACTCCGGTCAGTTCAATGCATGCCAAACCATTTCAAACCCATTTCCCATTTCTCATAAGTCGCGATTTTCTACCTGCTAAAAGCCAGATCAAAATACCACATGTTTAATACCTTTTACCCCTTTCTCCCCATTATGACCCCCAACAAACATTTTACCCCTTTTCCAAAATTACCCCCATTAATAATTGGGGCTTTAACGGTCTAGTCCCTGGACTAGCAATTTTGGACAAAAAAACTCGGCCCAACTAATTTTAAACGATTAGGTCCAACATATAAATACCCCGAAATTAAAACAAACACGCACTATTCAGAAATTGAAGCGCCAAAAACACTGTATTCTCTCTTGAATCAAAACCTTAATCGTACTATCTTTTCGATCATAACCCCAAAACGAATCTATTTGTCAATCAAATTTTGGTCAAGAACAACATATAAATACTCCTGATCGAAGCTCTAGAAACTCAGTTCGATCAAAACCCTAACTCTCTTCGATCAAAACCCTAACTCTCTTCTTTCAAACCCTAACAAGTTCTACATTTTACATTCCAAATCAAATTCTTCCAAACAACACTAACAAGTATGTATACATTCTCTTATCACCTTTTTGTCCTTGTGTATTTTGTGTTCTCATATGTATAAATTTGTAGACATATGGACTGATGAAATCACATTCTTCTTTTTCATGATATGTATTTCATCATATATTTGTTTCCCTCATTTTAATTGCAAAACACACTTTTTCCATATTAGATATATGTATTTCATCATTGTACTTTTCCTCCTGTATACATCATTTATCGAGGATTTATCAAGGAATAGGATAATATATACATGATTTGAATATGTACATCTACAAGCTCTGTGTTGCGTGTACTATGTTTATTTTGCGTGTACTTTTTAAAAGTACACGCAAAATAAACAGAGTACACGCACATTGAAAATGAATTTCTCAATTCATTATGCGTTTACTTTTATGTTTTATACGTGTACTCTATAGAATATGTACATGTACAAGCCCTGTGTTGCGTGTACTATGTGTATTTTGCGTGTACTTTTCAAAAGTACACGCAAAATACACAAAGTACACGCACATTGAAATTATACTTCTCAATTCATTATGCGTGTACTTTTATGTTTTATACGTGTACTCTATAAAATATTAATTTCAAATCCATATTTGATCAATCCTATGTTATTTTGGTCCGCGCCAGCGGCATTTGAATGATATTGCATGAGTTTTTAAGAAGTATTATTATTTTGTTAATATTTAGGAGTGTTTTTTGTCCAATAGCCAGCTGCATTTGAATGATATGTTATTAGGTAATAATTAGTTTTATTGCGTGTATTTTGTTGAAAGTAAACGCAAAAAATTCAGAAAGTACACGCACATTGAAATTCAATTTGTTCAATCCAATGTCCATGTACTAATGTGTATTATGAGTGTACTATTTTGTATTGTTGTGTTATTGTTTAGGAATCGTATGATCAAGCATGTTCAACTACAAAACTGCTGCTTGCACGTTCGAAGATCTTAATATTACAAAACCTTTCAAATTGACAGTGAATATTACTAATGATGACGAAATTCATTTTCTCCTTAGCATCAATGATAGAGCTAAAAGGTTACTTGGTTTCTACTACTACTATGAAGACATTTACTGCACTTTTGATGTGCAACAGCTTCAAGTAACTGAATCGAAAGCGAAGGATTTAGCTAAACGAATTGAGCAGTATTGCTTAAGGGGTTTTGATAATGTTGGAGCTTTTAGCATTCAGCTATTGTATCACTTCTTTAGTGAATATGTTAGGAGTAGAGAATCTTGGTTTTTGACTTGTCGAACAACCTCTGTTAGGTATTACCATGAAACTGACGATATATATTATCGCCTTTAGCATGTATTTTGATGAGACTTGTATAAATTGTTTGTGAGAATATTGCATGTACTTTTGTTAAATATGCTTGTATTTTATTGTTTTAGTCTATGTTTTATTCTAATTCGCATTTATTTATTTTTTTGTACATATCATTATAGGTTAGTAATTTAAATTTTGTTTATAGATCAATATAATGGGGATGAAGATGAAGGCAAGAAGAGGAAAGAAACAAAAAAAGAGCAGTTCTGATGATAGTTCTTCATCCAGTTCCAGTTCTAGGGTGGCATTGAAAGCTAAACGTCCTGCAAAGAAGAATGACCAATATCGGTCAAATATTGTTAGCTTTCTCCATGATTTGCATCAGATTAAAGATAAAATAAACAATAGCCATATTGAAATTCTTAAGAAGACTCCATTTTGGGAGCTTTTCAATGCCTACTACAGTGAGAAAGTAGTAGAAGTGGACCACAAGAAGACGGATAAAAATATTTTGTCAATTATCGAGCTGTACAATACGGAAACCAAAAGTTTCCGTATGAAGAGTAGTATTCCAATAATGCTAATAGATATAAGTGAAATATTTGGCATACCCCTGGTTGAGGGTTTAAAATCAATAGAACTGAAAAAGCGACCGATTACTGCTCAAAAATCTGGATTACAAGCACGATACTTCTAAAAAAGAATAGGAAAGTCAAAAATTTTGAATGGTTTGAAGAAATCAGTTGAATTGGAGACAGATGAAGGAATTGCTGATTTTGTTAAAATTGTCTGTCTCCACTTCTTGAACACGTTATTTTTCTTCAACTTAAACTTCACCCTTGGAGAATTTTGGATGAAATACATTGAAAATATTGAGGAAATGAATAAATATGATTGGGCATCTGCTGTGCAAGAGTTTCTCATACATTCACTTGACAAATCAGCAAGTTCAAAACCTAGCACAGTTACTGGATGTGTCATTTTCCTACTGGTGAGCAATTAAACATTTTGATATTTCAAAATTTACATAGCAATACTAACGTGTAGTTTCAAAATACACGCGATATTTTTACGTGTATGTTGAAAATACACGTTTATTTACACGTGTATTTTCAAAATACATGTGAAAAATTCACGTGTATTTTGAAAGCACACGTTTTTTTTCACGTGTATTTTCAAAATACACGTGAAAAATTCACGTGTATTTTGAAAGTACACGTTTATTTTCACGTGTATTTTTAAAATACACTTGATATTCCTGATATTTCAAATTTACATACCAATATTTACCTGTACTTTGAAAATATTACGTGTATTTTCAAAATACTTGTGATATTTTCTCTTGTTCTTTCCAAATACAATTGATATTTAACGTGTATTTTGAAAATACACGTCTTATATCACTCGTATTTTGAAAATACACGTTAAATATCAATTGTATTTTGAAAATACACGTCTTATATCATGTGAAAGTACACTTGTATTTTATAAAGTACACGTGTACTATGTTTTGTAAATATAACTAGTGTACTCTCAAAATACTCTTGTTATATCTTCTATCAATATTATAAATGTACTTTAGAAAGTACACGTGAACTTATATTGACAAAGTATAAGTGTAATTCGAAATGGTAACGTGTACTTTCAATATACAATTGTAAAATTTGTAAAGTACACATTTAATTTTGCGTGTATTTTGAACAAATCTCTTGTACTTTCCATTATGAATCCCTAGGTAATACAAGTATTAAATTCATTTTGTTTTTTGTATGATCTCAGTATTGGGCATGTGAGAAATTTGAAATTATTTCTCCTGTTGAAGAATATAAAGAAAATACTCCAAAATTCCTGAAGTGGAAGTTGTCGTCTTTGAAACAATGGTTTGTGAAGAATGACATCGCAACAGCAACTTTGAAGCAGGCTACAAGTAAACCAGCTTGTAAGGACTGTCCTGTACAAAAGGAATCTCAGTTTGAAGGGCCAAGTTACTCTTTGAACATATCTACAGAAAGTCCTATACATGCTGATTCATCATCAAACAATGTTGCTGAAGATATTGATGACAATGAGTTTTCACATGGTTGGAATATTCCCCTTAAAAATATTGTGACTCCAAAGAAAAAGAAGGGAAAAGATCAACCAAAGGTTAATTTGGAGGAACAAATTGTTGTTTTGAAAAGGGAATTGTTGGAAAAAATAACCAACTATCTAAAGCAGCTGAAGACATTAATGTTGCACTTGATAAGGTGACCTCTTTGGAGGTGGAGAGTGCCATTTTGAATGTACAGTTGCAGGTAGATCGTGATTCACTTTTTGAAGCCCATGAGGAAGTGAAGAACTTAAAGGTGGAGAATGCCAACCTTTTGAAGGAAAAAGAGTTATTAAATAAGTTGGAGGTAGAAAATGCCCAACTAGTTGAGTTAAAAAATTCTTTAAAAGAAAAGCTTGATCAAGTCACAATGAGTGACTCAGATGGAATTAAAGAATTGGATGAATCATTGAAAAAACAGGCAGAATCAACACGAATTTTGGAACAAAAGAATGGATATTTGTCTCTGACTAATGAAGATCTCAAAAGAAAGTATGATGATACATTGCAACAATGGAAAGATGCTGACATAAAAAAGATGACTTTGAGGCAGAATCTTGAGGAGTCAGAGTGGAAAAGAACTCAACGGGTACTTTTGAATGCAGAGTACACACAGTTTTCCTAAAGTACACGCAGTTTTCCTATGTACACGTTTAAAGTACACGCAGTTTTCTCAAAGTACACGCAATTTTCTCAAAGTACACACAGTTTTATTTCATAGTATTTTTAATGCAGTTTTATTTGATATTAGATATAATGAAGAGTACATGCATTATTTTATTAAAAATAATGCATTGTTTAAAATGTAACATTTTTTTTGTATTACAGGAAAACAATAATAAAATCCTAAATAAAGAAATTTCGGAGTTGAAGAAAATGCTTGAAGAATCAGAATTGAAAAAAACTGACCAGGTATCTATAAAATACAATAGATATTTATTACACGCTACACTTTCTTAATTTTATTATAAATTTTATGTATATTATAAATTTTATAAAGTACACGTATTTTATAATACACGCGTGTACTTTATAAAATACACGCATGTATTAAAATACACGCGTGTATTATATAAAATACACGTAAGAGAAAATCAATCATTGTTTCAAAAAATGCTTACAATCCAACATTCCTTGTTAAATATATCAGGAAAACATTAATAAATAACTCCTTGACGAAATTTCGAGTTTAAAGATTGAATTAGCCTCAAAGAAAGTTGAGGGAAGCCCCAAAATATCCAAAACTAAAGGACCTCTTACTAGAGGTCGGAAGAAAAGAAAAGCTGACGGCGAAACAGAAAATCTTGAACCAATTAAGAAACTAAAAGAGTCAAAGCTTAGAAAAGGCCCTACAACAATAGTTGAAAAAATGAAGGAAACACGCGTCAAGCTTGAAGCAATCGAAGCATATAAATATCTCGATGAAGAGTTTATTAAAATTGCTGAGTCAGGGTAAAGTTTATTGTTTTATGATTTATCACTTCGCTAATTTATATTTTTTTGGTGCAAAAGAATAAGGTTATTATTATTATACAATTCTCATTGATTATATAAAATGCAGGGAGTTTATTTTCCAAGGGATGGTTTCGTATGTCCCATGGGAAGATTTACTTGATGTCCTCAACAATCAAGAAATTTCAAGCCAAGTATGTAGTGGAAATATTAGACATCCATTGAGTTTATTATTTCCTCACCATTTTATATTGTGTGCAACAGATAATACTTGCCTTTTGCGAAGTATTGAGATTAAAATTGTCAGAGGAAGGGCTCTCCTACTCACACACTTTTTCTGATTATTGTTGGGTAAGTACAAATAAAACGAAAGTTTTGATGAACAAAATTTCAGTTTTTTTTTATTAACACTATGTCTATAATTTTTATTCAGATAGAAGCTTGTAGAACAAACGGAGTCAATAAGAAGGGGGAATTATACAAGGATTTATTTGAATACTTAGGCAGTTGTAATAATTTGTTCATTGTACTTAGACATAGTATAGGACATTTCACATTATTTGTGATATACACTAAAGAAAATAAAGTGGTCCACATGGATCCCCTCCGACCGAATGACACGGAAAAGAACACAACATTCTTCGATGATGCAAAAAAATTGGTTAATGCCTAAACTTAATTAGTAATGTTACTTTTACTTATATTATACACTTGTACACGTGCATTATATAATGCGTGTACTTTGTATTAGTTGTACATAATTACCCAAATTATCAAAGTACACGCATCATATTTTGAAATACACGTGAAATGAACCAATACAAGTTACGTGTACTTTAATATTATGCGTGTACTTTTAACTCATTAGGCAAAGTACACGCATCATATAATAAAATACACATGATATTTTATAATAAAATATGCGTGTACTTTAATATTATGCGCGCACTTTTAACACATTAGGCAAAGTACACGCATCATATTTTAAAATACACGTGATATGAAAAAATAAAATATGCGTGTACTTTTATATTATGCGTGTACTTTTCATTCTTTAATCTTCATATACTCTTTTATTTGTATACACTAAATATTTGTCTTCTTAACAGTTTTTCGTCTTCCAAAAAACACTGTCCCTATTGAAGACTGAAGCAGAAACAATGAAAAATAATGGTTACAAAATTCAGAGGAAATTTGAGGAAGGTACCCCAAATGAGTTTACAATGGATGATGATCCATTGACAGAGCAAGAAAGAAGGACTGTAGATTTCTTGTTGGAAAGTGATCTCAAATTTGACCTAATAAGAAATCATGAATGCCCTAAACAATATAATGGGTAAGAAAAACTTCATTTCTAAAAATTACTAATTTGTATCCTTTCAAAAAATTTCATCACATCATAGTAATTTGTATATTTGTTTTATTGTAATTTCAGGGTTGACTGTGGGGTGTTCTGCATGTACTACATTGAACAAATAAGCAGAAACAAAGAAATGCAAAAATTCTTTCAAGACCCTGACATGCTAAAACAAAGAGCATATGTACTCAGGGAAATTCCTCTGTCAAAATATTTCTTCCCCCGAAAGGAGAAAAAACATCTATAAATTGTGATTCAAATTCAAAAAATATATTTCTAATTTGTTTTGTGTTATATTGGTTATTGTTTACAATATTTATTACACCAAAATGGTTTTTTTCCCGCTGGCGCGGACCACAATCCACGTAAGGTTTAGACAAACAATGCATCTGATTGTTATGAAACAATGTACAAGCAGTTTTCATGAAAAATACAAGTCTTAATTACTAAGTACACCAATGAATTCTTCAAAGTACACGCATTTTTACTAGAGTACACGCAGTGGTTAATATAATAATTATTTATTATTTTAATTGAAAACTACTTTGAAGAATTAATTAAGGACACAATAACCAAAATCAATTTATTAAGCTCAACTACTCACTTCCCAACTACTTCTGGTCAAGAAATAAATAACTTTCACTTTTCCTATAAAAGAGTAATATTTGTTCCTTTCTTAACCATTACATCTAGGGTAAAGATAACATAATGGCTATTCCAGCAGAAAACTTGCGAGAAACTCTTGAGAGAGATGAAAGAAATAAAAAAAAATAAGGCAAATTGAGGAAAATATTTGCTCATATGAGACTGCCTTTGAGCAGTTTCAAACATATGTGAGGGAAGGTTATTCTGGACTTCCACCCAATCCCATAGATTTATTTGATGTGGATGAGGACCCTCCTCAAACACATGAAGAACTCATGTCTTTCTATACACAAGAAGTTCCCCTGAAAATCGCAAAGCCGAAGGAGAAGAAGGCTCTCCATGAAGGCCTTGTAGCTATCATAGAAGAAGAAATTCGACACTGGTCGAATTTCATTGACTCTCTCCCTGACACCCTGGATGCCTTTGACAAACATCCCTACTAGAAGCCTTGTTTAGTTTTTTCAGCTTACGTTATTTGAAAAAATTGTACTTTATTTTTTTGTTTTTAATAAAAAATTTATTTCTTTCATGAATGTGTTCTCAGTTATGTCATACACCCAATATAGTAAAGTACACGTGAACCCTTATAAACATGATCACGTGTTTTGTTAAAATTTTTAACATTAATAACATTTCATCCAAAAAAATTATATAAATGCGCGTACTCTATATATTACACGTGTACAATATAAAGTACACGCATAGTCTATAAAGTACACGCCTATTGAAATACTTGTATAATAATGCGTGTACTCAAGATATTGTCCCAAAAGATTATATAAATGCGTGTACTCTATATATTACACGTGTACTTTATAAAGTACATGCATAATCTATAAAGTACAAGCAGATTGAAATACTTGTATAATAATGACGCTGGCGCGGACCATAATACCCATAGGAGTTTAAGAATATGAGTGACCCAAATATCTTTTTTAAAGTACAAGCAGATTGTAATGTCAAAAACCATTTTCCAAATAGTACATGCATTTATATACGTCTACTTGATAAAATTACATGCAGAATACATAAAGTACACGTATATTGAATTAGATTTTTGTCATATCAATATGCGTGTACTTTGCTAAAACATGCATGTACAATTATATTTAAATGCGTGTACTTTAATTATCAATGCGTGTACTTCATAAAGTACACGCCCATTTCATCAAGTACACGCACATTATATTATATTATGCGTGTACTTCATGCATGTACATTAAGTAAAGTACACGCATGCTTTTATAAAGTACATGCATATTGAAGTGAACAAATCCATTTTTAAATGCGTGTACTTTATTAATATACTTGTACTTAATAAAGTACACGTATATTTAATCAAGGACACGCATTGATAAAATTTCTTGGGGACTTTGGCATTTAGTCCCAGTTTTGATCATCATCTTGCCTCCGATCCTAGATATATCATTTGTTGTTGTTAGTCCTATTCAATGAATGTGGAAATTAAAATGGATCTGAACAATAATACAATCACACCTCATATAGCAGTCCACGTTTTTCTCGGAATGCAGTTGTAACCATCAACAACTGCTAAATGGCACTAATTATGAATATAAAAGTCAAATGGGATTAGGACAAACAAAACCTTCACAAATGGGACTATTGCTAAAATACCTAAAATTTCTTTGGACATCAAAATGCGCGTGTACTGTACATAACATGCGTATACAAAGGTAAAGTACACGTGAACACAAGGAATAATGATCATGTATGTTTTATGAAAAATATGTGTACAGCAACACAAAAAAAAACTAAAGAATGAGACTTAAAAATAAATTACATTCATTTATGTGAAACAAATGGTTTATTAATTAATTTATTCAATCAAATGGTTAAAATGAATGAATTCAATAATTTTAAAAATAGTCAAATGGGTTCCTTACAAGTAGACCTGTAATGACCCGTTTTGCTACACCTCGAGCAAGTAACTTCCCTTACTGTGATCTCACCAGAAGACTTTATTCTCTTATTTCTTGGCCTGCCTGTCGGTCTCTTAGTCATTGGTGGAAGGATAGATGGATTTTCAGGAATAGGAATATTTAAGGAAATCAAATCAGGAAGAGGAACTATAGGTATCGAGTATGATTTTTTGTAGAAAGATACCTTATAGTACTCCTCAATATAATCATAAATACTGGTCCCTTTCCTCCGGACAACACAAACAGCATGAGAACATGGAAAACATCTAATCTGCCAACTCTTACAAGAACAAGTCCTTTCTCCTAAGTCAACTGTTGCTCGCACTTCTGAATGAACTTCAAATACATTTTGACTTGAGCGACTAATAGTCCAATGTCAGCTTTTATTCCAATTTTCATTCAGTAACTTTTGAAAAAAAGGACATAGCTCATTTATCCAAGTGTCAGACTCAACAAGTTTGTTTGCATTGAAATTCATAATCTTCACTCTCAATTTATCAAGCATATTCATTACTGGTAAATGCCTTTCCTCCAATATCCATGAATTGAATGACTCCGCAACACTAGATGCCATGTCACCATACCGTTTACCAGGAAAATATGCACAGGACCAATTCTCGGGAGGCAAACTATTAATGAAATCAACAATAGCAGCTCCTCCTTCCTTATTCAATGCTTCAATATTCTTGTGAAATACATCTACTGAGACAGCATACGCACAAGACAAAAAATCTTTAACAATTTTCTTTCGAAATCCAGCACAATTCCCGCGAATTTTCTTTTTTATATTCCCTTGTAAATGATGTATACAGTAGGAATGTGCAGACAACGGGAAGACCCTCGAAACAGCTTCAAGTAATCCATTGTTTTGATCTGATATAAATGTTATGTTTCGATATTGCTCAACTACTGCACTATGCAAATTGACTAGAAACCACATCCAGTTATCTTTGGTTTCAGAATCAACAACAGCATATGCAACAGGAAAAAGTCCTGAAATATAAAAATATATTAAAATTAAAATAAATAACATATCAATGTACAACACTTTGTATATTGATGCTGCTGGCGCAGACCCTAAAACACATGGGAAATATATTGTGTTTAATTTAAATTGTTTGTAAATAACAAGACAAATCATAAAAATGTACCATACACATGATAAAATGCACGTTTACTTTCCAATCTTTTGCTTGGCTTTATTATTAACAAGACTAACATCAACATACACGCATAAAAATGTAATGTACAGGTGAACTAAACAAAAACATTCAAAGGTACTTTACATTTTTAACATGTACTTTGCTTTATTATTTCTAAATAACAACACCTATCATCAAAGTACACGCATAAAAATGAAAAGTACACGTGAAATTAAGAAAAACATTCACGTGTATTTGACATGTAAAATGCGTGTACTTTAGTTTGTATTCAACATAACATCATCATCAAAGTACACGCATAAAAATGAAAAGTACACGTGAAATTAAGAAAAACATTCACGTGTACTTGACATGTAAAATGCGTGTACTTTACTTATTACTACACATAAAGTCATCATCATCAAAGTACACGCATAAAAATGAAAAGTACACGTGACATTAACAAAAATATTCACGTGTACTTTACATGCACTATGCGTGTACTTTACTTAGTATTACACATAATAAGACATATCATGACAATACACGCAGAAAAATGAAAAAGTACACGTGAACTAAAACAAAGACCTTCAAAGGTATTTTATATTTTTATGCTTGTATTTTGATGATATGGAATGGAACAAACAAAATTTCAATGCAATACACAAAATAAAATATTTAAAATTCATTTACCATTGTTCCCATTCCTTGCAGTAGCTGATAGTATTGTTCCACGGTAACGGCTCTTCAAAAAGGCACCATCAAGAAATAAAACAGGTCTGCAGTATTGAAATCCATAAATACATCCTCTAAACATTACAAATATTCTCTTCAATTTTTTACTCTCATGTTTCACGTCAAGGATGCAACGCGACCCAGGATTATACTGCAATAGAAGGTCACGATAATTATTCATTAATGCATAAGAAACCTTTTCATCACCATGTATATCAACAGCATCCATCTCTTTTGCACGCCATGCATTTTGATAAGCTATATTAAGACCATAATTCTTCTTCATATCTCTAACTACATCAATTGGTCTCAATAGCGGGTTATCTCTAAGATCATCAACTACCAATGTTGAAACCAACTTGGAGGCTATCATTTTGGCTGACGGACTACGAAAGACACCTCTACATGTATGCTCATTATTCATTGCACGTATGTAAAAGTATCCATTTATTGTAGATAATGAAGCATGAATTCTCCACATGCAATTCTCAGTAGTCTTTTTAGAGCATTCAGCTGTCACTCGAGTTTTATCATTCTTCAAATACACATACTTGAACCCAACCTCAACGGCATACTTTCGCAATTTATCCCGAAATTCCACTACACCTCCTTCAAAAACCTGTTGCTCATGACTTATATAAGTCTTGCAATCATTCGAAAGTTAGACTTTCGACTTACTTGACTCCACACCTCCATGATAAAAGTCATTTTCAATGCAACTATTAAAATCATTTTTAGTGCCTGATGATAAAGACTCTAACCTTTGTGTATTTGTATCACCACTGTCAACCTTCTCAGACCTTGTATTATTGCAGTCAACCCCTTCAAAAATTTGATTAGAGCAGTCAACCCGTTCACGACATGTATTACATGGAAATGGTAATTAATCAATGACATATATCCAAATGAAATTAGCTTTCACGATCAATTAGGACCGCAACATACAACAAATATCGTTGTCACAAACCAACATGAACCGACATTCATCACCAAATGAATACCTCAATGAAAAACACCCACTTCTCAAATTAGTAAACCTAATACACAACTCATTGCATATGAAATCTAATGATCTATCTTCAAATATTTCAATACAAGCCATATTATCCAAATAACAACACCTTGCTATTACACTACTTACCATAATGTCCTGTAGTAAAACAGAGAAGAAAAACATTTACTTCAAGGTCAACAATTCTAAAAATGTGTGCAATAATTTAATGCATGAAATATCAAAATATTTATTTATAATTAATATAAACTTACAGGCACTTTTTAAAAACCTATACATGAAGCAATAAACCACACACATATTATCAAATAATCAATCACGTGTACTTTATAAACACTGCGTGTACTTTGAAAACTGATATCGAACTGGTTATTTCCGCTGGCGCGGACCTATATCAATAAGTGATTCAATACCAAATCAAAATCAAGGACTCTTAAAATTAGAATGAAACATCAATAATATTCATTCAGCACATTCAACTAACAATTACAAATATTGATAAATATAACTTATTTATTAAGAATCCAAACATAAATGCATAAAAAACACAAATTAAAAACATATACATATATAACGTATAAAAAGCTATTCAATCACATGAATGAATATTACAATGAGTCTCTTGAATTAAAACAAAGGACATATACTTATTGTAATCGATCGAAAATAGAAAAATCAACTGCTGGTAAAGATAAACTTACAAATGATAGAGCCAAGTGATACATGTAGAATCGATTAAGAACACTGTAATCGATTATAGGACGGACGATCAAAGCATAAGATTGATGTTATTTTCGATTTCGGAGAATAGTCGTTAGTTGCAAAGAAAACTCCAATAGCCGATTAGGTTTATGATTTTCTTAAATTTGGGGTATTTATATGTGGGACCTAATCGTTTAAAATTTGGTTCACCGGTTTTTTTGTCCGAAATTGTTAGTCCAAGGACTAGACCGTAAAAACCTATTAATAATTTCAGATTTTATTCCCTCACCTCACTACCCACATGACCTCATCCAAACCACATGCACCCTCCTTTTATTCCTAAAGTAACCCTCACCCATACCTTTCATATTCCATACACTCTTGTCCTCCCATTTTTCCCCTCATGCTCCATGCCTACTATAAATGAAGAGGAAGACCCCATTTGCAAAAGCTCTCAAAATTAGTTTTAAGCTTAGTGTGATAAAATTCTCTCCACCCCTCTATGTTGAGTATTTGCATTTTTAACAAATACCTCAATATAGAGGTGTGTAGTGAAAATTATCTCTAGGATAAATTTCACCCCACCCCTCTATTATGAATTTTTGCATTTTTAGCAATTAATTCAAAATAGATTGATGTAGTGAAATTCATCCCTTATGAGAGGTAAATTCTAACCCATTCCTTTATGTTGAGATTTTGCATTTTTAGCAATTATCTCAATATAAATTAATGATCTAGAATTTATTTCTTTGGGTGAATTCTAATGTACAATTTTATAATTTTAGGATTTGCATTTTTAGCAAATCTCTTTTATTATTTAATTGTCCATTATGAATTCATCCACTATCCTTTTTATTTTTATTTTGTAATTTTTAGTTTAGATTCAATAAATACATGAGTGAGGAATTGTAATTGAGAGATTGATGATGTAATTGAAGATTTCATATCAATTCAAGGCTTAAATGGGTTTAATCTATTCCTCTCTTATTACTTTTAGTTAATCTTCTCATGCTTTTATTTGCTTATCTTATATTTGTGGATGATGATTATTGAGGGCTAATATCCCATTCATGGGATGAAATTTTAAAGCCCTAATGAGTGCAATTTAGTTAGTTTACTTTTTAGCACAATTTTATTTACCTCATTTTTTTATTAGCTTTTACATCTTAGTAGTACTTTAAAAATTAGTATATAGTTAGTTAATTAATATTCCCTTGAAAAATCCATAAAAAATAGAAAAAATAAAAATAGAAAAATATAATAAAATGCAAATGAATCTATATATACGCCCTCTCCAGTTTTGTGTTTCACCCTTAGATGTGGATTGACTCCCTTACTTACCCTCTACACTAGTTTTGTTATAATTTTGTAGGTTCAAGGGAATTTTTTATAGAAAGAAGTTACAACAACGACACAAAAATCTACATTAGAGGCAATTTTTCTTTTTATCAATAAAGTTTGATGATTTATCTCTATCAATTAGAGCTTCTTGATCTTTTTGATTTGTTGGAATTGTGACTCATTTGCTGTAGTTTCACGCCCATGCATTCCATGTCCAAGTTTGAGCACATAAGTACTATGTTTTCATGTAACTCGCATTGTTAGTTTTTATGCGTTTTTTGCATTTTGGGTAAAATGTTTACTGTTTTAGCTCTGTTTTGCTGCTGTCAGGCCCTTCCAGTGTGATTTTTCTGGAAATTTTTTCACTAGGAAAAAAATTATGGTATTTCTGGGAATCTAGGAAATTTTGGCTGTCGCGAGAAGTCGTTCAAATGACATCTCATGTCGCGAGAAGACCTCATTCGAGCGACATTACCATGTCACGTGAAGCTTCGTTCGAGCGATGTCCTCATCTCGTTTAAGCGACGTCCCTGTCTCGTTGGAACGATAGTTTAGGAATTTTTGCTTCTTTTTATTTGCAGCACCCTAGTTATTGTGGTATATTTTTTGGTACTACTGGAAGCTTTCTGGACTTACTGGTTTATATGCAGGTTATATTGTCTCATATTGGAATTTTGCATATAATCCGTTTATCACACCTGATTAGATTGTTGTATTCTTTGTGTTATTCATTCATTGGTTTCCTAGCTACTGATTTGTCATTACTTGATCATATTTATCTAGTTGTTTCATGATTATCTAGTGATTTTTATTTGGTATATGTTCATGCTAGATACTTGTTGATTGGTTTATCTTTTCATCGGGTTGTCTATTCGAAACAAAAAGGGGGAGATATGTATGTGATGTAGGGGGAGATTTGTTGAGAATGTTTTTTATTACATATTTTACAAATGGATATTACAAATTGGTAGTACAAATTGGTATCATTGTGTTGCTCAATTGTTTAACAAATGATTTTTCAAAGTTTATTCATATTGGTATCTATTGTAAAGTTGGTATCATTTATATATATATATATATATATATATCGGTTTCATTTGTTCCTCCATATTTCACTGCGCATTTGTTTGCTTGTTTCATGTGTGCAGGTATGCTTCATCGATTCGAGATTTCAAGTCTACATCACATTCAGACAGTTCATGCTTGCTGATGCTACATATACTAGTCCGTGTCCTGTAATTTTTGACTTTGAGTTTATGGGATGGGATTTAGGTGTCATATGGCTTGAGGACCTGACTTAAGCATTTCACTGGTTTAGTTTTGTCCCGGAATAGTCAAAGGGGGAGATTTGTAAGGATAAAAATTTCAAATTGAGTCCCTGTATTGTTTTGACTTAATTTTATGAACAAAATTGTGTTTGTAATATGTCATAGGGAGATTTTATTTTGTCACGATCCCACTCGGTCTATGACATATTGAAGAAATTGAAGACGTTGCGGCAAAGATTCAAAGAATTAATCATGCTGAAGTTTAATTGGTGCAAGTTTATTTGTCTTCAAGTTTATTGCATTCCGAGATCACACAGGTATGAATGCGTATAATTAATGGTGCTCGAAATAATTTTATAAACGGATAAGGATGAATTTTTATAAGGAAAAGGTTTTAAAGAGTGTTTTAAATGTTTTACACTACGTTTTATTATTGTAAAATCGAAAATGAGTTTGACTTATTTGGATCTCTTTTGGAAGAAATGTTTTAAAGAAAAAATCAAACGGACACGCGCGTCATTCAAACGACAAGCTTGATCGTTCAAGCGACATAGCCATGTCGCGCGAACGACTAGTCAATATCATTCGAGCGACGCGTTTTTTGAGTTGCCAACTTAGAATCCTATTTAAAGCGTGGTTTCGTCAGAATTTGGGTGAGGTGCAATCCGAAAAACAATTTTCAATCCAGTACGAGTTTTGCACATATTTTTCTAAGGTGTCAAAGCTTAAACACATCCTTAGAGTTTGCAAAGATCTGAGTTATCATTACTATATATTTATGTGATCTTACTACACCAAGAAGGTTTGTTCTATACTTGAACATCTGGGTTTTGCAGTGAAGAAAAGAGAAGGACTTCTTGTTCGACATCGTAGATGTATTAAAGCCATTCGGTGGATACCGAGACATACGTGGACGCGTGTGTTTTGGACACGTATCGTGGACGAAGGACTTTATGCATGGGCACTGTGAGAGGAGTGGTTGAAGATCAGAAGAGCGTCAACACCCATGGGGATCAAGTCATTGGGTTAGTCTTTTGTCTGTTCGCTGTAATTCCACATTCAAGTGATTGTCTAGCTTGGGCCGTCCGATGTTTTTTCCTATCTTGAGTTTTTCCTCGTACATCCAGCATTGTGAGTATTCTTTACTTTACTTTACATGCTTTAATAACTGGATGCATGTTTAGGATTAATGAAGATAAAATTAGTTTAAAGTAATTTTTTTCTCAACATGGTTTCGTGGTAATTAATAGTTGGATAATTTTTTTTTTGGTGAAAATTGGTTTGATTTGAAACACACTCGTGTAGGGCCACTCTTCAACTTGTACGTAGTATATTTATCTTGTATACTCACCGTACTATTTAATTTATGATTTCTCTCACTGTCATAATAATTCGAGTATTCATCCAACTCTAAAGGCCTTTATTACCCCTGTATAAATTTCAATAGTTAAGCCTAACTCACCCTACTGGTCTTCTTTATCAATTCAGTTCCCAAACTCCCCGTAATTCATTATATTTCTTTCGTACAACTTACGACACAAATTCAATCCAATTTCGATCTCCTCTTAATCCTCTCTATAAGACCAAATCATACCCCCATCATAAACCTACTGTAATATTTTACATCTCTCAATATTACATTACCAAAGTCCTCAAAAATCTCACAACAACGATTTAATGATTTAAGGGAAAAAGGGGAAATTTTTAATTTTGGGTAACCAAATCGATTCACCCAAGGCCGGATCGATTCCCCTTACCCAAATCAATTCTCCCTTGTCCGAATCGATTCGAAATGGTTCAGATTTGGCTACTTTGTCTTCTTCATGCATTTTCACCCTTAATATACCTCTAAATATCATGGATCTTCACCAAACTTTAAACTAATCATTCCATACCATTTCTACATGCATTAGGATTACTTCCAATGTGACTTTTCCACTAAATCATCATAATAATTAATCATGAATCGATTAAATCATAAAATCCTCAAAACCCTAGATTTTCATGATCTTCTTCAACTTTTAACATAAAACCCAAGTTTAATTCGTATTGATAATTACTCATATACTGATTATCAGTCCTCTACATATATGAATCACACTACGTGAAATCCCTACCCATAACATGCATAAAAATAACTTTTTTGTCCAAGAATATGTATTATATCATCAATTCGTGAAACCCTCCTAACATGGGTATTATAACTTCAAAATAATTGTAATAAATAACTTGCCTTTAGGTTTGTACGGTCTGATTTCATGGTGTTGATGATGAGTTGATGTTAATCTCTTCAAATCCTCACTCCTTCGATGCTTAGGATGCAAGATTAAGGTCTAATTCTTTAAGAACATCTCTTAAGCCTTGAAAATTGGTTTCTCTTTTCTCTCTAATGGCTTCCTTTGGGTTTAACTATTTCTAACCCTAGCCTCAAGTCTTAAACATGAGATATAACACTTAGAATTTCTTTGGTCCCTTAACCTCTATTTACCAAATGACCAAAACGCCCTCAATAGGTGCCGGTTTGGTCTAAAATTGACCCGAGACCCATATAATACCCCCGGGTATACTTTTTTTACTATTTCGACCCATTCGGGATCATTCGTGACCTATAAATTATCATCCGAGTCACTAAAAATATATTTCCTTTCCCAACCTCAAGTTAGTCTACATGCGACTCCTTGTTCAGATAAAATACAATATGCACATATCACTCGATAAGTCGTATTACACTAATTATCAATTATTTACTATTCACACTTAGTAAATATTATACCATAATATTAATCAATATCTATCTATCGATTAATATCTAATAATCACATTTATTATTTAATCATCTTGAATTACTTTATTCGCATAATTTAAATACAACGTATTTTCCCCAATTAATTCCAGAATTAATAAAATTATAAATACGCAGAAGTACGGGATATTACTCGATTGTACATAATTTTCATTCCTCATAAAGTGACGTCAATACATTGTGTAGTTAGGTCAAAAGTGCAATAAGATATGAGCATGTGTTCCTAATTAAAAAAATCTCAAAGTTTATAAGACTTTAGAAGAAAATAGAAACTTATCTTATGATGCACAAAACCACTTTTATCCAAATAAGAAAGTATTCAAAAATAACCATTTGATATACTAAAATTTAGTAAGGAGTATATCATATAAATAGAACATAAATGATTGTATTATAAAAAAAAATTTATGGTAAAGAATATGACCAACTCTTAAAAGGAACAATGTGCCATAGGATAGAAAATGCAACGAAATAAAGAAGCAAAAAAAAAATCCTAAACATGTTATCGAATCACTCAATTAATGATGAAAATACCTAATAATTACCTAAGAAACTCATATCTAGTTCAAGAAAGAGGTTTAGTTAAATAATCCACTAATTGAAGATCGGTAGAAAGAGTTTATCTTCAACAACATCTATAAAAAAATGATGTCCACTTGCTATATGCTTTGTTCTAGGATGTTGAATGGGATATTTGGGATATCGATAGCATTAGTATTGTCACAATATATAACCATCCATTCTTAACAAAAAATATAATCCTTCAAGACTTATTTCATCCAAAGGAGTTGATCATAATAACTTCACTCCGCAATATAATCCGCTTCGTCCGTGGACAGTCAAACACATTTTTTCTTGAGAAGACAAAAAGCAAACGAGCTTACAAGATGAAAGAATCCACACAATGTACTCTTTATCCTATCAACATCTCGTACCCAATCGGCATCTGAACAAGACGACAAAGATGTATTGGTATTATTATGACACCAAACACCAAATCTTGTGGTCCCACAAACGTACTTGATAATGCGTTTAACGGATTTCAAGTGAGACTCTTGTGGACAACATTGGTATAGAGTACAAACTCTTACACTAAAAATATGTTAGGACACTGGCCATAAGGTATAACAAACTACCTCTCATGCTACGATAAAGCATCTTGTTGACATTGTTTCCATTGACATCCTTTATAATCTTAACAGAAGCACATATTGGGGTATGTTGAGGATTAGAAGACTTGAGGTCAAATTTCTTTACAAGGTCCTTCGCATATTTAGGTTGAAAATAAAAATTCCACTATCCATTTGTCGCATTTGGATACCAAGAAAGAAGGTGAGTTGCCCAACCATGATCATCTGAAAATGTATTTTCATTATCGAAGAAAATTCTTGAGCATGATCTTAATATGTGGAGCCAAAAATAATATCATCAATATATACATGGGCAATCAAAATGTCTTTAATATAAGTTCTCAAAAATAAGATGTTCTCCACATTTCCTCTTTTGAAGTATTTCCCCATAAGATATGAGGTAAGTCTTTCATACTAAGATCCAAGTGCTTGTGTAAGGCCATATAAAGCCTTTTTTAGGAGATTGATGGGTGTTAGGAATTTGGGATCCTCAAATCCCTTTGGTTATGACACGTAGAGTTCCTCTTGAAGATTTCCATTAAATAATTCTCTCTTTACATCTAATTGATGGATCTTTAAGTCTAAGGAATATGCTATGTCATAGAGTGAACAAACTGACTCTAACCTAACAAAGGGGGAAAATACTCGTCAAAGTCTACAACTTCATCTTATGTATAACATTGAGCCACTAGCCTTTCTGTATTCCTCAAAATGTCACCATCATCATTACACTTGTTTTTAAAGACTCACATAGTACTGATAACATGAACATACTTAGGCAAGGGGCAAGAGTCCACACATCCCGTTTAGCAAATTAATCTAATTCATCTCGCATAACATTGATCTAATACTCATGTAACTAGGAATCCTTCACATTCTTGTATTCGATTGTGGAAGTATGACAAAGAAAGTTAACTTTCTTTTGGATTTTAGATCTTGAATTTACTCCAGCTTTAGGACTACCAAAAATTATGGAAGTATCATGGTCTTTCCTCACTAATGTCCGTGCATGTCCCACATTCACAATGTCACTAGGTGGTGGGGAAACCTCTTCAAACTCATTCCATTCATGTTCTCCTTCTTCTTCAACATGTGGGAACATGGATGCCGTGTATTTGCAATCATTATTTTTAATGTTGAAGGAATCATTATCATCAAGGACAATGTTAATGGTTTTCTTAATGTTTTTGGAGATAATTAGAGAACACTATAGGCACCACTATTAGTGGAATAGCCAATAAAATGCCTACCTCCTTCATAGAGTCAAGATTTGTTAGATATTACCCTTGTAAAACTTGATTCCAATGACTTTAAAGTGTTTAAGTGTGGGTTTCATTAATTTCCAAATCTCATAAAGGGTTTGGTTGTTACCGTACCTCCTATAGACTCGGTTGGTAGTGTGACAAGCTGTATGAAATTATCTCACCTAAAATATTTTCGAAATGTTCTTGCCAATCAACATGGACCTAGCCATCTCTTAGCTAGTTTGTTTTTTCCTTTTAACTATTCCATTTTTAGGACTTTTTGGGGGGGAAATTTATTGTCTATTTCAACTTCAGTACCCCATTGTAATACACTCGTTCCTTCAAATTCATTTCCATGATCACTACAGATTCTAGTGATAATGAATTGTTTTTCATTTTGAAGTTATTTTCACTTTCGAATAAAAACATCCTTAGCATCGAACTTTCAATAAAAAAAATTTCTACAAAAGTGAATTTAGAGAAGTAATCTACAATTACAATAACATAGCATCTACCACCCATGATTTTTGTACGCATTGGACCCATAAGGTCTATATGTAAAAGTTTTAGCCCACGTGAGGTAGCCATGGCATTCAACTTCCAATGTGGAATACAAATTTGTTTGACCATTTGATAAGTACCATATACACGAGAAGAAGTTGACTCTAAAAGAGGTAAATCATGAATAAGTTCATTCCTAGCAAATTTACTAAAATCCCTATTGTTCACATGACCTAACCTCTCATGCCAAAGATTCTCCACACCTTCTTTGGAAAGATTGAAAACCATATATGGAGCTATATTGATTATGTAACAATTCTCTCTGGTTTTATTACACTTCAAAATGCACTTACCTATAGAATTAAGGACTTGATATTTTTTTTTAGTAAAAAGTGATGATCGTCGTACATTTGACTTATGCTAAGAAAGTTAGCCTTAAATCCATCCACCAAAAGAACATTATTTAACCTAGAAAACAACTAATTTCTATGGTACCCTTCCCAGCATTGGTAAATTTGTTCCCACCTCCAAAAATAACTGACCCGGATTTCTCCCAAAGAAGTTTGGAAAATAAAGCTTAGTTTATGGTCATCTTCCTATAGCACCCACTATCAAAGTACTTATGAATCATTTTGGGAAACTAAGGAGGTGTTAATAACATGACATTTTTTCTTTCTCAATCCAAACAATTTTGGTCTTGTTATTAATCATTCAACCTATTGGTATTGTGTTCATATTTTGACAATTTCTTAATTTTGACAAAATAGTTCCAGAATTATCAAAAAGGGAATTAAAATCACGTTTTAAGATGGAAACTTCATCCAAGTGAGGTTTCTTATTCACCTTTGTAATGACACAAGTCTCCGATTGAGTCTTAATGTAGTGTTGGCTCAATTCCAGACAAAAACGTTTGAGTCATAGGATAGTTCTGTTATTTATCCTTCAAGCCTATGACATGTTAAAGCTGAAGACGTTACGACCTACTTATCAAGAGATCATCATTGTTGGTTTACATGTGCCTCGTTTCACGTCATCAACTTAGTTCCAATCTCTCCTAAGGTATGAATACATTACATATATATATATATGATCTTGGAACAATTTTTTTTTTGGGTGTAATTTTATTTTAATATAAATTTTATTTTCAGAAGGTTACTTTAGAACTTTGTATAAAAACTTTTTGGGCTTAATTTTGAAAAATAACCATTCTGGTAGTTCGTTCGATATTGTCGTTCGAACGAGTTTGTCAACAACTTTTCCCAATTGGCCTTTGGAACTTCGTTAGAAGGGTCGTTCGAACGAAACTTCATTGGAACAAAAATCTCGTTCGAACGAGATTTTCGACGAGAAAATTCTTTGACAGTTTTTGGCAGTTTTCTCCATCTTCCCACTACTTTTGTTCCCTCTACTTTTTGTCAGAATTAATATGTACGGGAACCAACCCTTTCAAACTAACTTTTTCATCTTCTACAACCTCTAAGAGAGATATTTGAGAGCTTATTTTCTCCATGAAAAGGTCCATGGTTTGAGTGTTTGTTTTTAAAGAAAATCATTCTTAAACACTTTTGTTTACACCCATATTAGTTTATTCTAAGTACCACACACACACACACACACACACACACACACACACACATATATATATATATATATATATATAGGCAGGCTCCTGTGCACACTAAGTTTGCACATTACCTTTTAAAAGTGTGCAAACTTAGTGCTGGCGCACACCAATTTTTTTATGTGATATTTTAACATTTCAACGGACTCACATAAAAAAAATTAGCTCAAAAAAACTTTTTTTGCTATTTTTAAAAAATCGGTCAAACTTTCGCAGTTTTTAAAGGGCTTAAAAACTGCGAAAGTTTGACCTATTTTTTAAAAATAGCAAAAAAAGTTTTTTGAGCTGATTTTTTTTATATGGGTTCCTTGAAATGTTTAAATATCACACAAAAAAAATCAACCCAAAAATATTTTTTTTACTATATATAAAAGGTAATGTGCAAACTTAGTGTGCACAGGAGCCTGCCTCTCTCTCTCTCTCTCTCTCTCTCTATATATATATATATATATATATATATATATATATATATATGTATATATATATATATATATATATATATATATATATATATATATATATATATATATTCTTGGAGTTGTTTGGCACCATTGGTTCATCTCTACCATAAGAAGGAGAAGTTTGAATTTTGCTTCTATTTCCCATAAAAGAAGAAGTTTGGTTTTGGCTGAGGCATTCTCATATGGTGAAAGGCACCGTGTGTGGTTAATGGGTTCCTAAAGCTTTATTGGTGGATTCCAAGGTTCCGGTGGATTCCAGGATTATCGACTAAGCAGAGGTATTTTCAAGAAGACGCATCGCGACTTGAAGGAGTCGAGTTGAGTGTAGTAAGTCATCTGTCTTGTAATTGTAATTCCGTACTTAGTGGACTTAAGTCTAGGGCCGTCTGAGGTTTTTTCTCGTTGTGGGTTTTTCCTCGTATATCGCGGCGTAGTGGTTGTGAATTTATTTTATCTTTCAAATCACCTAGAACGCATGCTTAGGATTAAAAGATAAATATGATTTAATTTGCAATCTTGTTTAAATTGGTGCTATAATACAATTTGGGTGAAATTTGGATTAATTTAATTCTTGTCATTAATATAATTTAGTAAAATTTGGTTTGGCCTGAAATGAAAATTGAATTAATTAATGCTAGGAAAATTTCTAGGACTTGGGTTAAATTAATTTGGTTTAAGTGAAAATTTATGAGTTGTTTAATTTAATTTCACTTTGAGTTTAGTTTAATTTTAATTTGAAAGAAATTAAAATTTGTTTTTTGTGTGTGATGTGTTGAACCATCTTTATTCCGCATTAAAGGAAATTTATTTTGTAAAATTTAAAATTGGGGGTCATCATTTCCAATAACCTTGTAATTTTTAAAAAAAGTTGTAATAATAAATTTTAAATGGCCATCACGTTTGTAAAAAGTATAATGATACACAAAATGATGATCGATTTTCTTCAAACATTTTAAAATAAGTTTCTTCTCAATAGAGGATGAAGACTCTTTAGGAACATGAGGTTTTTGATAAGCTTTCACAAAAATAATTTTATCATCAAATTTAGCTTTACCATGAGGATGTCCAAAAAATATTCCACATTTACAAATCGATGATGTAGTTTGGGGTAAAAGCAATTTCTCCATCCTCTTAGAATTTTCTTCGATGGTATGCTTGATATCCTTAGGTGAGATTAACTCATTTTAATAGAGAGTTTATTTTCTTGTTTAAAGAGTCATTAGGACATTTACATTCTTCCAATTCATATTGTAAAAACTTCAACATTTCTTAGAACTCTTTATTCTCATTCTCCATCAAAAGGACACTTAATCTAAGAGATGCACATTGTCCTTCAATATTGCTTGCACGGGTCCTTTTCATTTTGGATAATCATTTCCTTTCTCATATTTCTTCAATTTAATGGATGTTTTAAACAATAACTTCTTAAGTCTATCATATTTAAAAAAAAAAGTTATCTTAGGCTTGTTGAAGGTCACCATCTTATTTATCTAAGGAATCATCACTAGAATAGATAGAAGCAGAAGAAGTCTCAATCTTCGAAGATAATTCATCATTGATGGGTAAAGATTGACACAACACTCTATAATTTGATGAACTACCATCTAAAGAGATAAAACTATAAGTTGGTTAAAGAATCTCTTAAAAAATATCTAACTCTAAGTATATCTTACTAGCCTCCATAACAACACAAAAATCCACGATCTAGCTCTAGGTTTTTCAACCCAAACGAAAGAGGACCAAGATCTAATACTAGTTTGACAAAAATAAGTGCCTTGGGTTTGTACACAAAAAACCATAAAATTTTATTTTTAGTTTTTTTAATTAACTTGCAACAATATATAAAACAACAAGTGTTGTTTTAAATAATTGCCAATTTTAATCATAATCTATGGATGCATCTAGGTGAGTATAAGCAAGAGTAAAATAAGTAAGTCACAACACGTAGGTGTACGAGGAAAATTCACAAGAGAAAAAACTTTGGACGACCCAACCTCATAAGCACACTATGATATATGCAGTTTACAAGATCCATTTAGACTTAATCATAGACTCAACACCTTCAAGGATCATTGTAACCTTATTTTCACTCACTATTAGATGCCTTCGAATATCCACATAATGCAAGGTCTTTTCCACATCTAGATATCCTATCGATCTTACTTGTATCGTGACCAGTACAGCCGCTACACATCCTTAAACATGATATCCACTGTAGGAGACACTCACATCACGAAGAGCAAACCATTTTGATGAAAAAAAGGAGATCTCAAAATGACATATGTATGTATGATTTTTGGACCTTAAACATGGGTGTAAACTTTGGTTTTTAAAACTTGATCGTCAAATATAACCAAAACATGGAGATATTAACTTCAATATCTTGGAAAAGTCTCCCATAAAAATACTTCTTCACACTTTATTTTAGGAGGTTCTCCAAAAATGAGAAAAGGATAAAACACATGAACAAAATATCAAAATATGTCGGATCATTCGAACAAGATGTACCTCGTTCGAACGAAGTAGCTCATTTCATTTGAATCGTCTCTAATGAAACTTCTAATGAGATTCCCAAAAATATTAAAACATGTCTCATTTGAAGTTCATTGGAACCTTATTCTAACGAGATGGGGTATCTCATTTCACGACATCAAAGTCGTTCTAACGACCACACGAAAAAAAAGAATATTTTTCTAAAATATATTGAAAAAAGATAAAATCATTTTTATAAAAACCTAACACCCAAAATAAAATCTAGGGATCAAACATAAACATGTATTGCTACCTTATTGAGATCCCTCTAATGATAAAAAAACTTAGCTCGAAACATGATATGTACTGGATGCCACTTTATCTATAAACGCTACAATCTTCAATACCATATCACATGCTTGAAGGAAAAATAACTCAGATTCAAACCTATGACTCAAACATGATTTTTCCAAATACGAAATTAAGCCAATACCTACAAATTGATTCAATTTGGAATTTTCTCTTTACAAATCTACCCTTTTGGGTATTTCAAGACAAAAATCAAAATGAAAAGCCTATTAGGACATCAAGCTCACTGAGACTCAATGACAAAACCCAACAAGTAAAAGGGTACAAACACTTGACTAATACAAAATTGATTAGCTTTGCCCTTTGTAAAACTTTTTTACATTGCTGCTAACCTGCACACTTAAACATACCTTTATAATGAAAGTAGAATATAATAATATAAACTACATATGAAAAACCCTCCTCCCTTTATCTAGCAATATCTACCTAAGATACGATGTTTCCACCTAAGGTAAAAAAACATAT
Source organism: Sambucus nigra (assembly GCA_949130495.1). Lineage (NCBI taxonomy): Eukaryota > Viridiplantae > Streptophyta > Magnoliopsida > Dipsacales > Adoxaceae > Sambucus > Sambucus nigra. Next base: position 123,132 of record CASBWL010000139.1, on the reverse strand, counting down.
GAGAAGAGTTAGATATCACTTCTCCCCCTTTTTGTTCAAAAATACACAAAGAATAAGGTGCACAATAATAAATCAAATATTCCCCATAATGGTAAAACATGTGAACAAAAGGAAATAAAGTATATCATGAAATGGTACAAAGGAAGAATGCAACGACAAACAATTTGAAAACACAAGAACAAATGATCCAAACTACAAACAAATGATATCAACTATGATGCAAGCATTTAAAGACAAGATTCTAAGATGATCATAACACATGCATATAAATCAAAGATTAAGCATAAGAAAATATGGATTAAGTGAAAATGCAAAGGATTAAAGCACAAAACGTACTATATATATAAACACATATATACAAATTAAGCACAACTATATATAGGTATAAATGACTAAAAAAGACACAAGAAAATAAGCTTTTGACACTCGCATAGTATCAGTGTGTGAACTAGAACCAAGACAAAATGACCTTATCCTTAAAAAAATATCCAAGGAGTTCGATTTGACTATAGTAATTTATCAATTTTCGAATTAGCCTCCATTGACAAATAAATACCTCAAAAGGATAAACAAACACAATGCACACCAATCTAAATTTTTTGATGATTCTCGAATCAATAACATCAAAACAATTAAGCTCAGCCATGACTCTTTTCACAAACCCATTTATCTTCAACTAAACACCCTCAAAATTTTATATCATTTTTCTATCTCTTTTTCTTTTAAAGATATATAATTTTTTAAAGCATTAATATAAAAAATTTGGCCTTTCCATTTTTTTTATTGCTTCTCAAACATTTTAGGCTGCTACTAACGGTGTCATTTCATGCAAAGGAGATTGATCATTCTGTTGCCCTTTCTCATGCACACTTATATTTTTAATAAAACATGAACTCATGGGAAATGGTTTTTACATGCACAACTCCCCTATAATAAAAAAAAAATTATGTATAAACAAGATTTTTGGTAGAACACCTAACTTAGCTCACGTGACATATGAAGTTAAAATCCAAAAGATCTTGTGTAAAGTGTGTGAGGACGAATATGCAAAGTGAATCCATTAATCAAATCATTTTCAAACTACTCCATCTAACCATGATCAAGAACAATTTAAACATTGAAAATCATAACCAAATGTCCTAGCCAAATGGATACATGGATTAAGTGAATTCAAATACACCAATATGCCATAAAAAATTATAAAACTAAACTACACATAAACAAAAATCTTTTTGAGTTTTTAAACATTTTATGATACCAAATAAAAAAAAAACTCATAAGACAAACAAAATACTTTTGTATTTTTCTCAATATGACCAAATAAAAGGAAAATAAAAAGATAAAAGATAAACATCATACAACAAGCAAAAGCATAAAACACGAAGTATGAAAACATGCAACCACAATCACTCATATGTTATAACATGAGAATAATCATGTGATAGCATGCAAGAATAAACAAGTCTTTAAATAAGTTCCTCCAAATCGGATCTCCTAACGCACATAGGTATAACGTGATAATTTGGGATATAGGGGACCTTGTTGACACCAATCTTATACTATTTAGACCATTTCTAAGATCATAAAAAAAACACCTGGGGTGACCTTTACTACTATAATGTGTGCAAGTGTAGACACGAGGAATGTAACCTTTGGGTTGACATTTTCTAATGACCCTAGAAACTGTTGAATCTTTCTATACTTTGGATTTGGCTTTAGAAATTGAAGTATTAGTATCATCGAAGATAATTGAACAATTGTCACCATTCATTCGGATGGTGCCTAATAGTTAATCCAAATTTTTTGACCCAGACTCCGAATCAAATTTAACATTATTTGAGTTTCTCAATTTCTCTTCAGTTTACATAATCCTAGACTCGAGAAACCCCATAGAGTCTTCAAACTCAATAATTTCCTTCTTAAAATCCTATATCAAACCGCAAAGTCTATCTCTCTCTCTCCCTCAACATACTCGAGCTTCTCCTTAAGAGTGTTTTCATGTTCCTGTGACAACCTGCCTACTAAAATAATAGGTGGCTAACCCAATACTCTAATAATCACAGGAATCATAGGTGGTCCATTCTCAGCATCACTGTCGATTAAAATAATAGTATGAGATAACCAACAATCATTTTAGAAAATGGACTGTCAAATTTAAAAATTTAGAAAGTACAAGAAAAACACTTAAACAATCCCATTTGCAAAAACGGTGGATACCAAAAATCGAAGAATGAAGAATGATAATATAATAAATAATCACCGAATAAGCTGTCGGTGAACAGACCAATACAAATAATATATCGAGTATTACAATTCAATATTTACAATATAATGAATGAGTGCAATACCTTGGGCATACACGCCCGAATAAATATACTGAACTTAATTATAGTACAGTAGAAAGGAGCGTCTACTACAAGTATCCTACAACATCCGTAATATGCTGTAGCTCCATGACAACTGAAATGGAATATGTAAATACCAGTGTCCATGCGGAAGAGCACCTGTACGGCAAGGAATATATGAAGAAACAAAAAAATGTAGATACGGGTCAGGGCCTGGTTTGATATGATTACCATGTGACTAAAATGCATGACAGTTAAGTGCGTAATTCGCTCGCAGATAACAGTAATATTTCTCACCTCTCAATCTAGCAGCAACCTAGCACAATATTATGAGATGTTCTAGTTAACCCTAATTACTAAGGGCTAACTTCCCCCCAGTCTCAACAGTATGCCCTATTCATGCGTGGGGTGTCTCGCAAAGCGAAATCCAAACAAGGAACCCCCTCCCCCCCCCCCCCCCCCCCGATACACTACTACTAAGGCAAGGTTGATCGTTGAGATCCATTAGATCCTTAGCATGAAATAATCAACAAATGTATGTGTGTGCATAAGTGTGGGAGGTCACATCTACAGCTACTCAAGTAATATAAAAAATAAACCCATCCATCATCTAATGGCACAATTCCTAATTCTTTCTTTAGGAATATACATATAAATGGTACAACATTTTATCAAATGTTTACCATTCTACTTTCATCATATACTATTTCATTTTGAAATTTCATTCCTTATCAGGAAATAAATCATAGTTTCTATGCTCTTTGTGGCATTATATCTCAATTATACATTTGTAAAAATCTCTTCCTTATCAGGAATATAATCATCATTATATGCTCTTTATGGCATTTCATCGTGCTCTTTGTGGCACTTTCTCATGCTCTTTATGGCATTTCATTGTGCTCTTTGTGGCACCCATTATACATCAAGTCCAACTTGATTCAGAATAGTTATAATCATATATATATAATGATTCTAAGACCGCCCGTCCGGGTTTCCCCACGTTGCGCGCCCCTAAATGGCTATCATCTTCCAGGGCCTATCATCAAGACAACCTGGGATCCTATCGAAACGTCGGGAAGCGTCCATGTGCCTGCGGGATAGTCAAGACCACACCCGGAATCTCCTAACGAGCGCCGAAAAATATACAATCACAAACGCTCACATGGCCTAGGGACTATATCCACCCTGCATTCATTAGTCAGGGGGCTTCACCACAACGCGTGCGACTTCCCTTATGATAGAGATTTAGAGAGGTGTGTATCCATAAATTAACATTTATGAAAAACATTACTTTTCCATTTTGAAAACATCATATTTTACATTTCCAAAAATCATCCATTTGTACTTATTCATTTAGTACCATATTTTATAACATGCATTCTTTATTCATTAAGTCATGTTTATTAATGACCTAAGACCCAAAGTGCCACTAACCTAAAAATAGCCTCCAAGAGTTCATATTATTTCATAAACCCTCAAAGTGAGTCTCCATAATGGAGTGTCTCCCAAAATCTCAACGTTAATATTTTAACTTCCAATTTATCTTTAGGTTAACCTCCTATATTATTCGGACATTAACCTATACAAACTAGCCCTCGGGTAAGCCCAAATATCCCCTCTTAACCTAGGACATTAGTCTACCCAAAAACAACCCTCTAGGACTCCCCATTACTTCCCAAAGAAGGTCCCTAAACCTTGGACCGAAAAAGAAAAAGGGCTAAAAATCAAACTAGGAAAATCTCACAAAAACAGGGCAACCGAATCGATTCGCCCCTTGGGATGAATCGATTCGGTGAGCAAAAACTGACTTTCTGCAATTGCCGAATCAATTTGGTTTTTAACCCGAATCGATTCGTTCTGCCAGACCTGTATCCCTCTCCTCATCCGAATCGATTCGCCCCTAGGGCCGAATTGATTCGGTCCTGAAATTTTGCCCAGTTTGGGCTACGGGTTGTATGAACCCTAAAATCCCAAAACCTCAAATCTTTGATTTTATCCAACATCAACAACATCTAATTCTCCCAAATCATTTCTACAGCATTTATAACTAATAATTTATCCTCAAATCAAATTTAAAACTAAGATTTAAGGGTTTAATCATCAAAATCAACAAATACCCATTTATGGGTTAAATCTCCAAAACCTAACTATACATGAAATTTATCACATTAAATCACATCTAGTAAGTAAGAAACTTGCCTCGAGGTTCGTAGTCTCGGATCCACCTTCGGTAGCAACGGAATCCGGCCCAAAATCTTCATTTATCTCTTTCTCTCCATTTCTCCCAACTCTCTCTTCTCTCTCTCTCTCTCTCCTTTGGCTTCTAACACAAATGAAGAAAGAAAAAGGGGTGGGGGACTTAAACGGGTATTAAAATACAAATGCCCTCTTTTAATTTCTAATACACCATTAAATGACTCGTATCTGCATAATTGAGTCACAACGCGCCAAAAGTGCCCGAAACTCCAAAATACAACATGGCACTTATTTTGACTATCTCGACTATTCTAAAAACAACCGCACCCCCTATTTTGGCATTCGGGAAAGTGTGAACTATTTTTACGTTCAAATTTCATTTTTATTTCATTAATTTTACCCAATTTCATATATAGGTCATAACCGTCGTTTTACATATAACGACGCAATAATACACAATATAACGCTATTTACCTTCTCATAATGGTAAATAGACAAAACATAGTAAATATTATCCCTAAGTCTCACGGGAAATAATATTTACTCTAACATCCCCTATTTTATAAAATTAGCCCATCAGGAAAAATAGTATAAAATAGTCGCTCAAAAACCTGGGTTGTTACATACTCCCCCCCTTAAAGGGGAATTTTGCCCTCAAAATTTAGGCGTAACCCATAACCATATAAAGGGTATACTATACCAAAAACTGTGCTACCATACTAGCAAACCCCTCTGCAGTGCAGCGTCCCCATAGGACTTAGACTAAGGTCATTACTATTCGATCTCAGTCCACAACATCATGCTATTACATAGCACCAATTCATTCCTCATGAACTATCGATCCCACCCTTCTACTAAGGGAGGAGATACATACACAACCTCAGCACAACTTGCCTTACTTTCCGAAACACGTTACACCCTGACTAGGGAATAACTACACCAACTCACAATCGCTAACCCCAACACTACTAACTTCTATTCGCGTTGGCGTAGCCCTTAAAAGTCTACTGCTCAAATGAGCCCGATCTTTAAAGAAATATTCCCGAACCACTCCCAGTCCAAGAAATATACTATTCGCTGTTTCCAATCCAAAGAATAGACAAGGCACACTGCCAACTATACTAGGCTACACACGACATCATGCTTATCGAAAACGATCTGAGTTATTATACGGAAATTTGATCCATAAGAACTACTACTCCAATCCTTCCTTTAAATCAAACCCACCCATCCACTTATGGGTGGTAGGATATACCCCATATCCACACGGTTCCCATTTCTTCTTGGAAACTTTACCAGTACCTTGACCCGAATGTCTCGTCTCAGTTCACCACCATCGCTAGGAACCGCATACAGTTCTAGAACTACTACTAAGAAGAGCTGGGCGTACACTTCTGTACTTAGTCCGCCCGTTTCCACTGTTTAAGCAGCGATTTGTCCAATGATCCACAGTTTTCTCAACTAGAATCATGACCGTTGCATTATCGATAATTCGATAAAAATGTCCACGGATATACCCGTCCTTGTTCCACACTACTCTCTACACGGAAGTAGGTGAAAGGGTCAATCAGGGACATAAATGCTCTTACAATAGCGTCCCCTCGGTTAAGCTCACTCCACTTGGCATTCCATGCCACGAATAAACTCTCCGACAGTTTCTCCTGTCGGTGCCTAAACTACTCCCATCCGCATTGCCTTAGCGAAAGGGAATACTCTATCGCTAGTCCTTCACAATTACCAACTGGCTGCTCATGAAAAGACCCAAATTCCTGCCCAGGAAGTAGTGCCTCTAATTCTTTAAGGCGAATACTACCACTATGAACTTTAAATCAAGCGGGGGATGACACTTCATAAAAGGGTGAGACACATGAACAATGGGTCCATGCTCCCATATTAATACTTCCCATTCCTGGAAAAGACTCGTTCGTTAAACCCACTCTTAATCATAACAACACGAGTGCAGGAGAAAAAGTCAGCTCGCACTTAAAATCCTTCAAAAACTAGGTTACCGACGTAACACTCTATCTAAGAAAGGCCTCATCTCCATTGGCCCAACATCCCGAATCTCTCGAGATCCTTTACTTCTCGTCTAGGGACCAAATCCTACCTAGAGTTAATCCCATAAACCTATTGTGATCAACTCCCAACCACCTTCTTAAAATAACGTCGCATGCCCTAAGGGACTAGCGTCCTAAGAATCCTAAAGACGATCTATATTCTATCTAATCTAGTCGTATAAGTATAATACTAAATATATCCCTACTGTCCAAGACCTTTCCCGACTTCTGACATTAGCTCGGTTTCATGCGTGGGACGTCTCGTCGAAGCGAAATCTAAACAAGGAACCCTCCCGTTTCACTACTACCTCGCATTGTCGGTCGTCGAGAAGTAACGGTCTAAGACACATAATCGGGAATGACGAAATCCTAACTCGTAATTCTACTAATACATATATACTTCTACGTCCCACCATAACAATCAGCTGAGGCATTTACTTTTTGTAAGATGCCACCAATACTTTATCTCAAAATACACATATTCCTTTACGAATGGCCTTCTCATTAAGGCACAACCATAAGTCTCTATCGGACTTTCATAATCTTAGTCTTCCCCACATCGATCAGAGGAAAACTATCATAGTGCTCATATATCGCACATCAACTTATCCCTTAATCACTCATATATGTGATTCTTGGCTAAACCTTCCAACCCAGCATCTCTACCAACAGAAAAAGAGAAAAGAAGGAACAGAAAAGAAAAGAAAATGCACATCTCTCCACTCCCAACGTCGTTAAGGTTCATGCGTGGAGCGTCTCGCCGAAGCAAAATCCAAACAAGGAACCCCTCCACACAATCCCCTTAACTAGCCGGTCGCGGAGACAAGGCACATCATACACAAGCAAAGCAAATAAATAATAAAACAGAACAAACAAGGCAAAACAAAATAAAGAATGAAAACTATCTATATACCGTAAACCACCTCTATAAAGTCTCGACCTGTATCCAGGGGAGATATTATAGAACAACTAGTCCTTTTTCTAGAGCTAGAACTAGGATAGCCTCGTAATTTATTCTCTTGCTATCACACCCACCAATCTAAGAATATCTCTACTCATATAACACATATAATACAAGTAGTACATACCACACATATCATCACTCGCCCCATAAGGAGTGAAAGAAAATATAGAACTCCTTATCTTAGAAGTCATATAGATATATTTACTATATATATATATAAATATACACCGATACTATCACGAGCTCGATATACACACCCGAATCTACGATTATCACCATACTACTCTATCTTACCTTAAGGAATGCACCACTCGCACCCTAGTTGGAAATTCCACCAACATACTAGCCAACCTCCTTGGCTACTACCAATGGTTCCAAGACACGTCATTCTAGTCTGAACCGAACCAAACTTCTTCCATCAATGTCCTAACCAGGCCTCCCATCCTTGTCGGTTATCTTCAATCGACAATATCAGAACGCGTAGTTTCCTTAACTTCTTCAGCAAAGAGAACATCCTACCAGCCTCCCCGACCTTAGCTCCACGAGTCTTCCCCCGGTGGATGTCCACCAATGGGGTCTCATGAACACTAATTCTCTAGAAGTGTTAGCAACACTTACTTACGAGCCTATCATTTCCAATGAGAGGCCCTCTGAATTTGGCAAAACATTCTGCCCTACTAACGAGAGGCGATTACCATTCCTGCCACTTCAACCTTACTCCAATAGGTGAAAGGTTCTTCTCAAACCCTCACACCTGGGCACTTCTATACCCATCCCTTAGGCCAAAACTCTCGGGCCTTACGTTCTCACCAAACGAGGCTACACTTCCTCTATCCAACCGAACTTCAACATGTGGTCCTTGTCAAGGACCTTTCCGCTACGAATTGACATTTCTTGGAATCCCAAGCATAGTACCACTCTCTACCGCAGCCGTACTTGGGAAAACTATTTCAACTGTACTTAGTAGTCACGACAGCAACATAGAATAATTCTACAAAGGGAGAGACCTCCAAAGCGGCCCTTGTCCCCGACTACAACCTACAGTTCTTAGTAATCCTTCCTCGTGATGACTTCACAACGGCCTTCCACCATGCCCTTCATGTAACGACTTACAAGTCTCACACGAAGGCACAGAAGATCTTCGGGGTTCTCATACCATAGCAGGAGAACGAAATCTCACAAGAGAATTCAACGACCTTATTCCTAAGGCTCTACATCAAACAGAGAGAAATGCAGAAGACGTAGAACATCCGCACAGATTCCTAAGGACTCTTGAACCTAATGCTCTGATACCACCTGTGACAAACCGCCTACTAAAATAATAGGTGGCCAGCCCAATACTCTAATAATCACAGGAATCATAGCTGGTCCATTCTCAGCATCACTGTCGATTAAAATAATAGTATGAGATAACCACCAATCATTTTAGAAAACGGACTGTCAAATTTAAAAATTTAGAAAGTAGAAGAAAAACACTTAAACAATCCCATTTGCAAAAACGGTGGATACCAAAAATCGAAGAATGAAGAATGATAATATAATAAATAATCACCGAATAAGCTGTCGGTGAACAGACCAATACAAATAATATATCGATTATTACAATTCAATATTTACAATATAATGAATGAGTGCAATACCTTGGGCATACACGCCCGAATAAATATACTGAACTTAATTATAGTGCAGTAGAAAGGAGCGTCTACTACAAGTATCCTACAACATCCGTAATATGCTGTAGCTCCATGACAACTGAAATGGAATATGTAAATACGGGTGTCCATGCGGAAGAGCACCTGTACGGCAAGGAATATATGCAGAAACAAAGAAATGTAGATACGGGTCAGGGCCCGGTTTGATATGATTACCACGTGACTAAAATGCATGACAGTTAAGTGCGTAATTCGCTCGCAGATAACAGTAATATTTCTCACCTCTCAATCTAGCAACAACCTAGCGCAATATTATGAGATGTTCTAGTTAACCCTAATTACTAAGGGCTAACTTCTCCCCAGTCTCAACACTATTCCCTATTCATGCGTGGGGTGTCTCGCAAAGCAAAATCCAAACAAGGAACCTCCGCCCCCCCCCCCCCCCCCCCCGATACACTACTACTTAGGCAAGGTTGATCGTTGAGATCCATTAGATCCTTAGCATGAAATAATCAACAAATGTATGTGTGTGCATAAGTGTGGGAGGTCACATCTACACCTACTCAAGAAATATAAAAAATAAACCCATCCATCATCTAATGGCACAATTCCTAATTCTTTCTTTAGGAATATACATATAAATGGTACAACATTTTATCAAATGTTTACCATTTTACTTTCATCATATACTATTTCATTTCGAAATTTCATTCCTTATCAGGAAATAAATCATAGTTTCTATGCTCTTTGTGGCATTATATCTCAATTATACATTTGTAAAAATCTCTTCCTTATCAGGAATATAATCATCATTATATGCTCTTTATGGCATTTCATCGTGCTCTTTGTGGCACTTTCTCATGCTCTTTATGGCATTTCATTGTGCTCTTTGTGGCTCCCATTATACATCAAGTCCAACTTGATTCAGAAATGTTATAATCATATATATATAACGATTCTAAGATCGCCCGTCCGGGTTTCCCCACTGTGCGCGCCCCTAAATGGCTATCATCTTCCAGGGCCTATCATCAAGACAACCTGGGATCCTATCGAAACGTCGGGAAGCGGCCATGTGCATGCGGGATAGTCAAGACCACACCCGGAATCTCCTAACCAGCGCAGAAAAATATACAATCACAAACGCTCACATGGCCTAGGGACTATATCCACCCTGCATTCATTAGTCAGGGGGCTTCACCACAACGTGCGCGACTTCCCTTATGATAGCGATTTAGAGAGGTGTGTATCCATAAATTAACATTTATGAAAAACATTACTTTTCCATTTTGAAAACATCATATTTTACATTTCCAAAAATCATCCATTTGTACTTATTCATTAAGTACCATATTTTATAACATGCATTCTTTATTCATTAAGTCATGTTTATTAATGTCCTAAGACCCAAAGTGCCACTAACCTTTAAATATCCTCAAAGAGTTCTTATTATTTCATAAACCCTCAAAGTGAGTCTCCATAATGTAGTGTCTCCCAAAAGCTCAACATTAATATTTTAACTTCCAATTTATCTTTAGGTTAACCTCCTATATTATTCAGACATTAACCTATACAAACTAGCCCTCGGGTAAGCCCAAATATCCCCTCTTAACCTAGGACATTAGTCTACCCAATAACAACCCTCTAGGACTCCCCATTACTTCCCAAAGGAAGGTCCCTAAACCTTGGACCTAAAAAGAAAAAAGGCTAAAAATCAAACTAGGAAAATCTCACAAAAACAGGGCAACCGAATCGATTCGCTAAACAGTCGAATCAATTTGGTGAGCAAAAACGGACTTTCTGGAATTACCAAATCAATTTGGTTTTTAACCCGAATCGATTCGGTCTGCCAGACCTGTATCCCTCTCCTCATCCGAATCGATTCGCCCCTAGGGCCGAATCGATTCGGTCCTGAAATTTTGCCCAGTTTGGGCTACGGTTTGTATGAACCCTAAAATCCCAAAACCTCAAATCTTTGATGTTATCCAACATCAACAACATCTAATTCTCCCAAATCATTTCTACACCATTTATAACTAATAATTTATCCTCAAATCAAATTTAAAACTAAGATTTAAGGTTTTAATCATCAAAATCAACAAATACCCATTTATGGGTTGAATCTCCAAAACCTAACTATACATGCAATTTATCACATTAAATCACATCTAGCAAGTAAGAAACTTGCCTCGAGGTTCGTAGTCTCGAATCCACCTTCGGTAGCAACGGAATCCGGCCCAAAATCTTCATTTCTCTCTTTCTCTCCATTTCTCCCAACTCTCTCTTCTCTCTCTCTCTCTCTCCTTTAGCTTATAACACAAATGAAGAAAGAAAAAGGGGTGGGGGACTTAAACGGGTATTAAAATACAAATGCCCTCTTTTAATTTCTAATACACCATTAAATGACTCGTATCTGCATAATTGAGTCACAACGCGTCAAAAGTGCCCGAAACTCCAAAATACAACATGGCACTTATTTTGACTATCTCGACTATTCTAAAAACAACCGCACCCCCTATTTTGGCATTCGGGAAAGTGTGAACTATTTTTACGTTCAAATTTCATTTTTATTTCATTAATTTTACCCAATTTCATATATAGGTCATAACCGTCGTTTTACATATAACGACGCAATAATACACAATATAACACTATTTCCCTTCTTATAATGGTAAATAGACAAAACATAGTAAATATTATCCCTAAGTCTCACGGGAAATAATATTTACTCCAACATCCCCTATTTTATAAAATTAGCCCATCAGGCAAAATAGTATAAAATAGTCGCTCAAAAACCTGGGTTGTTACAGTTCCCTAAGGTACTCAATATATTTAGCATCATTATATACTATGGCACGTTCCTTCATCTTAGCTTTTAAATGCATGTTGTCCTTTTTTCAACTTCAACGAATCCACGTATAACTCTCGAAAGGAGACTTGAACCTCACTAACATCCTCTCCCTCCTCTTCTTCTTTTTTTTCATAGATCCTCTCCTCACTATCTTGGAAACCTAAAGATCGAAACTCAAAATAGTCATGATCATCATTATCTTCATCGGGGTAAGACACTTCATTTGAGCCTACATGACTATATATGAATAAGGTGTATTTGTGCTCACCGAGTAATCACATTTCTCTTTGGACTGACTATTACTAAGGATGGTATTATACACCTTCGAGTTCTTTCCCTCCTTCCTTAGTTTGGACACTCATGAGAATAATGACAAAAAACTTTGCATTCAAAGCACTTTTCCCGATCTTCCACCTTCTTAGGACCATCCATGTTTTTACTATCATGATAATTAAAGTTCTTATTTTTCAATTCATAAATTTTCTAATCTCTAACATTAAGAAAGTTCTTTAACATTCAACCCTTTGTATCACTTCAGCATCGAGCTCATCTTCATCATTAAAATCCATCAAATAATCCTTTTGGGATTTCAAAGAAATGTCGTTCTTTTCATCCTTTTACTTTGGAGGACACATGTTAATCTCATAGGTTTGAATATCACTTATAAGCTCTTGGACTCTCCTAATGTCGACAACACATGTGAAATCTAGGATTGTGACTCTGGCATTATATATCGGGGATAGGCTCTCCTAAGTTAAAAATGAGGAATTAATAATATCCGACAACTTGGCATATAAATCATCAAAATAACTATTCTCTAACATCTTAATCATCTCAAACTTAGTCATCAATTTTTATGACTTGGAAACCATAACAGTATATGTTCCCTTGTGTGTGGATTATAAAAATATGCCAAGCATCTTTCACGCTCTCTCAAGTTATAACACGTCCAAATTCCTCAGTGGTCACAATACAAAATGTATCTTTCAAAACCTTGAAATTAAAAGGCAAGGGATTATTTTAAGTCATTATCCAAGAGGCATGCACTTAAGATGCACCCCCTTCATTAGGAGGATTCCATCCAAACTCAATCAAGTTCCAAACGTTCTCATCTAATGATTTCAGGAAAAATCGTATTCGCATCTTCTAATAGGTATAGTTTGACCCATCAAATAACGACAATCGGGAAATGAAACTATATCTCAGTTAAACTCCATCTAAACCCTAAACAATTAAAAAATTGAGATCTAACATAGAAAACTAGTGTAACTCACTTAGATACCAATTTGAGAAAGCTAAGTGCCCTAGGCTTTGTACAAAAAGCATTACCAAATTTTTTCCACTATTTTTTTTAAGTTGCACCAATTTAGAAAACCATGAGTGTTATGTTAAAAAATTTACCAATTTCAGTATTGACATAATCATGCATATAGGTTAGTATAATCTAGAGTAAAATAAGTAAATCACAAAACGTTGATGTACAAGGAAGAACCATGAGAGTCCACTATGATGTAGGCAATTTACAAGATAAATTTAGATTAAATCACAGACTCTATGCCTTCAAGACTTGTCTCGCTTCCTTCATCCTTGTATCATTTTTCCCAGTCACTATTACATACAAAGAGTTAAAAGTATACCGACTTGGAGACCCCCCTATACATTTACATACATAAATCCTTGAAGGAAGCGTGCCAAGTCTCCATAAAGTCTTGAACTTTATGGAGACCACCCTTATCCGACTGATTCATAGACTCGATGCCTTCAAGACTTATTCACAGTCAATAACCAAACAATTTAGGCACTTTCCCATGTCTCGGTATCCCACCGATCTTACTTTCCTTGTGACTAGTCCAGTCACTACACATCACCAAACACCATATCAACCCCTTGATACGCACATAATCCGAAGAGAAAATCAGTTTGATGCAAATTAAGGAGATCTCAAAATGAAATATGTTTGTATGATTCTTGTATCTCAAACAGGGGTCTAAACATAGGTTTTGAAAACATGATCAAAGAAGATCACATAAACAAGAAGAGAGTTTTAAACAAGTTTTGGAATATAAAAAGCATAAAAAGTGTCTCATAAAACTGCTTCTCTGCACTCTTATAAATGGGAGATTTTTCAAAAATTATAGAAGAATAAAACACTTGACAAAAATAAAAAAATATTGAAAAAATATGCGGGTCGTTCGAACGAGTACGTCTCATTTGAATGAAGTACCTTATCTCATTTGAACTGGCTTCTAACAAAACATCCAACAAGATTACCTTGATGGCCAAAACATGTCTAGTTTGAAGTTCATTGGAACCTTGTTCTAATGAGATAGGGTATCTCGTTGGAATGACATAAAAGTCATTCTAACGACCATAAATAAAAAGAATATTTTGTAAAAAAAATATTTAAAAAGGATAAAATAATTTTTATTAAAACCTAACAACCAAAAAAAAATCCAGGTATCAAACATAAACAATTATTCATACCTCATTGAGATCCTTCGGATGATGATGATAAAACTCAACTCGTTGATATCCTTCATAGTTTTTCCACCAAATTATAGCAAGACGGGAGACTTTAATCCATCGATGGACAATATTATTATCTTGATCTCATGACATACATCAATAGTGTTGTAGGAGCCTTTAAATCTTCAATCTTTGTATATCACATATTATATGAGCTCCGAAACAGAACCTCAAATACCATAATACTTTTTCTTGGGATAAATACCCAAAGTGTATAAAACGTTTGTTCTATGAAAATGAGTCCTCCATAAAAAAATCATCTTCTTTTATATTAATCAACCACTAAAAAGAGAGATGACTAAATGGAAAGAAGGGATTGTTAAAAAGATGATCTAGATTTTAAGGATGGGATCATTCTGTTTAACAAATGTATTATTATATCCTTATAACGAAAAAAGAAGATAATACACATAAAAAGACTCTCTTGGTAGTTAGCTCTTGAAATATGTGAGAGTTATTTTAAAATGAAGAACACTGATGGTTTAAAAAAGGAAAATTAGACAAATGGGTTTCCCAAATAACAAGACAAGATTAATGGCACATCTCATAAAGAAATTATGTTGTAGAGAGTGGTTAGGGGTTAGCTTGACCAATCAACTACCAAATAGGTTATCTTTGCAAAAAAATTTAGAAGATATCCGAAGATCTTTATGATAGATTCGCGAATCTGTATGCATCATCAGAGGTGGCATAACAATGAAGATGAGTGTGGCTGGAGCGAACCTATTGCGATACAAGTCCTTCATCTATAAAGAGACTTTTTAAGAGACCTTGAAAGTACTTGGAGTCCAACGAGGGAAGTATCAGTGTACCGAAAGGTTTTGCAGCAATAATAAGGGAAGTATCGCTTCAGCGATAATTTGCTCGCACCAAATTCAAGAGTTTCTCCAAAAGAACTCGTGTCCATTTTTGCAGTAGTGAAACTCGTCAAATTCACTCCATTTTTCTTGTTTTAGATTTTTAAACATTGTTTTAGTAGAAAATTCATCATAGCAAAAGCCAAAATATTCACATACACTTCAAATGTTTACTAGGACATTTTGAAATGGATTCGTAAAAATAAATGGCGTGGGTGTTGGAATTCTCCAATTTACCTTTCATGCAATAATGTTATATATATGATAATGATGACAATAAATAACCCACTTAAAGATCTTGAATATTAATGAGGCTTTCCTGAGAGATAAATAAAGTACCAAAAGTATTTTAGAAAACTAGAATAAGAAAACTACACATGAGGATACAAATGAATATATGAATACACTTAAATGACTCATAATGTTCAGATTGTACCTAAAGGTGGATAGACAACTCATGAAGAAATTAGTGTTCGAACGTGGAGTCATGAAGGCGGTTATAATTGTGGGAGTAATTACACTTCCAAGACTTTAAAGACATATTCTTTCAAGTAACATTCGAAGCAAGATGCAAAGAGAAAATAAATTCATCCCAGTTCTTCGAATTCGAATTCTCTCTAATGTTTGAAATGTTATAGATTTGATTATATTTCATCCAAATGTCCAATTGAAAATATTGTTTCATTATTGGAGGAAGATATCAATAAAGATATGAAACAATTTAGTGATAAGGATGAAAGTGATGGTGACATTGTATATGATCACCAAGGTGCAGTAGAAGAAAAATGGCCATTTATCACGATTTTAATTTGTAATTTTGCTCATTTAAGGTCAAAACAATATATATATATATATATATATATATATATATATTATCACACTTTTGAAAAATTGATGTTTTTTTATCATGGTTATTTTTAAAAAGTTTAATTAATTTAAGGGGCATTCACATCTAGATCCTACTAGACTTTATTTTAGACATTCTAGTTCCACCATGTTTTCCCTTTACATATAAGGCCATGTCCAATGGTTGGTTTCCATAAAGAGCTTCTATCCTAGTTGGCTGTGTGAGTTTGGAAACGATTCTATTCACTTTGCGGTGGTTTTCAACAATATAGAAATGGTTCTAAAATCACTTCTCCAACGGTTCTATTTCTTGAGAGTAGTTTTTACTTTAATTTAGGGCTAAAAGAAGACGTGGTTCTTGTTTAGACTTACATGTCAGATCCGCTAACCGCTTTTCCATTTCTACATCTAGAAATTGTGATAGAAAAAATCTATATGACTCAGATGCCATATCATATCCGCTGCATTTTAGAAACTCCCGTTGGCAAACTTTTTACCCATTTTTCTTTTCTAACTTAGAAATTTATCAAGAAAGAAACGATGATTGGAGAAGGCCTAAGTCCTACTCCTAATTTTTTGGAACTTTTTTTCACAATTTTAACCTTTTAAAACCAACCATCCGTAACTTCCCTGAGGAAGTTACATAAGTGGTTGAACTTTTTTTTTAATCTTCAAATGATCATAACTTTTGATTCACAAATCCGTTTTTCGCAAAATTACTATTTTTGAAATCTGCTCGACGAGATCTATCAAACAAGATCCATGAAGGCTATAAAATTCCAAAGAAAAAAATTTACACAAACAGTAAACTTTACTGTATGCACTAGAATATGAAATAGTTTTATATATGTGACATTTTCACAAACAGACAGTAACATTTACGGTGGTAATATTACACAGTATATATATATCTGGTGGATCCAAACCCTCTTTTTTCAAAATTACCTTATATTTAAACGTTTGCGCTAGCGGTATCCAATCCCTACCACCATTGTTGGAGCTTCAATGACCTTCGTCAGAGCTCCGACTTGGGGTGGGTAAGGGTGACCTGTGGTGCCGCTGGCGCGGACTTTTGAATAAATGGGTTTTGGATCCACCGAAGTATCATGGGGTGCCACTGGTGCAGACCTTTGAAAATAAGATTGGATAAATGGGATCGGGATCCTCTGGAGCGTCGGTTTGGGGTGAGTAGGGGTGGCAATAGGTGCCAGTGGCGCAAAACTTTAAAAATAGGAGCATATTGGATATATATATATATATATATAAATAATGTGATAACACAGTAAATGCTATTGTTTGTAAAAATGTCATAGATATTAAACTTTATTGTATACACCAGAAAATGAAATAGTTTTATATCTGTGACATTCTCACAAACAATAACACTTACTGTGTTAATATATTTAGGAAATAGTTTTATATATATAACATTTTCACAAACAGTAACATTTACTGAGTTAATATTACACAATATATATATATATATATATATATATATATATATATATCCAAACCTCTTTTTTTCAAAATTACCATATTTTTAAAGGTTTACGCTAGCGACATTCAATCCCCACCACTACCCACCCCCATTGTCAGAGCTTCAACAACTTTCATCAGAGCTATGATTTGGGTGGGTAGTAGTGGCATAGGGTGCCGCTGGCGCGGACCACTGAAATTAAGAGAATATTAGATAAATGGTGTTTGGATCCACCGGAGCTCCGATTTGGGGTGAGTAGGGGTCGAATTGGGTTAGGTTTATATCTATATCATTTTCACAATCAGTAACATTTACTGTGTTATAACACAATATATATATATATATATATATATATATATATATATATATACGGTGGATCTAAACCTTTTTTTCTGATATTTTCATATTTTTAACGGCCCGCGCTAGCGGTATCTAATCCCGACCACCACCAACCCCAATTGTCGGAGCTCCAACAACCTTCATCTGAGTTCTGATTTGGGGTGACATGGAGTGCCGCTGGCGCGGACCTTAGGAAATAAGAGAATATTAGATAAATGGGGTTTGGATCCACCGGAGCTCATGTTTGGGGTGAGTAGGGGTAGCATTGGTTTAGGTTTATATCTGTAATAGTTTCACAAATAATTAATGTTACTGTTTGTTAAAATGTTACATCGGCATCCCATGCGACCTCAAATCAGAGCTCTCATGAAGGTTGTTGGAGCTCCGACAAAGTGGGTGGATGGTGGTGGGGATTGGATGCCGCTGGCGCGGACCGTTAAAAACAAGATAATATCAGAAAAAAGAGGTTTCGTTATATGAACACGGTAAATGTTAATGTTTGTGAAAATTTTATTGATATAAACCTAACCCAATGCCACCCTTACTCATCCCAAATCGGAGCTCCGGGGGATACAAACCCCATTTATCTAATATTTTCTTAATTTCAGAGGTCCGCGCCAGCCGCACCCTATGCCATTACTACCCACCCAAATCATAGCTCTGATGAAAGTCATTGAATCTTCGACAATGGGGGTGGGTAGTGGTGGGGATTGAATGTCGCAGCGTATACCTTTAAAAATATGGTAATTTTGAAAAAAAAAGAGGTCTGGATATACCGTGTATATATATATATATATATATATATATATATTGTGTAATATTAACTCAGTAAATGTTACTGTTTATGAAAATGCTATATATATATAAAATTATTTCATAAATATATTAACACAGTAAGTGTTATTGTTTGTGAAAATGTCACAGATATAAAACTATTTCATTTTCTGGTGTATACAATAAAGTTTAATATCTATGATATTTTTACAAACAGTAGCATTTATTGTGTCGCTGGAACATCCGTACCAATATATATATATATAATATGCTCCTATTTTTAAAGTTCTGCGCCACCGGCACCCAATGCCAACCCTACTGACCCCAAACCGGTGTTCAAGAGGATCCAGATCCCATTTATCCAATCTTATTTTCAACGGTCCGCGCCAGCGGCACCCCATGACACTCCGGTCGATCGAAGACCTATTAGTCAAAAGTCTATTATTTTCAAAGGTCTGCGCCAGCGTCACCACATGCCACCCTACTCACCCCAAATCGGAGCTCTGACGAAGGTCGTTGAAGCTCCAACAATGGTGGTAAGGATTGGATGCCACTAGCACGAACCTTTAAATATAAGATAATTTTGAAAAAAAGAGGGTTTGGATCCACCGAATATATATATATATATATATATATATATATA
The DNA here is from genome assembly GCA_949130495.1 of Sambucus nigra. NCBI lineage: Eukaryota > Viridiplantae > Streptophyta > Magnoliopsida > Dipsacales > Adoxaceae > Sambucus > Sambucus nigra. Next base: position 103,608 of record CASBWL010000139.1, on the reverse strand, counting down.
TATATATATATATTGTGTAATATTACCACAGTAAATGTTACTGTCTATTTGTGAAAATATCACATATATAAAACTATTTCATATTCTAGTGCATACTGTAAAGTTTACTGTTTGTGTACATTTTTTTCTTTGGAATTTTATAGCCTTCATGGATCTTATTTGATATATCTCATCAAGCAGATTTCAAAAATAGTAATTTTGCGAAAAACAGATTTGTGAATCAAAAGTTATGATCATTTAAAGATTAACAAAAAAGTCCAACCACTTATGTAACTTCCTATAGGAAGTTACAGATGATTAGTTAAAAAAGGGTAAAATTGTGAAAAAAATCCCTAAAAAGTTGGAATAGGACCTATATGATTGTTGAAAAGTCAATAGAACTTATATGAATGTTGACCCGATAAAAGGGACTTAAAAATTCTCTTAATTTAACTAAAAAAATTTCCCGAAGACATGTAGAACTTTTTTAAATCACAATTTAAAAATTTTGGAATCCAAATCTTCAAAAAACACATGCATCTCCCAAACAAGTTCCCCCCCAAAGTAGACTCACACTCTCCCTCTCTCTATTAATCCTCTCCTACTCTCTCCCCCTTTCTCTCTTGAATTCTCTTAACCTAACCTGATCTACAATTCTCTCTAATCTCACCTTTTGTCACCCGAAAATTTCCAAATCCCTAAACTCAACAAACTTCCATCATTGAAGCCCCTAACTTGAGTCATGGGATCTCTGGTCATCTTCACAATCAGTGACATTTTTTATGTTAATGTTACACAGACAGTAAAATTTACCAGTTAAATAAATTGGTCAAATAATCTATAAACTCTCTCTCTCTCTCTCTCTCTCTCTCTCTCTCTCTCTCTCACACACACACACACACACACACACACAGATATATATATATATATACATATATATATTGAAAAAAGGAGACCTATTTTTAGTTTAACCCATTTAGTCGCTCAAACACCAATTTATCGAATATTCTCTTATTTTAAAAGGTTCACGCCAGTGGTACCCAATTCCACCCCTACACACCCCAAACTGGAGATCCGGTGGATCCAAACCCCATTTATCCAATGATCTCTTATTTTTATAGGTCCGCGCCAGCGGCAACACATGCGAGTTGTACCCACCACAAACCAAAAAATGATATAGTTTTTGTGGGTACCCAAAATTAAGATAATGGGCCTGGACGAGTAGTCCAATTTTGGCGGCCCAAAGTCTAGACCACCCCCCATCTCTTATTTAACTATGACCCGGTCTCTTCCCACATTCCCATTAAGGGAGGTTATGGGGAGTGGTGGAAGACGTGGGGGGATCCAACACCCCCATTCACCAAAATGTACATGTATATATTAAACCCTAGGTCCGGGGCGAAGGACAAGTTGTATTCTCTGTAACCACTCCCCGGAGTATATAGAAATAACACTGACTGCACCACCATGGACGTCAGCACATCTTTGCTGAACCACGTACATCCTTTGTTGTGTGATTGTCAGTTTACATTCCTTGCTCTTACTTGGTGATTACCTCTCTCGTATTTATTTGTGTTGCATAATAATTGTCACCACAATTGGCGCCGTTTGTGGGAATCGTTCATCTTTCCTTGAGAAGATTCCACACCACGAAATGAGTTTAAAATGTCTGGTCACAGTACCGATGCTCCCCAGGCAGGGGATATTTAAGAACCACCTGGTTCTCGCAGGATTAGATCTGAAGTTCGACGTTCAGGTCAGAGGGATCGCTTAGAAAGGCTATCCTCAAAAGAAAGCCAAGGACCAGCGAGATCCACGCAGATATCCAGATTGATTGATGCATACGAGGTAAGGCTCCACGAGCAAAGGGAGTTTTCTCGAAAATAAAAGGCTGAGAATGATCGCCTGAAAAGAAGACTGGAAAGATTAGAGAGAGAGCTTCATCATGATAATAGGAGACGTCAATACCGTACTCTTAGCCCTCAGGCGAGCAAATCTCGCAGCCGAGGAAGGAGACCTAGGCGAGCATCTCAAAAGGTGGAAGGAGACGAGTCAGACGACGACCTCCGCGAGCAGCTGCGAAAAGCCCGCCGTTACCAGAGCCCTACTCGCAGCAACGAGAACATACGAAATCTGGTCCACAGGGAGATGGACCAACATCCTGCCCACCATGGTACCAGATCGACTAGAGAACTCGCTAGGCGAGCTCTCAAAACCCAGATGAAGTCACCCTTCACAAGGGAAATTGAAGAAGAAGAAGCCCCCAAGAAATTTTCCATTCCAAGGTTCAAGATTTATGACGGTAAGACTGATCCCATTGATCACGTCAGGCAATACCGACAGGCCATGAACCTCTGGAACCACTGGGATGTGCTAATGTGCCGAATTTTTCCTTCGAGCCTGCATGATGTGGCACATAAATGGTTCGAAAGGCTCACCCATCTATCCATCAGGAGTTTTAAATCCTTGGCTGAGCTTTTTACGACCCGATTCATAACTAGTAGCTCCCATCCCAAAAGGATGGATGCTTTACTGATAATGAAGAAAACGCCTCAAGAGACATTTTGAGACTACGCGAAGAGGTACTGGGAGTTATTCAACGAGGTTGAGGATTGCTCGAAACAAGTGGCAGTGGCCTCTTTCAAAATTGGGCTGCCCAGCTCTTCCCTTCTTTACCAGTCCCTCACAAAGAAGGAGTTTATGACTATTGACAACCTAATGGCTCACATCGAGAAGTACACTAAGGTGGAAGATATCACCCGCCTCAGTGCAGGAGACAACGGCTGAGCTAGACTCATTGCCAAGGGCAGTGACAAAACTGAGAACCAGAAGAAAGGAGGAAAGAACGGGGGCAAGAACGGCTCCAAGAACGGAGGTAACAATGATGTGTCGAAAGCATTCCATGCGGTCAACACCATCTTCAAAGAACCAATTTACAAAATTCTCATGAAAATCAAAGATGAGCCATTCATCAAGTGGCCCAGGAAAATTGGAGGAGATTCCTCGAAGAAGAACAATGCGCTAAGATGCGCTTTTCACAAAGAGGGAGGACATAAGACCAAACATTGCAAAGATCTTAAGTCTCACCTCGAGGAGCTGGCTCAGTCCAGGCATTTGAACGAGTTTATGGAGAAAAAGGCGGAGAAAGTGGCTGACAATAGAGAGGTCACTACACCATAAGGAGAAATTAGTAACGAAATTTTTTTATGAATAGTAACGGATTTCGCCCGTTAAAACTTTCTAATGGACATAATCCGTTAGTAATGTTAGACAACCGTTGCAAATATTTAAAAAGTATAATTATTAATGTGTTTCCTAAAAAATACGCGTGGGCGGTAAAACTCCCCCTCTTATTTTGGTTGGTTTCAAGAGTTCAAGTTGTAATCGACCAACCCTCTCACTTGTCGTCGACCGTCTCAAATTTCCCATCCTCGATCATCCCTTCCACTCATCGAAACCTGCACGTGCACCATGAGGTTTTTGAAAACTCGGTATTAGGCTCAATTCCATTGATGATGTTGAAGCCATTCCGTCGAATTATCTTCACCCCAACACAGGTTTTTTTTATAATCCGTCCCTCTCATTCCCTGAAGATTACTCTCATATAAACCTCAAACTACCTCTATATACATACTAAGAATCTCATCCAGGTAATCATTCATTTCACCAACGCTTTTGCACTTGTTTTTATAATTTGATGCCTTAATTATTTATTACAAAGAAGGCTGAAAAAAGAAATTTGCAGGGATGAGCTCTCTGAAGATGTGCCTTTTGCACTCGTAGATGACGGTGAAGATGATTTGTTGATCGATTCAACTGATTCTAGACTAGCAGCCATGGGGGTTATAAGCTTCATACCTTGCTTTAATTGGTTGGTTAGCTTTATTATAATTTTTTTATGCCTTCTGATTCTTATTTAATGAGTTCGGTTTCTTTGTGGGTTTTAACCTAGGTCACATATTCGTACAACTTGTTTTGTTTTCTTATAATTCCGCCCTTGAAATGGAGGCATAATAAGTGACCTCGATTTATTTATATGCTTAGCTTGCTTATTTGATATGGTCGGAGCGTTCTCAATCTTAAATTCTACGAGTACACTTAGTATATCAAGTCTAACCTTTGTTATAACAAATAATTTCATGCTTTTTTTTTGTATATTCTGGTATTCAATACTATCTTGGGTTTTCATTTGATAGAAGGAGTTTTGTGTTTCAGCTCGGAAAGACTCAAGAGTCGACAATGAGGTTTCAGTTATTATTTGGGTCAAACGGACAAGATTTTGATTCCATCGCCAGGCAAGGAGATCAACGATGACCATCCAATTGATGGGTTTTGTTGCTCTTAAACCTCACTTACCACCCTCTCACTTTGTAACAACTTTTCTTGATTTTGGTATTATCATTTTTTTAATAATGGCATGTTTGATTGATTTATTTAAATTTCCACTCTTAATATTATATCGGGTTACTTGTTTTATCATCTATGTTTTTTGGGGATTGGTGGTGGTGGTGGCTGTGAAGGAAATTGGGTTGTTGTTGCTTGGTGATGACTTTTCGAGATGAGATAAATTTGATTGATCAGATATATTTTTTTCCCTGACTTCTTTTTTTATAATTCTTTTTTTGGTAGTTAATTTCTTTCTTTCTTTAATATTTTATTATGTTTTTTCTTGTGAGATCTCGTTGTGTTGAAGGTTAATCATTGGAGGATTGTTGATATGTAGTTGATCGCAGTTAGTGTGTAATTAATTATTTGTATATACATATATATAGCAAAGTATCTGTCAATATTTGCCCTAATTTTATATCCCTTGAAAAATGGCAAGCATATATGAATTATAACTCTTTAGAGACGCTTCTTGAAAACATTTGGTGTTGTAAAGATAAACATTTGAACGACACCAAATGGTATGTTTTATTTATTTCGTGTTGTTGGAATATATGGAAGGCTAGAAATTTGTATGTTTTTGAAATAAATAACACCTGCTCATGTAAATGTCTCCTTCAGTCGGACTTAGCTAATGACTTGCATTTAATCAAAGTGGCAATCAAGTGAGGACCAACAACTAAGAGTTAAATTCTGTGGCATTTTCTCTCTACAGGCAACGTAAAGTCAACACGCATGGGATTATTGTAGGTTCATCTCATTTCATGTAAGGACCAATAACTATGGGTTAACTTTAATTAGTATTCTTCTTTGTTAGTTATTCGCTATTTATGTTCTTGATTATGTGATTATTGCAGGTTCATCTCATTTCAAGTGGGGTTCATCCAAAAAAACTTCATTTTTTGCTCTCTGTTCGCATTTCTTATCTTTTGTAAGTGGGATCTTCTTATTTATTCATATATATATATATATATATATATATATATATATATATATATATATATGTGTGTGTGTGTGTGTGTGTGTGTGTGTGTGTGTGCGTGTATGTGTGTGTGTGTAAAGAGAGATATATTTCTAATTACGCATGTATTTTACCTTATTTATGTAAAGAGATATATTGCTAATTAGACATTTATTTTACCTTATTTATATAGTTTAATTATTTATGTGTGTTGCCTAATTGACTAGTAAACACCTTTTTTAATGTTAAAAATGGGAGTTGGGGGCGAAAACTGAAAACAACAATTTAGTAGATTAGATTTAGGTACAAACACATCAAGTGATACCAAAGTAACTTGTCTATACTAACTGCGCCATCATCGGACTCTCAGTTGGTCATTTGACTGGTATAAACTTCTTTTTAAGGTTAAAAATGGGCGTTGGGGGGAACATACTGAAAACACCAACCTAGCGGCCTAAAAATTGGTGCAAATACATCTGGTGATGCCAAAGTAACTTGTCTAAACTAACCGCGTCCTCATCGGACTCTCGGTTGGTCAAATTGACTAGTATACGCTTCTTTTGGGGGTTAAAAATGGGCGTTGGGGACGAAAGTTAAAAACAACTACCTAATAGCCTAGATATAGGTACAGACATATCAAGAAATATCAATTATCTTGTCTAAGGTAATCGCGTCCTCATCGGACTCTCGGTTGTCTAAATTAACAAATATACGCTTATTTTGGGGTTTAAATGTTTCTTTTCGGGTTTGAAATGGGCATTGGGGAGGAAAACTAAACACAATTACCAAACTATTTGATCAATCCGAATAGTACAACATATAAACACTAATTAAGCTTATCTCGTCACTGCCAAATTATTGGCTACATGCATTGATAAAGACACTCTTCTTTACATTTTAGATCGTAAAACAATAAAAACGATCTTCTTCTAGCAATAGGGATTCCAAACTTAAAATTTCTCCATGAATGTTGATGTTTAATCATGTATAAACAAGAAATGAGATCGAGGGAAGGGTATATCTTTTTTGTGTTATGCCATAAACATAAAATTTTAACAACACATAAGGCAATAGAAAGCTAATAAGAGTATGCTAATCAATACCAAGCTCCAACTGGACAATGATGAAAGCTCACTCCAATCATGTAACCAATTATAACAGAAGTTAAATTAACACTCATTATGCTAATTGACATTAAAATTAAGATGAATAACTAGTATAAAATTATATAAGGGAAGCATTTAGTCCTAAATCCAATGAGTTGGAGAATACACGGGGTCACTAAATCTGGTGAGTTGGAGACTACAGTTTAGCTTATTTGCAGCATCACCATCTTTGATAAATTCTCTTGTAGTACATTTCAAATTATCTTAAACCTCATCTCCCAATTCCAGCTGACTCACGCCCCTCCTGCATGCTAATCAGGGGAATTCCATTCATCTTTAACAACACAGAAGCACATAGAAAGCTAATAAGAGTACGCTAATTAGTACCAAGCCCCAACTAGACAGTGATGAAGGCTCACTCCAATCATGAAACCAATTATAAAAGAAGTTTAATTAACACTGATTGTGCTAATTGGCATGAAAATTAAGATGAATAACTTGTATAAAATTATATAAGTGAAGCATTTAGTCCTAAATCCGGCGAGTTGGAGAATACACGGGGTCACTAAATTTGGTGAGTTGGAGAATAAGGTTTAGCTTATTTGCATCGTCACCATCTTTGATAAATTCCCTTGTAACATGTTTCAAATCATCTTGAACCTCATCTTCCAATTCCAGCTGACTCATGCCCCTCCTGCTCTTCAAATGGTAAAAATCAATAAGGTCATATGACCGTCCATGAGAAATCTGAGCCTTTGCTTTGATTTCTTCTGTTTCCCGTATCTATTTGTCGAAAAGCATTTTAGCAAAACTGTCACGGCAAGACATCAAACATATCTTCCTGATCTCATCCCCAGTGTTGTATAACAATCTGATGCAAATGACAATTATGCCATAAGAATCATTGTCAATTGGACTGAAGATGATTTAAGTCAACAATGTCAAATAAATACTATTTGACTTTATATCACATGAAACATGATGAGCAACACTGAATTGTACACGAGGAGTTATAAGTCATATTTTTTATTTAAAAGGTGACGTAATTTCACAGAGTTATGAAATATAAGATTTGTAACACATGCATTATGCCTTCAAAGTTATGCATATAGAGTAAACAGTATATGATAACTTCATCACAAGTGCAACTAACTAGGGAAAATTAGATGAGAGATGTTTATTTTTTATTTCTTAGGAATTCGGTGGGTGAAGGAATTAGCGAATTTTATCATATTTTTGGACAGTCGAAGCTACTAATAAGTAGGGGTGGACACAGGATGGGCTTAGGCGGGCTTGGGACAGGACTGCTCTATATCATAAGGACCATTGTGGTTGTCCAGGCCTGAATCAGGCTTGATCTATATAATTTTATTTGTATCTATTTAATGCACCTAACATTATTATTTAAGATTCTGTAAATTATAAAATAAACCATAATAACATATCAAATGTAAATTGAAAACTTATGAAACGTAAATTGAAAACTTATCCCAATTATTTTAGGTTATTGTGTTCCTCTCCGTCTTAAAAACTAACCTACAAAAGTATATAAAGCATGATATCATATTATAATATATACATAACATATGCATATATATAATGTTTTTTAGGCCTCGGGTCGGGTCAGGCCTATTCGTGCTTGCAAACGCTTACCAGGTCTACCCATGAAAAAATCAAGCTGAATTTTTTTTGCCAAGTATGCTTTACAAGCCTATTTAACTATCCCAAAAAGGCTATATTTTTGTCGAGCGGACCTGTCAAGCAGGGTTACATGAAGTGTTGACAGATCTGGAGTGGGTTACCTATAACAAAATGGCTTGTTCTTGCATATGAGGTTTCTGGCAGAGACCATGATCAATAATGATTGAGTTGATGCTTTGTTGACTTTAACAATTGATGGTTGAACCTCTTTCAATCTCAGGACAAGCTTTGTTAATGTGCAGGCCACCCCAATGAAGAAGTCGCTTTTAAGAAGAAGGGATATCAGATTTACTGCGGATAATGATTTGTGAACGACATAGGCTGCACTCTAAGTTGTATAAGTCCCATAAAAAATTATAGCAGGTCTTTTCAATGAAGCAATTATGGAGTTTACTAGCTGGGATATTTTTGATGAATCAATAGCCTCCCCTTCTTCGGAAGCCACATAAAAAGGTCTATCACCAAGGCATTGCTTAATGGTTTCAATGCCACTTTCAACTTCAGACAGAGAGATGCAATATTCTCCTATAATCTAAAGAGCATAAGAGCAAACTTGTGCAGCCCAGATCTGGAAGAAAGTGTCTAACAACCTTGTTATGATAAAAAACCTTAAATTTTAATTCTAAACAATCAGGCATTTATTTATATAATATTAAAAAACTCAAAAAACCTAGCTAGCTATATCCATAGCCAAAATCCAGTTTGATCGTCGATGCTGCAAAACATAGTGTAGAAGCATTCTTCTTTTATAACTGTTTAATCAATTGTTTGGTACTGGAAATCTGGTTTTGATGAGTTGTGAAAGTCCTGTATCACACTAGTTAGAAATAAGTGCCTATATGTAGGATGGGTAGATAGTGGGCTCTCAATTTCATATTGTGTCATTGAGATATCTAGCTTTATATCAGAGATGTTTTCACTTCCACAATGTACATTTAATTCTCCTAAATCACAAAGCTGCAGATATCAATGCCCTTTTTGGCTTCCGAATTGAATGCATATAACACATGGTATTGTCATGTATGTAAATTTGTGAGGATGTGTTTGGGAACTCCAATTCCATGCCTTTTTAATTGGAATTGGAGAATTCTCAGTGTAAAATTAAAAGTTGGAACTAAAAATATTTGAATTTCAATTCCAAGGTATGGAATTGTGGTTCCTAAGCACACCCTTAGTATTTTTATATATCACGAGTAATCTCTATTGACTTAATGACATGCTAAATAGGGTGAGGGGGATGGAATCTGGGCATGGCATCAGATAAATAGACTGTTTAACTGGCTTCGTCTGGCAGCTTTAATTGAGAAAAAATAATATATATGCATGGTGGTATTGGAAGGTCAATAAATCATGTTGAACAAATTGAAAATCTTCAGCGTCCAATTTCAATAGAAGTGGGTTGAATTGTTCTCTTGGATTTGTTATGGTTAGTGTATGCCATACTGTTCTATAATTCTGATGTCTTGAATCCTTGTGTTTTTCTGTTTGTCACGTGTTTACTTTATTGATTTTTGTATGTAGGATTGACCCCACTGGAAATGATAGTGTGGAGGGATTACGCCCAAATGTAAGAGGTCCTGGATTGGTTACTTTTGGCGCGAGTGTTATTTTTCATTATTGATATTCTTGTAGGTATTTTTCAATTTTAATTCTTTGAAAAACATTTGACTTTTATTACAAGTAAGAAAAAGAGTGGTAGGATAAATGAGTGATTTGGTGAGGTGCTCTCTTACTTTTCCTTTTTTTTTCCATGAAATTTCTTACCAGTCCCCCAATTTATTGGATTCAATAAATAACTAGAAAAGTAAGTCTCCCATTAAATCACACTTTTCGTTTTCCACTAATTTTACCAACTTTTTATCAAATTCATTTTTTCATAGAATCCAATTTTTAGGGGTTGGGTAACGAATATTTTGTTTTTATAGAAAATTAGGAATAGATGGAGCACGTGCCAAATTTAAGACTATTATTATATGAGAATATATATGTTGGAATCATGTACAACTAAAGTAAATTAGTATATAAAGTAAAAGTATTTTTCATGAAAATAATGTAATGCCAGTCAGACCCATCCTTAGAGAGATAGTTATGAGCATCTTGATATTCTTCAAAACAGTTCATCTAATCTTTTCAATTGATTTGGTAAAATTTTATATTTTGGCTGCCGATATCCATGAGATTATAAAAAATTATTTGCTATTCCATGTTAGACATGGGAAGGGACGCATCTTTGGTTTATTGGTTTTTCTATATCAATCGGTATTTCATCTAAAATGATTCTTTGTTGCAGTTTGATCATGTGATGGAGTTCTGTAACAACAATGATCTTTAATTGATTGTATAGACCCAAGAATGTGTAATGGACGGCTTTGAGCGTTTTGCTCAAGGACATTTGATTACTCTTTTCTCGGCCACCGATTACTATGGTACGCCCTTTCCACCTCTAGAATTATTCATGGAGCTTCTTAGAGGTGTTTCTGCCTATCCATGTGGATTTTTAGGGCCCAATGGGACAATTACTTTAGGGCCCTTGTATACACACGCGCTTTTTAATTAAAAATTAATGTTTACATATCGAGAAGTTAGAGTAGCTAAGAAGAAAGACAAATACATTTACAATCAAAATTAATCTACTAAATAACAGTAGTAGAATATGATTAATGATGATTGGGTTCTTTTATATTTCGTAAGTTTGAGCTTTTGACTCGTTTGCGTTTGGGACTTTATATTGCACTTAATTTAAAAAATTTAGCCCAAACGAACAAAAAGTAAATTTGATGAACTATATGATAATATTCTGTACTTGGCTCCTCAATCACTCGGGAGACAAAGGCAATGACCTTAGTTACTTTGGGTTAGGTTGGGTTATGCATTTAAATAAAGCTTCATCACACCCACCCACCCCCATATAAATTTTATTTGGGCTATTATTGTAGGTATTGCAAATAATGTCGGTGCCATATTAGTTTTGGGTAGAGATCTTGTAGTGGTTCCGAAACCCATACATCCATTGCCACCAGCACTCTTATCACTAGAAGCATCACCTAAACGCCATATAGAATATATAGGTATGCGGGTGCTATTTCTCAATCTTCTTTTCTCTACTTTGATATTATTTTTTTCTTTTCTTTCTCTTTGGGTCATTTGTTTTTTTGGCCTTAATTTTTAGGCCATAATTGACTTTAATCCAAGTTTTCGTTTATTGAATGCGCTCACTTTTTTTTTCTTTCCATTATGTCATTTGACCGTTATAGATATAGTCGTTGACTGAATTATCCTCGAACATTATTATGTGATTTTATATAAATAGATTCTATTCAATTGATTTTTATAAATGTAGTGTTTGTTATTTAGTGTTGTATTAAAATCGGGAACCATATTATTAATTGACCTAATGTACACACTGCGCTGGATGAAATAGTTAAATATCAAGAGCATAACTGAACTTGTCCATCTCTTCACTTTTTTTCTTCTTTCTATCAACCTTTTTTGTTTAAATTTTTTAACTTGGGGGTTCAAACTACCAATCTGAACCATAATATTAAGAACATTATCTTTTGGACACTTTCGTATTTTTTATTTATTTGTTGAACTTCACTTCATTTGTGGAAAATTGGTTTAGTAGTGTTAGATATAAAAAAAGAGGTTAACTCTCACTATTACTTAGTGGAGGCACTTTGTTTTTAAGGGGTTCGTATTTGGTATCGTGGAGGTGGTGGATTGTAGAATCGCTATATTGGTGTGGATTTTAGTTTGGTATATTGCTTCTCTGATTTTTGACATTTTGAGGGAAAAAAGATTCCTTTTCCCACTTCAATCTTTTTAATTGGCGGCAATAGTAGTATGCATAAATCCATCTGATGAACAATCCTGTGTTGTTTTGACACATGGCCAATAATTTAATTATTTATAGTTTTGATTTGAAATGATGTGCCATTTTAATTTCTTGTGTCTTTTAATTAAAACAAACTTCATATAATTTAGTTTTTTCCAATACTAAGATTGATTTTGTTCGACAGGTTCTTATTGTGAAATATGAAGATTACTTCTGGGAGAATGAATTCAACTTTTGCAAGAAATATCATGAAGACTACTTTGGGGAGAATATTATGTTTAGAATTTTAAAGTTGTTAGACTTCGTTTTGACTACTATTATGGTTATGGGCTAAATGGTTTGTCTTGTACTACATTTTGTTTTTGAAATTTTAATGGTTATGAATAAAATATAGTTTTAGATCAGTTTAATGTCATTGAAATATTTTTTGTCATCGAAATGTAGTTTCATACATTTTGTCACGTGTGTTTATGTTTTCAGTGAATGTTGTGGGTGTTGGTTAAGTGTAGTGCATTACCATTTGTTGAGCGAATTTTAACTAGTGTATTTATATCTATTTATTTAATGAGAAATTAATAAATTTTAAAAAATATATTAATATTGCTAATGGACATTAACCGTTACAAATCAAAACATTCGTTGCAAATATATGACAGTCCTAATCCATTGCAATGTATTTTGTAACGGTTTGCATCCTTTACAAATTCTATATTTGTAACGGATAAACATCGTTATAATTTAGTAAATCCGTTACTAATATATAGTATGTGTACCAAAACTAAATCCGTTACAAAATCAATTGTAACGGATTTCGTCCGTTACAACTATTCATTTTGTAACGGATTTTATCCGTTACAAATTTTGTTAGTAAAATAAATAACGCCAATTTTCTAACGGATTTAATCCGTTACAAATATTTTTTGTAACGGTTTTTGCCCATTACAATTGTCCTGTTTTGGTGTAGTGGGTGAGACTTGACAACGTGCTCAAAGATGACGCTGTGCACGAGTTCGCGGTAATTCACGGGGCATTCGACGCCAAACAGATCCAAGGAAACTCAGCTTGAATGGAGATGAAGAAACTTACAGCGGTAATGCAGGCCTTTCAGATCGATCCAACAAAGTCGCAGTCAGGAAAGCGTCGACGAGCAGATGACGTCAACTATTACAAGCATATTATTTTCACAGATGAAGATATGGTGGGCGTAGAACCCCACATCACGATGCCCTGATCATTACCCTCATAATAGCTAACTTTGACGTCGACAAATTACTCATCGACCAAGGAAGCTCATCCGAGGTAATGTATCTCAACCTATTCAAAAAATTGAGGTTGAGCGTCGCCGACCTAAAGGAAGCTATTGTCCCTCTAGTTGGTTTTGCTGGAAAAATAACTATGCCCCTGGGTAAGATTGTACTACGAGTTTGCACGGGAATCGTCTCTAAGATGATTGAGTTTTTGGTGGTGCGCAACGACTCACCATACCAGGCCATCCTTAGCAGGGGGTGGCTCCATGCAATGAAAGCAGTCTCCTCGACCTACCATCATAAACTCAAGTACGTAACTGAGCGAGGAGTAATGGAGATCCATGGCGATCAAGCGATGTCAAGAAGGTGCTTCATAGCAGCCATCCGACCAAAGCTAGAGAAGAAGGACAATCAACCCAGCGAGAAAGTTAAAGAAGGTCTGACACCTTCTAAATAACAATTAAAGTACGGAAGACCTGGAATAGAGGAGACCAGGCTCCTCCCCTCTAAGCGGGTCGTCGAGGACCTGGTAGAAGTTACGGCTGTAAATGGCGACAGTAATAGAGTCTTCCTGATTGGAGCATCTTTCACTGACCAGGAACAGAAGGAATTGACAACTCTGCTGAGACGCAACGTAGACGTTTTCGTATGGGAACTATACGACCTTCCTGGAATCGATCCCAGTATGGTCTGTCATCAATTACATGTCAACCCCACCTTCAAACCAATCACGCAGAAGGCACGGTGAATTGCACCCAATAAGGCTAAAGCGATAGAAAAAGAAGTTGAAAAACTGCTGGATGCAGGATCCATACGGGAAGTACAATTCCCCAAGTTGTTATCCAACCCAGTAGTAGTTCCGAAGAGCAACGGGAAGTGGAGAGTTTGCATCGAATTCACTGACCTCAACAAAGCGTGCCCTAAAGATAGTTTCCCCCTCCTAAAAAATAGACCAACTAGTAGACTCCACTGCAGCTCACGAGCGAATGAGTTTTCTGGACGCATACTCAGGGTATCACCAGATCCCCTTATATTCCCCAGAACAGGACAAAACGACGTTCATCACAATAGTTGGGCTATACTGCTATAAGGTCATGCCCTTTGGGCTCAAGAATGCAGGGGCAACCTATCAGAGGTTGGTCACCAAGATGTATAAGGACCAAATGGGAAACACCATGGAATTCTACATCGATGACATGCTCGTTAAAAGTAAGAAGAAAGAAAATCACCTCTCAGACCTGTCAAACACCTTTGAAATCCTCAGGAAGTACCAAATGAAACTTAATGCAAGAAAGTGTTCTTTCGGTGTCCAGTCAGGAAAATTTCTTGGGTACTTGGTCAGTAAGAGAGGCATAGAGGCTAACCCAGACCAGATCAATGCAATTAATAGGGTACAACCACCTCAAATAATCTGGGACATACAGAAGCTCACTGGTATGCTCGTCGCCTTAAATCGCTTCATCTCTAAATTCTCCGAGAAATGCAAGCCTTTCTTCCAACTTCTGAAGGGGAAAAAAATGGTAGAATGGAGCCCAGATTGCTCGCGAGCATTGGTCGAGCTCAAATCTTACTTAAGCTCTCCACCACTACTCATCATACCACGGCAAACAGATTCTTTGTACCTGTACCTCTCTGTTTCCAACCACACTGTCAGTTCTGCGTTAATATACGAGGTTGCAGGAATCCAGCACCTATTTATTATGCGAGCAAGACCCTACTTGAGGCCAAGGAGAGGTACCTACCGCTGGATAAGCTCTCCTTCGCACTAGTAGTGGCCTCGAGGAAGCTGAAGCACTATTTTAAAGCCCACACTATCATCGTCCTTACATCGTACCCCCTTAAGGAAGTTCTGAGGAAAGCGGATTTGCCGGGCAGGCTGTCTAAATGGTCAGTCGAGCTCGGGCGATTTGACATCCAATTTCAACCGAGGACCTCAATCAAGGGGCAGATCCTTGCTGATTTCATAGCCAAATTCACGGGCGAGGAACTTTCCAACCAACCTCAACCAACAACGTAAAAGGAGAACCAAGAAATAGAGGAAACCTGGAAACTATTTGTTGATGGAGCCTCCAACTCAAAGGGGGCAGGGGTAGGCATTTTCCTTGTTACTCCAGAAAAAACAATCCTTGAACAAGGAATTAGGCTTGGATTTGCAGCCTCCAACAACGAAGCATAGTACGAAGTTTTAATAGCCGGCCTCAAGAAGGCGCACACGTTGGGAGCAAAACATTTTCAAGTGTTCGGTGATTCCCAATTAGTTTCCAATCAGATAAGTGGAAACTACAATACAAAAGATGAAAGAATGGCAGCTTACCTCACCTTAGTGAAAAAACAAATGGCGAGCTTTGAAGAGATCAAGGTCCAGTAGTTTCCTAGTGGGAAAAATAGCCATGCTGATGCCCTAGCATCCCTAAGTTCGGCAGTTGACTCCGACCTAAAAAGAACCATCCCCATCGATTTCCTCACTCATCCGAGCATCCGCGATGGAAAACCACCAGACGTGGAACAAGTACTCCAGGTGGGACCAACTCCCAGCTGGATGGACCCCTTAAGGGACTATTTAAAGGATGACACACTCCCAGATGACAAGAAAACTGGCCACTAAATAAAAGTCAAAGCTGCTCGCTTTCACTTATCACCAGAGGTCAACTTGTATAAGAGATCCTTCTCCGGACCCTACCTCCAATGCGTTCACCCAGGGAATATCAAGCAAGTTCTACATGAGCTTCACGAAGGCGTCTGTGGAAGCCATATCGGAGGAAGATCTCTAGCATTTCGAGTAATGAAAGAAGTCTATTGGTGGCCATATATGCAAAGGGACTCTGCGGTATATGTCCGCAAGTGCCTGAAATGCCAACTTCACGCTCCTATGGTCCACCAACCAGCTAGCGACCTAAAACCACTAACTAGCCCATGGCCATTCGCCCAATGGGGAATTGACATCATGGGACCACTGCCCACTGCCACGAGAAATCGCAAATATCTGTTGGTTACAACTAACTACTTCACCAAATGGATCGAGGCGGAACCCCTGGCAAACATCCGAGATGTAGATATGATAAGATTCATATAGAGAAACATAATCACTCATTTTGGCATCCCCAGAAACATCATCATCGACAACTGAACACAGTTCGAAAGCGGCTCTTTTCAGAGTTTCTGTAACGAGCACGAAATCAGACACCACTACAGCTAGGTAGCCTACCCTCAGAGAAATGGCTAAGATGAGGCTTCCAACAAGACTGTGATCGACGGACTAAAGAAAGCGATTAGAGCGAGCCAATGGTGCATGAGTAAATGAATTACCACATATTATATGGGCTTACCGAACCACTCCTCGACGGGCAACAGGAGAAACCCCATTTTCGCTGACGTATGGGATGGAAGCAGTCATCCCACTAGAAGTAGGTTTGCCAACAATGAGATCCAAACTTGTCGACTAGGGCCATAATGATGCAGCATTGCTCGCTGAGCTCGACCTAGCGGACGAGCGCCGAGAGTTAGCCCTAGTAAAACTAGCGAACTATCAATAACAGCTCGCAAGACATTACAATAAAAGGGTCAACCCAAGGGCATTCCAAGTTGGGGACTACGTCCTGAGGAAAGTATTGGGTAGCACAGTAAAACCATCAGATGGCAAGCTAGGGACAAACTGGGAGGGACCCTTCAAGATAACAAGAGACGATATACAAGGGCCCCTATCACTTGGAAACGATGGAAGGCAGAGAAATACCACGAGCATGGAACGTAGCCAATCTCAAGAGATTCTATTTTTAGATCTTTCTTTTATTCTTTTGTTATGAAACTAGAAGTTCATTTTCCTTGTCATTAATGAAAGTTTTTTAAAATGGTTGCATTCTAATGAGTAACAACTATACGAGCTTTATCGCACATCCTTTCCAAATAACAGACACATTGATCATCACATCATAGCAGGGAATCGTCCCTCCTCAGGTTATCGTTACGAAACACGAAAGACCTCTTGACA
The DNA here is from genome assembly GCA_949130495.1 of Sambucus nigra. NCBI lineage: Eukaryota > Viridiplantae > Streptophyta > Magnoliopsida > Dipsacales > Adoxaceae > Sambucus > Sambucus nigra. Next base: position 86,405 of record CASBWL010000139.1, on the reverse strand, counting down.
TTGCCCCTGGAAATATATGAAGCCCTACTGGAGATCCTAAGGCAAAGTGGCCAAATCTAAACTGGTCACCAAACCTTCTTTGGTTAAATAAAATCCTGATCTGATGGAATATCCAACACCAGGTGTGTCCTCGCCAATTGCCACACTTAGGCCTAAGGGAATATGATGACATGACCTAAAAGGTAAAGTGGGGAACAATGGTATCCTGATGTTATACTGGACTGGGAGGACACTTGCGTGATAATAAGAACTTAGAAGATCAAGAAGGAATGAGAACTTAGAGAAAATAATGCACTTGTTTAGTCGGCTAAATTATCCCAAAACATAAATTTTATTAATCCACTATTTTTACAATAATGATGATACATGTTTAGTCGGTGATCTCGCCCAAAGCATTTACACTAAAAAAATTACACAAAGAAACTACTAGCTAAATACTAATGGGGATGAGGCCTCTGAGCAAGATAGTCAGCCACTTGGGCTCGTCGTCCGTCATCGGGATAATGGGCTAACTCCTCCTCAACCTCGTTGGCATCCGACTCCAGCAGCTACCGAGGGATGGCATCAATAGGTATCCACTGATCATCCCTTTGAAAGGGATTAGGCATCCATGTAGAGGGGGAGATTTCATGGCGATACGAGAGCATTGAATTTCTTGGAACTTGCATCTGCCTCAATGCACTCAACCATCCCCTGATGAAGGCGAGCTCCTCAAACTCTGTCAACCTTGTCGGAGCATCTTGCCAACCCTGATCGTAACCGTCGGCCCATACTCACCGAGGTCCTTTTTTAAACAAGTGCCGCAGCCGAGTAACATCCCTTTGGAGCCAAGCAGCGATCACATATGCTCGCTGAAAGTCACCACAAAGCTCTTCCATTTCCCTATCTCGGCTCCTGGTGCTCCTGCCAGCTCACGTCGATGAAGAACCTCGCAGCAGAGGGTGAATATCTCTCGAGCCAGCCCTAGATTGCATTGATGAAGAGCCTCGCAACACTGAAGGGGAGGTGCTCGATGCGTGTTCCCTAAGTCACGATACCTCTTGCCTTAAAGCTTCATTTTCTTGCTGAAGCATCTCACCAACCTGGTTGATCTCGGATACATCGAGAAGCTTTGATCTTAACGCATTCACCTCTTCTTGCACTGAAGCACCAACCTCTTCCATCTCCTAGAGACTGTCTTTCAACTTGGCCATAAGTTCAGACTGATCCTTATACTTCTGATTCCTAAACCTAAGGGATTTGCAAAGCTTAACGAATGCCTGATGAACCTGAGGACTCGTATTAGGACCAAGGGTCCTGCCTAATTGAGACGTGGCAGGAATATATTCTTCTACATCAACCAACTACAAGACATAAGAAAGCACCGAAACGATAGACAGAATCAGTGCACTGGGAAAAAGAAACCATTTCATTAATAAGAGTTGAAATTACATCGAACGACAAAAAGAAAGTTTACAGACAGAAAAAGAGAAAATACAAAGTAATCCTAGAAGGTAACTAGTTAGCAACCTCAGGTTGCCCAGAGGTCGATGGTTGTTTCCCTCTGTTAGCATCAGCAGGAGAACCGCCCTCAGCAGGGGTAATCTCTTTTGCCACAACAAGGGAAACATCAACAGAGGTTGTCTGGGGAACAGGGTCAGCGCCTTCGACAGCTGGGTAAGGGGCTTCATCTACAACTGACCTCAGCCTTGGGTCGTGTTCATCAAATAGAGGAGATGCAACATCCACTCCGGCAACTATGAGGGCCTTATACCAACCCTTCTTGAAGTTCAGACGACTAATATAGCCTATCTGAACTTCAGCATCCTCGTATGCTGCAGTACAACTAGAATTGTATGAGTCCTCCTTGGCAGTAACCGCCTCAGACTCCTTTTTCTTCAGCTCCTCAGATAACACTCTATTCTCTTCTCCGACAGCCATCTTGCTCGAGCAAACCAGGTTGTAGGCTTATCGCAGCTCTATCAACTCCTTTACTGTTGCATCCTTATCCCGATTGGCAGTAGCGAGGGACAAATTAGATGATATCCGAGCAGCATTAACTGCCTCAAAACCAGCCTCGAGCTCTGCACCCTTTGACCTTAGGGCACTATTTTCTTTCTCCAGCACACCATTTTTCTTCACCAGCTCATCGCGAGAACAATAGAGCATGGAAAAGTCAGTCATGAACTGCAGGAAGAAGAAAACATTAGAAGAAGGAAATGATTAAATTCATTAAAACATTGAAAAGAAAGCAGTCTTACCAGGGCAAGCCTCTGACTAGCCTGTAGGGACAGTTCATCAGACCCCAATGTCCTTTGGCGATCGGCATGGAGAACTGCTCTCTCGAGCAGCACGGGGGCCAACTGAGGGGAAATAGCAACTGAAGCCCCCTTAGGCAGAGCAGGCACTGGGACCAAGGCTTTCCCAACCTTCGTCCTGGCTTCCATCTTCCTCCTCTCTTCCTCTTTCTCCCTTTCCAGTCTTCTCCTCTCCTCCGAGCTCTTCTTCTCCTCTACCTTCTTTCTCTCCTCCTCCTTCTTTCTCTCTCTCTCTCTCTCTTACTTGCTCTTCTTCTTTACTCTTCCTCTACTGCTCCTGAGCAGAAGACTGAAAACCAGTAGCCACGACCCCAGAGTTAGACTTTTGCTTCTTCGAACTCTGTGCGAGAAGCATATGGTCTTCATCATCATCCCGAATTAAATTTTTCTCGGAGGAGCCATGTCCTCACTTGAACTACTAGATGTGCTCGACGAATCTCGAGCTTCAGAAACTTCCCCACGTTATGAGGAACTGCTACTACTGGAGCTCCTTCCACCCAAATGTCTTACAGCACCTACGATATCACTTTCAGAGCTGCTCTCCTCCTCATCCAACTGGATAGGATCCTCAACAGTATCTTCAAAGGTATCAAACTCGGGGATACTATCCACAGGCCTTGCTATAAAACTGGAGCCAACGTTCTTATATTCGAGCAAAAAAGCAGCAGACTGAGGATGCTCGCCGTCAGCTGAAGGCTCCCTGATATTCCAGGCCTTTACCAATTCGGAGATACAAACCTCTCTGAGAGAAGGTTCCAAATTCTTCGACCTCGCTGAAGATAAAATAGAGAAAAGTCAAAAAGATCACAAGTCAACAGAAATTGAAAGAACTGAAAAAAGTCTACCTATGTATTCTTCCCCAAAAAAGGGCATGGAGAACCTATCAGCCCTCGACCCCACAAATTGGGGGGAAAACTGCCAATTTCTAGCAAGGAAGCCCTCTTGCCAATAGTCCTTATGGGAATCAGGTAGGTTTACTACCAATACCCTGTCAGGACTCCTAGCCTTGAGATAAAGAACACCAGAACTGGTTCGAGAGAAAGAATAACAGAAACAGACCTCGACGAGCCCTAACCTAGTACCATATAACTGATTAATCCTATAAACACCATTAATTATCTTCCATACATTGGGCGAGCGCTGTGCAGGGGAAATATTGAAATAGCCAAAAAAGTGCAAGAACAGATTATTGGGAGGAAAAGTGAGTCCCCCCTGGGAAAGCAACAAAACGTGGATCCAATGGGCATCTTCTATCTCTCTAACGTTTCTAGGGGGGAAGCACAACACTCAATATCTACCCACTCAGGGATGTTATAGAACTTCCTAAATTCAGAGACCGACCTATACCCAATCTTCGCCATTGGAAAACCCTAGATAACTACAAAGAAAAGACACAGGAAACTTACAAGATGGAAGTTCGAACAATGAAGAAGCACGAGCCCAAACGATAAGGAGGCAATAGGAATGGAAACTGAGAGAAGAAAGTTCGAAGTGCTAGATCTCACAAGGAATGGAAGAATGTTGGAAAGATTGAAATGACGATCGAAAAGTGGCTATTCCAGAAAACCTTTAAGTGTTGCTAATCATAGTGCACAAAATACGAAGCGGGTGCCACCAGAATCAGCTTCACAACTCTCAAAGAATTGCACAATGTACAAAAAAGCCATTATGACTAATCATTTAAATTTATTGAGCCCAATACATGGCCCAACAAACTTAGCTGCAATTATGGGTACCCAAAATTAAGATAATGGGCCTGTACGAGTAGCCCAATTCTGGCGGCCCAAAGTCTAGACCCCCCATCTCTTATTTAACTATGACCCAGTCTCTTCCCACGTTCCCATTAAGGGAGGTTATGGGGATAGGTGGAAGACGTGGGGGGATCCAACACCCCCATTCACCAAAATGTACATGTATATATTAAACCCTAGGTCCGGGGCAAAGTACAAGTTGTATTCTCTGTAACCACTCCCCGGAGTATATAGAAATAACACTGACTGCACCACCGTGGACGTAGGCACATCTTTGGTGAACCACGTACATCCTTTGTTGTGTCATTATCATTTTACATTCCCTTCTCTTACTTGGTGATTACCTCTCTCGTATTTATTTGTGTTGCATAATAATTGTCACCACAGTTTTATATCTGTGATATTTTTTTAAATTTTTATGAAATTGTCACATTTTCTTGTGAACACAATAAACTTTAGTGTACGGACCAGAAAATGAAATATTCTTATATCTGTGACATGTTCACAAACAGTAACATTTACTGTGTTAAAATAATTTTATATATGTGTCATTTTCAGAAACAGTAACATTTATTGTGTCAATATTATACACACTGTAAAATTTATTGTGTTGGTCAATATATATATATATATATATATATATATATATATATTGTAAAAGAGATGCCTATTTTTAGTTTAACCCATTTTGGTCGTTCAAACACTTATTTATCCAATATTCTCTTATTTCTAAAGGTCCGCGCCAGCAGCTCCCCATGCCACCCCTACTCACCTCATACGAGAGCTCTGGTGGATCCAAACCACTTTTTTTTCGATATTCTCTTATTTTTAAAGGTTCGCGCTAGCGACACCCAATCCCCATCACCACCCATCCCATTGTCAGAGCTCCGACGACCTTAATCAGAGCTTCGGTTTGGTGTGGATAAGGGTAATATGGGTGCTGTTGCCGCAGATATTTAAAAATAAGAGAATATTGGATAAACGGTGTTAGGATCTACCGGAGCTCCGGTTTGGGGTGAGTAGGGGTGGCATTGGGTTCCGCTGGCACAGACCTTCAAAAATAAGAGAATATTGGATAAATGGGGTTGGGATCCACCGGAGGTCCAGGTTGAGGTGAGTAGGGGTGGCATTGGGTGCCATTAGTGTGGACCTTTAAAAAGAAGGGAATAGCGGAAAAAAGTGGTTTGGATCCACCGGAGCTCTCGTTTGGGGTGATTAGGGGTGGCATGGGGAGCCGCTGGCGCGGACCTTCAATAATAAGAGAACATTGGATAAATAATTGTTTGAGGGATTAAATAGGTTAAAGTAGAAATATGTGTCTTTTTTACAATATATATATATATATATATATATATATATATATATATATATATATATATATATGAGATTATAAATTATTTGACCCATTATAGATTATTTGACCCATTTATTTAACCTATAAATTTTACTAGCTGTATAATATTAACACAAAAAATCTCATTGTTCGTGAAAACGTCATAGATATAAGACTATTTCATTTTTTAGTGCAGACAGTAAAGTTTACTGTCTGTGTAATTTTTTTTCTTTGAAATTTTACAGGCTTCATGGGTCTTGTTTGATAGATCTCGACGAGGAGATTTCAAAAATAGTAATTTTGTGAAAAATGGGTGTCATTCGCTCGAACCTTTAAAAATAAGAGAATACTAGAAAAATGGGTGTTTAAGCAACTAAATGGGTTATACAAAAAAAATTCTTTTTTCAATATATATATATATATATATATATATATATATATATATATATATATATATATAGAGAGAGAGAGAGAGAGAGAGAGAGAGAGAGAGATTATTTGACCTATTTATTTAACCAGTAAATTTTACTATTTGTGTAATATTAACCCAAAAAATGTCACTGTTTGTGAAAATGCCATAGATATAGAACTATTTCATTTTCAAGGGCATACAGTAAAGTTTACTGTGTTCACAAGAAAATGTGACAGATATATGACTATTTCATTTTTCGATTTGTGGTGGCTAGAGTTAGCATGCATTGTCGCTATCACGGACCTATAAAAATAAGATAATATTGGATAAATGGGTGTTTGAGCGAATAAATGAGTTAAACTAAAAATAGGTGTCTTTTTTTCAACACATACACACCCACACACCCACACACACACATATATATGTATATATGTGTGTGTGTGTGTGTGAGAGAGAGAGAGAGTTTATACTGTGTGAGTTTATACAGTATAAACTCTCTCTCTCTCTCTTTCTCTCTCTCTCTCACATATATATATATATATATATATATATATATATATATATGTGTGAGAGAGAGAGAGAGAAAGAGAGAGAGAGAGAGTTTATACTGTATAAACTCACACTGTATAAACTGTCACACACACACACACATATACATATATATGTGTGTGTGTGTGTGTGTGAGTTTATAGATTATTTAACTAGTAAATTTTATTGATTATGTAATATTAACACAAAAAATGTCATTGTTTGTGAAAATGTTATAAATAGACAACTATTTCATTTCTTAGTGTATACAGTAAAGTTTACTGTATGTGTAATTTTGTTTCTTTGAAATTTTATACGCTTCATGGGTCTAATCTCATGGATCTCGACGAAGAGATTTCAAAAATAGTAATTTTGCGAAAAACAGATTTGTCATTCAAAAGTTATGATCATTTGGAAAAAAAAGGTCCAACCATTTATGTAACTTCCCCAAGGAGGTTACGGATGGTTGGTTTTAAAAGGGTATAATTATAAGAAAAAGTTCCAAAAAATTAGGAATAGGACCTATATGTAAGGGGAAAACATGGTGGGACTAGAATGAGTAACGAAATGTTTAATAGGACTTATATATAAAAACCTATATATATTATTGATATATTATGTCGTCATGTGAACAGGTTTCCATTTATGCTTATTTTTAAAGTCTGTAAATCTAAACAATGGGTTTGTGGCTCTTCAAAAATAATTTCACTACATATGAATATATATTGTATATATATAGTACTCTACTCTCTCCCTCTCTCTCTTTATATATATATATATAGTGGGGACCAGTCCGCATTTTAAGAGTGCGGACCGAACATGTGTCACCTGGCGGCGAGCCTAGAAATTATTAGCTAAATTATAGTCACACACTCTCTCTCTCTTTTGGGCTCCCCACCTAGTGACACACGTCCGGTTCGCACTATATAGATATATTTTTAAAAATATTAACCGTGCCATCAACATGGGTATAATGAAATTCATGTAAGTTTAGTTTGACTATTATGGACTTTCAGAAAAGGTGTTAATGGGAACAACATAATTTATATTGCACTTAAATTTATTGGAAATTGGGAAATAACTACGGGTATTCTTTGCGTCACCATGCCTTAGGCACATAATGTATATGCAATGAATAATCAATTAGACCATTTTAGAATTTAAATTCTTTGAAATACTGATCGAATACAATGTTAATGCAATCAATGACCAATTTGATCTTATTTGAATTTTAAATTATTAGAACTATGGATTTAGGTCTTGAAAATTATGCATTATTTCATAGCAATAATCTATACATCCTTTTTCCCTTCCACGTGTTTAGCCGAACAAGTGGAGTGATGGAAAGAAAAATAAAAACTCCAATAATTAAATTACTTTTTTCTCCTAAAGTTTATTTTTGGGATTTGTTTTTTTGATGTATAACATTTTCCTTTGTCAAGACTTTGGCTACTTCTTCCATACTATTGTACAAATTTACTAATGACCCCTTAGAGATGCATGTTATATGACCCATGTTAATGAAATTTATTTAATTATGTTTCTTATGAAGTCATGTATGCATTTTGGATTATATTGGATGACTATTGATTATGATCACTAAAATAATAACTTTAATGAAAATCTTATTAAACTTGAAAATATTTTTCCTTCCATTTTGGTTTTTCATTTATAAACTATGAAATCTTTTTTAGCAACTATGTTCATTCCTACATTATGCATACATATATATTTGGGCAACTTATAGTATCTAGTAATCAGTGTTATATATAAAACTGAGATATATAGGGTAGAAATATTAGACATGATGAGATAACAAGACACGATAACACGATATGAATTGTAGAGGGGTGTCTAGCTGCAATTCTAGAATTGCCAAGGGAGAGTGAGCCCATCTAAAGGGTCTCCTACGGACCAAGCTAGCAAGAAAATATTTAGAGTAAGGGGGTCCACCTTGAGTGGCCCTATGATGAGGTGTAAAACTTGTACGAGGGGACTCACAAAGAGAAACCCATCTACTCAACATAGAAGGCCACAGAACAAAGACCAAGGACGAGAGGCTCACTTTGAGCAACCCCTCTACCCAAAATAGAGGCCATAAAAAAATTCAGAGGACAAGGGGCTCACTGCGAGCAACCCTTCTACCCAAGATAGAAGGGTATAGAAAATGACCAAGGACGAGGGGCTCACCACGAGCAACCCCTCCACTCAAGATAAAAAGCTACAGAACAAAGGCCAAGGATGGGTGGGCTAACTTTGAGCAACCTCTCTACTCAAGATAGAAGGCCACAGAAAAAGGCTAAGGAGGAGGGGCTCACCATTAGCAACCCCTCTAAACAGGATTGAAGGCCAAAGAAGAAGGTCTGGGATGGGGGGTTAACTGTGAGTAACCCCTCTAAACAAGATAGGAGGCCATAAAAAAGGTCAAGGACGAGGGGATCACCGTGATCAAACCTTCTGCCCAAGTGAATACCCATATAAGGAGGTCCACGATAAGTATCCTCATCTACAAAACTTGGGATGAGATAATAGAGAAATTAATGACCCTAGGGGGAATAATAAAGGAACCCTAGGGTCCCTAAAAATTAATAATTGAAATATGGCGTACAAAGACTTTTGGTCTGCCTAACACAAAAGACTTTCACGAGGGGCTAATGTAGAAGGGTGTTTCAAGATTGACCACTATATTTTCGCGCGAGGGTCCTTCAAAGACTTCCCTACAGCTTATAGAAAATACGAGGTTGAGGAACACCTAAAATTCATATTAGTTGAGGAACCACCAGGGTCCCTTTACAGCAAAAACTCATATTGAGAAGGAATCCCTAGGGTCTTGACAGAAATTTATATTGAGAAGGAACCCTCAGGTTCCCAACAGAAACGAATATTGAGAAGGAACCCCACCTAGGGTCCCGACAATTCATATTGAGAAGGAACCTAGACCCCTTGGTCGCAGTAAATGAATAATTTGTGAAAGAGCATCCAATGTTCCTCAACCGTAGAGAATCCATATTGGTGAGGCAACCTAGACCCCCTGGTCGCAGTAAATGCATAATTGGTGAAAGAGAACCCAAGGTCTATCGACCGCAGAGAATCCATATTGGTGTGTGAACCTAGTCCCCCTGACCACAAAAAATGCATAATTGGTAAAAGAGCACCCAAGGTCCCTCGACCGTAGAGAATCCATATTAGTGCGGGAAGCTAGGCCCCCTGACCACATACAATGTATAATTGGTGAAAGAGTACCTAAGGTCCCTCGACCGCAGAGAATCCATATTGGTGCGAGAACCTAGGCCCCTTGTTCCTAGAAAATGCATAATTGGTGAAAGAGCACCTAGGGTCCCTCGACCGTAGAGAATCCATATTGGTGCGGGAACCTAAGCCCTATCACTGCGGAAAATGCATAATTGGTGAAAGAGCACCCAAGGTCCCTCGACTGTAGAGAATCCATATTGGTGCGGGAACCTAAGCTCCCTGACCGCAGAAAATGCATAATTGGTGAAAGAGCACCCAAGGTCCCTCGATAGCATAGAATCCATATTGGTGTGGGAACCTAGGCCCCCTGACTACAAAAAATGCATAGTTGGTGAAAGAGCACCCCCGGTCCCTCGACCGCAGAAATTCCATATTGGTGCGGGAACCTAGGCCCCCTGACCACAAAAAATGCATAATTGGTGAAAGAGCACTCAACATCCCTCGATCGCAGAGAATTCATATTGGTGCGGGAACTAAGTGCCCCTTACCGTAGAAAATTCATATTGGTAAAGGAGCCCAGGTTCTTTGATAGCAAACCTTCATATTGGTGAAGGAACCTCTAGGGTCCCTCTACCAAAACCCAGGGCAAAGACCCTAGGATGAGGGATTGTCTAGTATGAGCAACCCCTCATCATGAAAAGTCATTCTTTTAAAGAACAATAGTATTAACACTTTTCTTTCTTGTACATGTAGCCTAGTTAAGCAGGCATGGCTTAAATAGGCCAGTTGGGATGTCTTGGGAGTTTTGGCTTAGCGACTGAAGAATAAGGTTTATTGAACAAGCTTAACCTCTTAGCACTTTAGGACTGAGATAATATGAGTAGAAAGACCTTAGGGTCGCCCAGTCCTCACACACCTCACAGTCAGAAATAACCAGGGTGAGTATCTAAAGGGTTACTCATAAGAAAAGAACTATTTAGAAAATGATTTTAAAGGAGGGGGTCTTCTCGGCCCCTCTCAAGAAAAATGATTTTAGAAGGGGTTTCTCAAGACCCCCCTTAAGCTTATAAAGATTTTAGAGAAAGTGGTCCTTGAGACCCCCCCTAAAGTTTACAAAGTTTGTACCAAAAGTTACCGTTTCAAAAGATATTTACCAAATAAGATATTTTATCTCCTATAGGACACATATTTTGTTTTCAACTTTTGTTTGCATCACGTGGCACCTATCCGAGGAGACAGTCTACTGCACACAGGTAGGGACAAATGGTACAATACAGACCCTGTTCCTCACCAACCCTCTAAGTTTTTGGTGCCGTAAGTGCCACCTCAGCTCTAGTGCCCAAGTATAAATAGGACCCCTGGGCAAGGTCAAGAAAAGAGATAGAAAAACTCAATAGAACCGTTACTCTGTCAAAATCGTACCAGAACTTCCTAGTATTCTCTCCCTGCTCTCTCTAGCAAGGGTGGCCATAGGCCCGAGGCCCGCCAAGCCCGCTTAGCCCGTCCAATAAAAAAATAGGGCTTGGGTGAGGTAAATAGGCCCGCAAAGCAGGCTTGGCAAAATTTTATAGGCCCGATTTTTTTTCGGGCGGGCTTGGGCATGAGTTCTTAAGCCCGATGAGGCCCGGCCCGGCCCGAGGCCCGAAATATATATATGGGGGGGGGGGGAACTTTTATAAATATAAAAACGTATACCAAGTCTTTTCATGTAGAGTGGGAAACTTTATATATGGACTTTGTAATATATGGAGTTTAAAACATATTTTTAATTAAAAAAAATCGTCTTTAAATAAAAAAAATAGGTATTTTAATTTTAAAAAAATATTTTAATTAACATAATAAGGCCCGATCGAACGGGCCTGGGTAAAGAGCTTTCAAATCTGGGCGGGCTTGGGATTACATAATAAGGCCCGATCTAGGCCCGAGCGGGCTTGGAATAGCACTTAATTTTTCACGCCCGGCCCGAGCCCGACCGGGCCTGCCCAGGCCCGGCCCACGGCCACCCCTACTCTTTAGTGCTAAGTGCCTTGTTCTTTCACTCCTCACTGATAGCCATCATTATACGGATCTATTCTTGAGAAAATTACTATTATTGTTTATAACACCCCGTATTTCTGTGCATGTATTATTTAATTTATTCGGGAAATTTAAAATTACTTGTGTGTCATAATTTAATTGAATTAATTATGGTAATATTTATTTAAATATTACTCGGAGAGTGAATGATTAATATTTAGGGAAATTTAATTACTAAGTGAATATTAACAATTTATTTATGTCATAATGTGTATTAGTGATGTGGCATTTATTTATCTCAGTCGGGAGTCGGTATAGACTAATTTGGGTGTGAGAAAAGGATTTTTATAAATTAATTCGGATGTCGATTTTGAGTGCATGGTTGAGTCCGGATGGGTCGAGAAAGTCAAAAAAGTGTACCCGATAGTAGTAAACGGGTCACGGGGTGTTTTTAGGCATAATTGGGCCCACACGAGGCTATTTAGGTCACTTGGGCTTGACCCATTAGGCTAAAAACGGGATTAGTGTTTTAAGACATAAATCTAAGAGTGGGAAATGATAGATAAACCTAAACCTAAATCTAAGAATTTGGGGAGAAAGTGAGAGGGAGCAGTTAGAGCCAAATTGGAGTCTTTTGGAGACAAGGCAAGGAACCTATTGGAAGTTCATCATCAACCTTGCGAATCACACACTGGGATCAGACCCTACGAACCCATAAGGCAAGTGATTAGCTTGTTGTGATATTAATTGATGTTATTCAATTCATATTTTTTTGATGTGGAAATCAGAAATTCGTTTTGGGTACAAATGGGTACAAAACGGGGTTTTTATAAAAAGAACACTTAAATAAGATTCAATGTGAGAATTAATTATGTGATAGGGTTCTGTGATCGTATTCAATTTACATGAGAAAAACACAGTAGCAATTATGGATGAATTTGGGGTAATTAGATGAAATTGGAACCTAACGAGTAAAAAACCCAGGAATTTCCCCAAATCAGAAAAGTAGAGATTTGTGAGATTAAATTTATGTTTGAGGTTCTATGAGTGGCCCTGATCATGTTTCTATATAGTTATGATGTTGATTGTTCTTGGGTTATACCAAGGTAAAGGATATGAATTGTAGAATTTTGTTAATGGAGGAAACAACAAGGCAGAGAAGACGACCACATGTTCGATCGATCGATCGGCGGTTGGGGTCGATCGATCAACCCTTCAGGTTTTTCAGCAGTTTGGCTTAGGGATTTATATGGTTAAAGATTTTAGTTGCAAATTTCCCCTAGCATAATTAAAAGAGAAAAATTAATTATGAGTTTAAACTCTTAACAATTATAAAGGGATATAATTGGGAGTGGTGGGGGAATTAAGGGCGACACATTGCGAATGATTTTTGGGAAATAAATTCTAAGAAATAAAATAACAGACTGGGTGAATAAGTTCGAGTATAGTAGTATGGAAGCACTACTCATTTAAATTAATTATTGAGGAAAACTAATTAATTTGGAGCTCGGGATTTGACTCGGGTGATATTGAATTTCGGGCCACGTGAGCGAGTCCGGGTATATTGGTTGAGTGACACCAAGGTAATAAATTAATTAAGGGATAAATTAATTAATTTAGAGTTAGACCATTGACTCGAGAAAGAAATGAATTAATTAATGTGTAAATTAATTAAATTAGAGTCGGACCATAGACTCGAAGAAAATATAGGCTAGTGCTATGGATTTTTGTGCACGGTAATGCCGGGAACTAATTATTATATATATATACGGTGTTGTGATAGTGTATATATATATATATATATATATTGTGTGTGTGTGTGTGTTTTATTAAATATCAGTGACTATATATTTATTTCATTCATATACTCTAGTGCTATCAAGGGAGGTTGCGCGATGTGGGTGAATCCCATGGCTTGAGGAGCAGGGAGAGTATATCCCGAGGTCATAGCGTCCGTTATATGGGTGAGGGGATTATCTCACTTTCAGGGAAGGAATATGACCGCCTCCATTATGTTTATATTTGGCCATGTTAGTGAGCAATTCTAACTTGGGGTAACTAGGTCATGTGAGTACATCTAGTGGGATAACACTTTAGAGAATACATCCGGTGAGTTATTACTCGGGAGGATGGGTTATATTTATATTCAGCATATGTGTGAATGTTCTTATATGGTTCTACGTATATAATGGGATAAATAGTTATATACGGATCATTAAATACATATAGTGAATTATAAGTAATTATATATGGGGTATATTCATATTCAACATTCGTGTGATTGTTGTAATATAACTTTACGTATATAATGGGGTAAATAATTATATACGGGTAATTCAAATACATGGAGAAAATTGTATTATTTATATAAGTAGTGAATGTTATGTGGATTTTAAGGAAGTATGATTAATTAAGTTAAGTGGTAAATAACTTATAAATCATGCGTTTAAAATACTCAGGATCGATTAGGGAAATTGACAAGAGTTATATCAAGTATCTAGTTTCGGGGTAGTGGACTAGGTGGGATATAAAGAAGGCGTTAGGTGTGTACAATAGTTGAGGGGTGAGTCTGTCCTCAAGGGAGTGCGACACTAACTAAAATATGAAGCGCATTCATGCATATTTTATTACTACAAGTTAATCATTTGCTAAATATTTTCAAAATATTTTGGGTTCTAACCCTTGCTATAAAATATTTTCAAAACCTTTTAGGTGTCCAGCCACCGGGACGCCAGGCTTGATTTATTCCAGGGATTTGCTGCTCCAGCATATGTGGATGTTGCAGGATTTGCATAGGCGCCTCTATTCCTTCTCTTCCAAGTGTAGGGATTTTCTATCAGTTTTCCGAGCATGTTGCTCATTGTGTTTATGTAGTATTTATTTCGGATACTTGAGATCCATTATTATCTGTCTTTACATTTGTGTTGGATTTTAGCCGATGGTTTATTCGGCCAGTTTCTTATTTATATGTGATGGTTGGATTCAATTAGCTTGTGATTGTTAATGATTTATTTCCGCATGAGTGTTTCTTTGAATTAATGAAAGATAAAACTTGGCACTAGTCAAATTTCACTTAGGTGGTTAGTAATTAAAAAGTCTCGACAGTGATGCTAAAAATGAACCAACTGTGAAACCTGTTCTAATTTAATTTAGGACTGATCATCCGGGGTTTAATTAGGCAGGGTGTCACATTGTTGTTGAAGTTCATCTTCTTGCAAGGATGGAGTTCCATATTGAACTCCATTTTTAGCAAAAGGATAAGGTTTCATCAGAAACTTCTCCAAGAGTTCTTGAGAAACTTGCAAACAACATCCATTAGAGTGGGTCACGTCTCACCCTTTTCAGTTATTCATAGACCTCAGTCTTACTACCCTCCTACATGAATTTACCCACTACGAAATGCCATGTAACTTTTTTCTAACATAAAATCATGTTGTGGCATTTTAATATCAAAATTATAAGTTATGTTATACCATCATTCGAGTTTTCATGTGTGTTCAAACACGTAGTTATTAATCATTTCGGAATAATGGGTATTAAATCAAGTTATCAGGTATTAAATTGACAAAAATATTCTAGAAAATGTAGATTAACGATCATTGATTTTGGTATTAAAATTAATTTCTATTGCGCGTGTATGATATATCCAACTCAATGATTCGGGTATCAACATCACTAATTGAATTCTAATTCAAATAACAACACACTATTATTGATTTTAACATAAAGACATATACATTCAAAACATGTGTTGATTATGTATAAATTTAGTTAGTCTCTACAAAATGTAAAAAAGAACATACAAACCATAGTCTTGTGCTAATCTGGTGATCACACTGATCTCACTCCAAACATTGCAATTATTATTAAGCTTGTTCTAAAACTAAATCTCAGGATAATCTATCATCTGTATTCAATATCTAAAGAATTTCTTAAGTTTCATTCATAGCATCGTGTGACTTAGCCTTCTTGCGCTATTTTCGACTCAATCTTCCTGCTGACTTTTATAGCCTCCGTGTCATATATCCCCGTTGATTCGATAAAAATTTCAATAAGGTAACCTCTCATGATAAGAACTGAATTATTCTTAAATTCCATGGGAAAACTTCCCTAACCCCTTCCTCCCCCTCGCTAAGAATTTTTTTCGTAAAACGTCGTAATAACCCCACAATCAAACATGTATAGTTGACAAAATAATGTCATTACCAATCGTATACCAGTAGGTGTTCTATTAGTTCTCCATATCTTGTTGCGCACAGTTATGGTATTGCATGAGAGGGTAATCAAACATATCTCTTTTGTGTTATTTCAAGGTTTCTTTGTCAATCGAGTTAAAAATGATAATTTTTTATTGGGGACACGCTATAATTTTTACCATATTAGTTCAAGATACTCTTTCCAATAAGTTATCATCATTTCCCTTAGCATAATGAGGCTTTCTACTATTTATGCATGTTTCCATAACAAAGTAATTCAGCATTAAAAGTTAACAAAGTAGTCTTATATGACTTGTAATGCCAAAATTCCAGAGAGATTATAAGATTCTATTTATATATAGATAGGTATCTTACGTAAGTGGTCTCATATTCAAAAGATATATCAGCGTCGTCCTTTATTCTTGGCCATAATGCATCGTAATGAACAAACTCTCCCCTTGCATTGTCCAAGAATGTGAGTGTCCAATAAAAAAATTGCATCACTTACATAGAATAAGATTAAGTTACTATTTCTCTCTATATGCATAAGTACATCTCAGATAATTTCTATGATTGATTTAGTTTTTGATTATCTAAGAGTTTCTAACAATTCATTGAAAACATGAAATATGGTGGTGATGCATTGTGCTTCTGTTTGTTCGATGCTTGCATGATCTCACCATAGCTATTTATAAAATGTAACATAATAAACTTACATTTGTCATATTCATATTGCACAAAAAATATATATGTACTTTTAATTTCATGAAGAAATGAGCACCATGTTTGATATAACTACGGGTTTATTATATTTATGGTATCTTCGTTAGACAAAAATGGAAGTGGGGAATTCCCTTATCACATCGAAGTTTTGCATAAAATAAAATATCATCATTAAACATCATTTTTTTATCATGTTAAAAAGGGTAGAAATATTAGATTGTGACATACTCTTCATTATTTTTATCCTTGAATTAACAGAGTTTGTCCTTACAGTCTAATACACACACACACACACACACGCGCGCACACACACATCCTAACATCTCTTCATTTTATAGGAACAATATCTTCGACATTGATTGGGTACCTTGCGGACTACCCCAATTTTCAATCCTCCACTTTGGAATGGTCGTGCCTCTAGAACCTCGACAACAAAATCAACATCTCCTTTGACTTTTCACCTTATTTATTTTTTCCTATCATCTTAATTGCGTTATGCTTCCCTTTAAATGAAAAATAAAAATTTGGTTTCAATATCGCGGGCATTCGATTAATACACCTTATATCTCTTTTATACCTGAACATTGATTTATTATTCATGGATGATTTAGGAACCCCGTTGATGATCTTTCATAACTCATCACTTACAAATTTCAAATCTCTATCAATTTTTCTTGAGTTGGGATCCTTTTTAGCAGGATTCATCTTTCGTTGTCCTATATTGAGTATCTTTAAGAGAATTCACCCTTCATGATATATAAATATCTCTCAAATTGTCTATATCAATTCATATCTTCACGTTTTCATCCTCCAGATGCTTTCTATTGTTATATTCCCCTTTAAAATCATTCAAGTTACTAATATGTGGATGAAATTAATTTAATAATGATGCTATTTCTTCATGTAGTGATATATTCACAAGTTGAAAATGTTCAACAAATTTATTTTCTGTCTTTAGTGTAAATATTTTGTCTTCGTAGATCATAACCACCTCATGTTGTTTATGCATTTGTTCATCTAAAAATGTAGTGGCAATGTCATTTATGTCTTTGGAATATCATGCAATAGGCCCACCATTCACTACTTATGGGAATCCTCCCTCATCAACTGTTTATGGTTCATACTTAACTTCTTTCACACTATTATTCTTAGTTTTTCTCCTTTTAAAGCATTTGTTTCAACCTCAATGTTAAACATATTTGTTTACCCAATATTTTCTTAATTTGATTCGGATTTTCTTCTATTTTAGCTCTCTCATCATTTATTGTTTCTAGTTTAATCCCCAACTCCTTCGCCTCGTCTCCTATATCAAAAAAACATCCTCATTAAAATTCTATATTAACCCGCAAATCTTTTAGGTGATGACAATTCGGAATTCTCGATTGAAACAACCACATCATAGCATTCATTTCTAGAAATGTGTAATGATTTATATTCTGTAGATTGCTTTTTTTTGCTTCCAATGAAATTTTTTGGGTGATATCAAGTGTAAATGTCGTTACATCAATGCACATGGTTTTAATATGACCATACAAAGACAACATATTTTGTGATGATTCATCTATAAATAATATTTTAAGTGTATATTTTTTCATACGCAAATCACTATAGATATCGATGCACACAAATTATTTTTTATATGTATTTACATATTATTATTATTATTATTATTATTATTATTATTATTATTATTATTATTATTATTATTATTATCCCATTGAAACAACAAAAATCAATTAAATATGCATTCTTTGAAAATACAATCCATATAATATCTTATTGACAACAAGGGAGGCTAATATTATTTATCACAAACAATTATTTTGCTATTATATTTTCTTTTCAGAGGGACCCACCAACCTTTGAAAGAAACAAATATATACTTAATTGAGAAAAAAGTGGGGAAACAAAATAATATTAAATCGATCTTTTAAAATAGATTACCAGAAAATGATGGCCTTGCATTTCAAACACCAAGTGTGTGAAAATCAGAACTCATGCAAATACCCCATTCTCTATTGTCAAGAAGCAATATCTTTTCATCAACATTTGTGTTTAATAGTGAGTTTTCTCTAATGATATTACAACTAAAGTTTTTCTCCTCCCATTTTTTGGTCTGATAAAGTCATCGTTATCGAAACTCCATGATTAGACATTTTGCGAGAATCACTTCGGTCTCCGCTTTACATATGATTTATGAAATTTAACACTTACTGTCGCCTTTTATTGTGTTAGTTTTGATCCTTTTCAATTTTGGGCACATAACAAAGATGTAATTGATCTTATCCCATACCCCTAACATTAGTTAATGCTCTAATTGTTCAATCTTTCCTATTAAGGTTTGATTATAATGTTGGATTGTTGGAGTCGTTTCTTGCGAAGAGGTGTGATATTTCAAAACAAATCAGGTCTTGATAACATAATGTTTTTGATTTATATGTTTATTTTTTTCAATTATGAAATACATGATTGTTTTTTATTTAGAAATTAGTATTCAATATAATAGAATTTTTTTTTTGACATTCATGCCGAATTATAAGATGGTAATAGACGAACAAAGAGAAGGCAATTTCAAGGAAAGCATGGCCATCATATGACAAAAAATGGATATAATGGTCTTGCTGAACAATTAGTATGTTCAAGTTCAAGTGTTTTAAATATCACTTCATTGTGGTAGGATAATACAAGTATTCGACTATTAATCTATTTTTTATTAATTAGAAAGAGGATTTCGGTTCATTATACGAAGATGATATGAACTTATTATGGGTAGAAGGACATTAAAAAGTTTATGAATATGACAATGATTTGGTAAATGAGGTTACTGTAAAAGGGTTAGTTTTCATAAATTTCATCCTATTTAATCAAAGATGACAAATCTATTACAATGTATTTTAAATTTTAAATTTTATGTATGGAAACCTTGTAGTGTTAATTCAAGAAGCAAGCTAAGGATATGAATATAGTCACTAAATGAAGTTGCGACATTCTCACAATGGCATTGAAGGAATGGGATCTGGATTTTTCTCGAATAGGTATTTCAATCATCCTAAACATGGGTCAAAGAGACATCAATACGATCGAGTTCGAGTTAAGATAAACAAAGAGTAAATAAAGGATTTGGATGTAAGATTGGAATTAAAAGTAAAAACCATTGCCCCACCATCATCTAAGAAGGTTTCTTTAATTATAAACAAAAGTGGCAATAGAAAATAACCAAGTTTTCTTGGCAATAGTCTAAGGACACAAATTTTTGATGGAGTCCTTTGTATGTTTTGGCTCAATTCCGAAAAAAACATTTGTGTCATAGGATAGTGTTCATGAGTATCCTTCAAGCCTATGACTTGTAAAGTTGAAGACGTAGGGGCCAGCATTTCAAGTGTACATCATTTGCTGGTTTCTTGTGCCTCGTTTATACGTCATCAACATCATTGTTCCAAGGTCTCCAAAATATATGAATGAAATTATGTATATTTAGGACCTTGGATATTTTAATTGGGTGTATTTTACTAAATGTTTTAAATAGTTTTAACAACTTTAGTTTACATAGAAAATATTATCTTAAAAACTTTACATAAAAGTTTTGGGGCTTAAAAGGAAGTTTTTGTTTTCTGACAAGTCGTTCGAACGAACTGGGATCTCATTCGAACGAGAATCCCATATCATTCGAACGAGACTTCTAACAAGTTTAACCATTTTAATACTGGATTATCGTTAGTAAAGTCATTCGAAGGTCAATATCGTTCGAACGAAAATGTCGTTCGAACGAGTTTGGCGGCAATAATTTTTTGGCAGTTTTTCCCACTTTCCCACCTTTATTCCCACTAACTTTTTTCCCAGATTTTATATGTGAGGGAACCAACCTTTTTGAGATAACTTTTGACACACTTTGAGAGAGAAATATTGAGAGAGAATTTCCAAAATCAAAAGTTCATGTTTTTGTGTTTTCAAGCCTTCATGAATTAATTTCTACCAAAACACATACACCCATTAGTTTAAGTTTAATGCAAGTTCCTATTGTTATATACTTGCTTGGAGTTTGTTTGGCACCAGGTTCTATTCTACTATTTGAAGTGTTGTGTTGGGTTTACTTCTACATCCCTTATATAAGAAGGCGTATTTGTTGTTGCGGCGTTCCCACTCGGGAAAAGGCTTCGGGTGTGAGTTGACGGTTGTCCAAAAGCTTCATTGGAGGAGTCCAAGGTTTTGGTGGAGTTCGGGATTGTCGATTCAGAAGAGGTTGGTGGAAGAAGAAACTTCAGGGGCTTAAAAGGAGTCGAGTCGAGTTGTGTAAGTCATATTTCTTGTATTTGTAAAATTCCGTACTTAGTGGACTTAAGGCCAGGGCTGTCCGAGGTTTTTCCTATTTGGGATTTCCTCATACATCGTGACGTAGTGATTTGTGATTTATTTTATGTTGCTATATCACCTAGATGCATGCTTAGTACTAAAAGATAAAATATGGTTTAAATCACTTCCCATGTTTAATTTGGTGCTAAAATTAGTTTAGGTAATGTTTAACTTTATTTAATTATAGTCTAAAGAATTTAATTTGATAAAATTTGGTTTGGCCTATATTATATAGTGAATTAATCTTGTTAGGAAAATATATAGGAATTGGGTTGAATAAATATGGTTTAAATGAAAATTTTATTTGTTGATAAAATTATTTGAGTGTGAGTTAAGTTTATTTTTAATTTCGAAGAAATTAAAATTTTTCGTTTGTGTGTGTTGTGTTGAACCATTCTATTATTCACTTGTAGGAAACTAATTTTTAAAGTATTTTTAAATTGGGTGGCACATATTAAGACAAGTGGTATCAGTTAAGCTCGAATGGAGAAGCGCGTCGCCTTGAAAGCCCGAATGGAGCAAAAACAAGTTGTGGTTGATGAGAGTGATAGTGACTCGGAGGACATGGCTATGTTTGCTAGGAAATTTCGAAAATTTCTTCAATTTAATAAAGATAAGTTTAAAAATTATTTTAAGAAATTTGAAAATTCTAAGCATGACAAAGAAGAAAAAAATCCCTAAATCTTCTAATGAAAATATTAATAGGGATGAGTCAAATTGGTGCTTTGTTTGTAAATGGTATGGCCATAGGGCTTTTGAATGCCCCACTAAATTAAGGAGAGACGGTAAGCAACCTATTTCATAAATTACCATCCTTAGTTATAGTAATAAGGAAGAGGGACTCAATTACCCCATTAAGCGCAACTTTATCGCGTTCGTGGCTAGTCATGTTAGTGAGTGTGAGATATTGTTCGATGATAACGCATTAAAGCATGACACTTCCAAGGCCTTTATTTGTGAAACCCAAAAAGATGATGGTAGTGAGAGTGAAGAAGAGAGAGAATGAAAGTGATGAAGAGGTTGATGAGAGTGAACTTCAATTTTCATTTAGAGAATTATATGAAGAATCTATTAAATTAAAAAGAGAAAATTTGAAATTAGAGTCTAGTTTAAGGGAGCGTGCCAAGGTCGTTGATGAAAATGCGTTGGTTGAAGACCTTAGGACACGTGAGATAACTCTATGTGAGAAGCTTTAGTATGTTGAAGGCGAGAGAGTTAGCCTTAGAGGTTTGATGGAATCAATGAAAAAGTATCTTATTATGTTTGAAGAGAGGAATATTTTGCTAAAGTTTAGAATTTTAGAGTTGGAAGAAAAATTCAGATACTCTAGTAAAGTCAAACCTGATTTGGAGAGTCTTTCGGAGAAATTAGATAAAATCTTAGGAACAGTTCAAATTAAAAGTGACACTTGGGGGTTAGGCTTTGATTCTTCTAACGATTCCACTAATAAAGCCAAAAGCAATGTGTTGAGAGAATCTCCTAGGAACACTTCTAGAGGTCAATCCTTAGGTACTAGTTTTTTATGAGTCTTTCCTTGCTCATATTGTGGTCGAAAAGGTAATCTTAGGAAATTTTGTTTTGACCTTAAAATAATTTCTAGGAAATCCAAAGGTAAGGTAACCAAGGTAGTTAAGATCCCCAAATCCCTAGATTGTCACTCTTCATTAGTTTAGGTTAGGAGATACGACTTAGTTTACAAAATAGGATCTTTGATTATCATTGGCTTTCACATGCTTCTTCCCTTGCAAAATCTAAAGGTTGAATGTGTTAGTTTTGTTTTTCATACTCTAGCTTTTTGTGCTTTATATCATATATCCTTGCTAGCTGTATGCATGTTTATCATTTTCTAGTCATCGCTTTATCTCATATCTCATGCTAGAATTATGATTTTATTTTATATTTTGTATTATAGTTCTTTCATTCTAGTTTGAATTAAATGAAAAAAAAATTCGAAACGATTTTAGTTTATCATTTGTGTTTTATCTTATGAGTTATTTAGGCTCAATGAAAAATTCAAATGATTTTTGTTTGTCTTTTAAGTACATATTCTTGTGTTTGATTAAAAACTTTTCAAAAAACTAAAAAAGATTTATTTTTGGGTGTATTTTACTTTGACACACATTTTGTGGCATATGTTTGTGTTTGAATCCTTCATACCGCTACCACGTGGCTGGAAATTTTTGTTAAAATTTTAATCCTTAAAATGTTATTTATCATGCTTACATGGAGTCGTTTAAGTTTGACTTGCTTAAAGAATTCACTTTATATTTCTTTTTTCACACACATGCACAAACTTTTTGAAATATAGCTTCACATGTATATTTGAGCTTTGTAAGGTGTTCTCCTACCAATCTAGTCATCTACATATTATGTGACCTAGGAGGACTAGTGCATGTTAAAATCGGTTGAACATGAGATTTGTGTGATAAAAATGATATATATATGTGTGTGTGTGTGTGCACGGGGAAGGTCTCCGAAAGGAAAAATCATCCTTTACGAGTAAGCCACCGTTTGCTATGGACCTAAAACAAATACATGGTCCAAAGGCCTAAAAGAATATGGCATTAAAAGATAATATTTAGCCAAGGCCTATATTTGTTTAGTTTGATATATACATTAAAAAAATATATGCTTTTTTTGAGCGAGTTTAAATGATATATCAACAGTTTGCACAATGTTCGTTTATCCTAGTTGCGATTTCATTGTCATCACTCTATTCGTTTGTAGAATCGTCAACATGCAAGGCTTGTAGGCATTGTGTTTTTTTGTTCATAGAGTTCAATTTATATTGTCACATAAGGCTAAATTTTAGTTGATAAAGTTTTGCAATCAAATAAGAATACAATGAACATGTTTATGTGATTGGGTTTTAATTCTTCTGAATCTAATTCACACCCTTTCATTCCCGTTTCCATATGACACATTTATGATATAAGAGTGTGAAAAACTTATATTATCTTAATTTGTGTCCTTTGTGTGTCTATATCTATATATGTGTGCTTGTGCACATTTTTATATCTATTGTGTATACATATATGATATTTTTGTTTGTTTAAGTCTTTTCCGTCTTAGCTAGGCCATTTATGCTTTTACTTCATAATTGGTATCTATTGTGTTACGTACTTTGTTTGATATCATATGCGTAATATCTTATTTCTCAAATTGATATCATTTTTGTCGCATCATAGTTGGTATCTATTACATTTGTTTTGTATTAGTTACTTTTATTGTTGCCCTTATGCTTTCATGCTCTTATCACTTTATGCACAATCACGTTTTACTTGATTTTCCCATATTTATCCCTTATGTAGTTTTTAGGGGGAGAAATGAGTATTTTATTAATTCTATTACCTTTGTCTATTCCTGCAGAAAAAAGGGGAGAAGTGGTTTCTATCCTTTTGTTTAGGAGATTTAATTTAGGGGGAGAGTGCTATCTTCTTAGGTTGATCATATTTGATAAAGGGAGAATTAATTAAGGAGGAGTAACTATTTTAACTGCATTGAATATTTTGATATTCCCAATGCGTTTAATGTTTTTCTTAAATGTGTAGGGTTTTTAGCGGCATCTTATATCGGCAAAGATAGTCATCCCTAGGTTTTGAGTGATGCTTATATTTTTTTATTTTGGGTGGGATGTTTTTTAGTCTAGTCGAGCCTGAAGGACCTTTTGGATTTATGTTTGGTTTTTGTCCCAGAATAGCCAAAGGGGGAGAGTTTTCAGGACACAAATTTCCAATGGAGTCCTTTGTAACTTTTGGCTCAATTTCGGAAAAAAAATTTGTGTCATAGGATAGTGTTCATGAGTATCCTTCAAGCCTATGACATGTAAAGTTGAAGACGTAGCAGCCAGCATTTCGAGTGTACATCATTTGTCGGTTTCATGTGCCTCATTTATACGTCATCAACATCATTGTTCCAAGATCTCCCAAAGGTACGAATGCAGTTATATATATTTAAGACCTTAGATGTTTTTAATTCAGTGTATTTTATTAAATGTTTTGAATAGTTTTAACGACTTTAGTTTACTCAGAAAATATATTCTTAAAAACTTTACATAAAAGTTTTGGGGCTTAAAACGAAGTTTTTGTTTTCTAAGAATTCGTTCGAACGAACTAGGATCTCGTTCGAATGAGATTCCCAGGTCATTCAAACGGGACTTCTAACGAGTTTAACCATTTTAACACTGAATTATCGTTACTAAAGTCGTTCGAACGACAATATCGTTGGAACGAAAATGTCATTCGAACGAGTTTGGCAGGAATAATTTTTTGGCAGTTTTTCCCACTTTCCCGCCTTTATTCTCACTAACTTTTTCCCAGATTTTACATGTACGGGAACCAGCCTTTTTGAGATAAATTTTGACACAGTTTGAGAGAGAAACATTGAGAGATAATTTCGAAAATCAAAAGTTCATGTTTTTGTGTTTTTAGGCCTTCATGAATTAATTTCTACCAAAACACATACACCCGTTAGTTTAAATTTAATCCAAGTTCCTATTGTTATATACTTTATTGGAGTTTGTTTGGCACCGAGTTCTACTCTACCGTTTGAAGGGTTTTTTGGGTTTACTTCTACATCCCATAAAAAAAAGGCTTGTTTGTTGCTGTGGCATTCCCACTCAAAGAAAGGCTTCGGGTGCAAGTTGACGGTTGTGCAAAAGCCTCATTGGAGGAGTCCAGGATTCCAGTGGAGTCCGATAGTATCGACTAAGCAGAGGTTGGTACAAGAAGATGCGCCAGGGGCTTGAAAGGAGTCGAGTCGAGTTTTTTAAGTCATCTGTCTTGTATTTGTAAAATTCCGTACTTAGTGGACTTAAGGCTAGGGCCGTCCGAGGATTTTCCCGTTTGGGTTCTCCTCGTACATCATGGCTTAGTGTTTTATGATTTGTTTTATCTTACTATATCACCTAGATGCATTCTTTGGAATAAAAAATAAATTATGTTTTAAATCACTTCTCATGTTTAATTTGGTGCTAAAATTAGTTTGGGTAGTGTTTAACTTCATTTAATTCTATTCTAAATATTTTAATTTGATAAAATTTCGTTTGGCCTATATAATAAAATGAATTATTCTTGTTAGGCAAATGTTTTGGACTTGGGTTGAATTAATTTGGTTTAAGTGAAAAATTTATTTGTTGATTTAATAATTTCACTTTGATTTAAGTTTCATTTTAATTTCTAAGAAATTAATATTGGTTGTTTGCGTGTGTTGTGTTGAACCATTCTATTCCGCATTTATAGGAAATTAATTTTTAAAGTATTTTAAAATTCGGGCGAACATAATACGACAAGTGGTATGAGAGCCGGAGCGCTAATTTATTGCGTTAAGGTCCTTTTAATATTTTTGGTTAAAAATCGATTTTTCCCTGTTCTAAAAAAAATCCTATTTTCGATGGTTCCAATTATGCCTATTGGCAAGCACATATGAAATCAACATTAAAGTTCATAGACGAGAGGGTTTGGTTGTAAGTTGTTAACGGGTGGTACCCACCCACATATTTGATCAAAATGGGCGTATCCACAAACCCATAGATAGATGGAGTGAGAATGACTTTAAACTTACTAATTTTAATTCCCATGGATTAAATTGTTTGCTTAGTGTAGTTACACCAGATGAATTCCGTCGTATCATGACTTGTGAAACCGCTAAGGAAGCTTGGGATATTTTATAACTCACTCACTAGGGAACTAGTGTCATTAAGGCTTCGAAACTCCAAAACCTCACCACTCAATTTGAAACCATCAAAATGCTTGAAATAAAACATTTGACATATTTTATGCTAAACTTTCTGATATTTTTAATTCTTCATTCAGTTTGGGAGAGAAAATACCAGACGACGGAGTTATAAAGAAAATTTTAAGGTCCCTACCCAAGAGATTTGTCCCTAAAGTGACCATTTTAAATTCTTTACCCACCTTGCACTCTACCAAACTTGAGGAGTTAGTAGGTGATTTGTAAATCTATGAGCTAGATATGTTTCCCTCCAAAAATGAAAAGAAAATATAGAAGGGCATCGCCTTGAAAGCCTGAAAGGAGGAAAATCAAGTGTGAGAGTGACAGTGACTTGGAGGACATGGCTATGTTTGGTAGGAAATTTTGAAAATTTCTGAAATTTAATAAAGATAAGTTAAAAAATGATTTTAAGAAATTTGAAAATTCTAAGCATGACAAGGCCGAAAAGATCCCTAAATATTTTAATGAAAATCTTAATAGGGATGAGTCAAATAGGTGCTTTGGTTATAAAGGGTATGGCCAAAGGGCTTTTGAATGCCCCACTAAACTAAGGAGTGAGGGTTAGCAACCCATTCCATACAATGCCACCCTTAG
Source organism: Sambucus nigra (assembly GCA_949130495.1). NCBI lineage: Eukaryota > Viridiplantae > Streptophyta > Magnoliopsida > Dipsacales > Adoxaceae > Sambucus > Sambucus nigra. The sequence continues at coordinate 59,280 of CASBWL010000139.1, read as the reverse complement.
TGATAGTGATAAGGAAGAGGTACTCAATTCCCCCATTGAGCACAACTTTACCGTGTTAATGGCTAGTCATGTTAGTGAGTGTGAGATATTATATGATGATGACGCATTTAAACATGAAACTTTGAAGGACTTTATTTGTGAAGCCCAAAAAGATGGTGGTAGTGAGAGTGGAGAAGAGAAAGAGTGAAAGTGATGAAGAGGTTGATAAGAGTGAACTTCAATTTGCATTTACAGAATTATATGAAGAATCTATTAAATTAAAAAGAGAAAATTTGAAGTTAGAGTCTAGTTTAAGGGAGTGTGCCAAGGTCGTTGATGAAAATGCGTTGGTTAATGACCTTAGGACACGTGAGATAACTCTTTTTGAGAAGCTTCAAAATGTAGAAGGCGAGAGAGATAGCCGTAGAGGTTTTATGGAATTAATGAAAAAGGAACTTCTTATGTTTGAAGAGAGGAATATTTTGCTAGAGTCTAGAATTTTAGAGTTGGAAGAAAAATTGAGAGACTCTAGTAAAGTCAAATATGATTTGGAGAGTCGTTCATAGAAATTAGATAAAATCTTAGGAACGGTCCAAATTAAAAATGATGCTTGTGGTTTAGGCTTCGATTCTTGTAACGATTCCACTAATGAAGCCAAAACTAATGTGTTGAGAGAATCTCCAAGGAACACTTCTAGAGGTCAATCCTTAGGTACTAGTTTTCAACGAGTCTTTTCCTTGCTCACATTGTGGTTGAAAAGGTTATCTAAGGAAATTTTGTTTTGACCTTAAAATAATTTCTAGGAAATCCAAAGGTAAGGTAACCAAGGTAGTTAACCCAAATCCTGAGATTGTCACTATTCATTAGTTTGGGTTAGGAGATCCGACTTGGTTTACAAAATAGGATCTTTGGTTATCATTTGCTTTCACATGCTTCGTCCCTTGCCAAATCTAAAGGTTGAATGTGTTAGTTTTGTTTTGCATACTCTAGCTTTTTGTGCATTATATCATATATCCTTGCTAGTTGTATGCTTGTTTATCATTTTCTAGTCAACGATTTATCTCATATCTCATGCTAGAATTATAATTTTTGTTTATCTTTTGTATTATAGTTCTTTCATTCTAGTTTGCATTAAATGAAAAATATTCAAAAATATTTTAGTTTATCATTTGTGTTTTATCTTATGAGTTATATTGGCTCAATGAAAAATTGAAATGATTTTTGTTTTTATTTTGAGCACATATTCTTGTGTTTGATTAAAAACTTTTCAAAAAACTCAAAAAGATTTTATTTTTGTGTGTATTTTACTTTGACACACATTTTGTGGCATATGTTTGTGTTTGAATCCTTCATATCTCTACCATGTGGCTAGAACTTTTGGTTAAATTTTAATACTTAAAATGTTCTTTATCATGCTTACATGAAGTAGTTTAAGTTTGACTTGCTTAATGGAATCACTTTATATGAATTTTTTCACACACATGCACAAACTTTCTGAAATTTTGCTTCACATGTGTATTTAAGCTTTGTGAGGTGTTCTCCTACCAATCTAGGCATTTATATATTATGTGACCAGGGAGGACTAGTGCATGTTAAAATCCATTGCATATGAGATTTTTGTGACAAAAATGATATATATATGTGCACGGGGAAGGGCTCCGAAAGGAAAAATCACACTACAAGAAAAATGACAATTAAGGACACCGATATTAGGGACAGCTTTAAAACTGTCCTTTAAAAAAATATATAAGGGACAACAAATTATAGCTATCCTTTTAGATCTATTATAAAGGACAACTAATTTTTTTAGCGTCCTTTATAATTGTTTTAACGACATCAAATATTTACTCTCCTTTATAAGTCCTCTAATAGGACAACAAATAGATGTCCTTTAAAATTTTCATTTCCCACTTTTTTTCCCTCCTTTCCCTAAATTATTTTATTTATTCCCTCTACTATCAGATAACGGACTCACCCGCTTCTCTCTCTCATCTCCTCACCCGATCAAAGCCAACACTCATGATATCGTGAAACGGATATCGTGAGAACACATATATATCTCTCTCTCTCAATTGCTCTTTCTCTCTCTCTCTCTCTCTCTCTCTCTCTCTCTCTCTCTCTCTCTCTCTCGTGAAACCTTCGAAGGTATGTTATTTAGAGATGAAAATGAAAGTTTAGAGAAGTGTGTCATTTTTGGGGCTTCCAGATATAATCAAATGTAGGCAGTGATGTTGATCAAGTGCAACAGAGTAATCAAAGTACGAAAGTAGCTGATAAAAAGGTAAGGTATTTTCCTTTAAAACTAAGATTGCAAAGATTGTTTTGGTCATCACATACTGCTTTGTAAATGAAATGTCACACCGAGGATCGTATTGATGATGGTGTGCAAAGGCATCCGACTGATTCTCATGCTTGGAAATCATTTGACGAGTGTAATCCATCTTCTGCGAGTGATAGTCGTAATGTTAGACTTGGGCTAGAAAGTGACGGATTCAATCCTTTTGGTAATATGAGCGTTGCTCACAGTACTTGGCCAGTTGTACTCATGCCCTTGAATGTGAACCCATAGTTGTGTATAAAGTAACAAAATCTAATTTTATCGATTCTTATTGATGGGACAAAAGGGCCTGGTGATAAAATTGATTTATTTTTACAACCACTGATTGATGAGCTAAAAGAGTTATGGAGTGATGGAGTAACTACTTATGATGTATCGAGTAAATAGTTTTTCCAGTTGCGTGCAGTGTTGTTGTGGACAATTAATGATTTTTTGGCATATGCCATGCTATCGGGATGGAGCACGAAAGGTGAATTTGCTTGTCCTTGTTGTAACAAATATCATCAAGCGAGTCGATTAACTTATGGTAAAAAGTATTGTTATTGGGGTCTCGATTCTTACCTATGCGCCATAGGTTTCGAAAAGAGAAAACAACTTTTAATGGCAATGTTGATTTCAGACCACCTCCGTTGAAATTATTAGGATTATAAGTTTTGCAACAGTTAAATGAGATCGACATTCAAACTGAATACAAGAAGGAAGATATTTTTAGAAAGAGGAAAAGAGGACAATTAGAAAAAGAGCTTGAGAAAACAACAAAAGATGTGGTGCCGAAGACTAGATTAAATTGGAAAAAGAAATGTATCTTTTATGAATTTCCATATTGGGAGCATAATTTGATCCCCCACAATCTTGATGTTATGCATATTGAAAAAAATGTGTGTGATAATATCTTATTTACATTACTGGGCATTAAAGATAAACCAAAGACAATTTGAAGGCCAAAAATGACCTACAAGAGATGCGCATCAGACGACCACTACATCCCCAAACACGCAGGAAAAATTTGGAGTACATAGCTCTAGCAGAGTTTACAATGAGCAACAAAGAGAAGGATATTTTTCTAAAAGTGTTATAGGATGTTAAAGTACCAGATGGCTATTCATTGAATATTTCGAGATGTGTTCACCCTCAAGAGCGAAGTATATGGGGACTAAAGAGCCATGACAATCACATTTTCATGCAATAATTACTTCCAATAGCACTACGGAGGGTACTATCGAAACATGTTATCAAAGAATTAATTGAACTAAGCAATTGTTTTTCAGTGTTGTGCTCAAGTACAAATACTTTGGTTGATGTAGAAAAATTAGAAGATCGTATGGCTCTTACACTTTGCACTCTTGAGAAAATATTCCCCCTGGGATTCTTTGATGTGATGGAGCACTTGCCAATACATTTGGTTGATGAGTTAGTAATTGCCGGTGCAATAATCTACCGTTGGATGTATCCAATTGAAAGCTATTGGCATACTCTAAAACTCTTTATGCGCAATCGTGCTCATCCCGAGGCCTCAATTGCTAAATCTATTATTATGGAGGAATGGACCACTTTTTGCTCGAGATATATGGCTGAAGATGTGGAAACTAAGTCTAATCATCCTTACAGAAATGATGATGGAGGTAATGACCTTGGGCGTGGTGTGAGGCAAGGTCGGAAATTCTGGCTTGATTTAGTAACTCGTATATAAGCGCATCGATATGTGCTTGTTAACAGTGATGCAGTTGCGCCATTTATTGAGTAAGTTATATATTAGCATAAGTAATTTTTATATAAAATGAATTATTGAATTCCCTTTCTAACCTGACACACGTATGATATTTTCAGAAAATATATTGTTGAACTTACAAAACAATATCCTCACGTTTCACAAAAACATTTTGTGCAACGCCTTCACAATGAACATTTCCACACGTGGTTTAAGGATTATGTAAGTATGTTTATTAATTTTTAGTCTTCTAATTATATTTCCATATCGTAGTTTTCTTATTTATTGAATTATTAGGTGGATGGATTGCCAAAAGATATCGAATTATCTAGCGAAATATTGAGTTTGGCATTGGATCCTCTGTAGGATGCGTTAAGCTTCAAGTCATATATTATTCGTGGGTTTATATTTTGAACAAAGGAAGTTGATATTCGTTGGAAAACTCAGAATAGTGGAGTTATTTTAAAAGCAGAACAAAAGAGCTATGCTAGTCGAAAATACTCTAATCCTTTGTTTGGGGATGTTACTTTCTATGGACAACTGATTGACATTATTGAAATTCAATATTTTAATGGCCAAAAGTTTGTACTATTCAAATGCAATTGGATAGAAAATTGTTTGGGGAAACGAGTAGATGAGTTCAAATTTACATTAGTAAATTTCAATCACTTGTTGTACAATGATAATCGATCAAGCGATGATTTTATCTTTGCATCTGAAGCAGAACAAGTGTGGTACGTGCAAGACTCTTTAGAACCAGATTGGCATGTAGTTATTCAAATGATGCCTAGAGATAGGTTTGATAGTTATTCAACCACAGAAGAAGAATTAGAAGTGCATCCATTCGAGCCGTTTAGTGTGCAAGAGTTGGAACAGGATCAAAACGTATCTTGTGTGAGACAAGATGTAGATGGATCCGTAATCGATACATCTATGCCTAATGTTGATGATTATGAGGATGATATGGACGAAGAATGAGAGTTGATAAGTTGTAAATTTATATGTAAGCATTATGACACATGTTTCTCTTATTTATAGCATACGATTTGTTAAGTTTTATCAAATTTTTTATTAATATGATAACTAATTATATATATTGTTTTGTTGTAACAGATTCAGTATGATTAGATCTTCTTCTACTAGAGGAGCGGCACATGCATCACCCCCCATCTCAGATTCAAGTATATAAATTTTTACTTCTCCAGAAGTTCAAATATTGCACTTGAATACTCTCACCCACTTAACTAAGGACCAATAAATGAACAAAACCTAATTTAAAGTTTGATTCCTTCTAACAATGGATATATGAAGCTGTAACTTGATCACCATTCCCCTTAATAAGCTAAAAAATTTCAATAAGTGACCAAGGAGGTTTCTTAAGATTTCCTTAAATCACATAAACAACACATTTAGAGTCTGATTCCACAACCACGTTTGAGAGGTTTAGAGATAAACAAAGTCTTAAACCCCTTAAGATTATCATACACTCAGCCTTATTATTAAAATCCAACCATTGAAAAGCTTAAAAGGATTTAATAAAATAACCTCTATAATATCTAATGATTCCAACAGACCTAGCTAGTAGTAGTTGAACAGTCCTTATATCTGTTCCAGGAGAAATTATCATATAGGCTATCTTGAGTCTTAAGATTCCACTAAATCTCCGTGATAGATAATTTACAAATATCTGATAGAGATTCAAAGCCAAGACCTCCCTCTTATATTGATATCATAATTTTCCATTCAACTAGTAATAATTCTACCCAAATGCAAGAGAAGATTCCTAAAGGAAATTATTGAAATCTCTTTAAATATGAAGAATGGTTATACATAGGGGATTAAATGTGGCAAGGACATGGATGGGTATAAAAGATAAGACAATTTGAATAATAGTTCTCCTACCAGTAAATGAAAGAAATTTGGATTTCCAGCCTACCACTTTATGTTTTATTTTAATGATCATCTCTTCAAAGTAGACATATTTGCTTCTACCATAGAAGATTAGGTAGACTAGATATTTCAAATAAATATGTTTTTGTTTGAGGTTTAAAGCTACTAAAATAGGCTTCTACCTAAGGATTCACGTGTGGTAAATCTACTCTTCTTATAGTTGATGACTTGACTTGAAGCCTTTTCAAACTTCTTCAAAAAATTAAGATGGTTTATTAAGTGTATGGTTTCTCCATTAAAAAATTTATAAAAATCATTTGCAAAGATTAAGTTGCTTATTAGAGAACTGCCTTGAGGTTGGTAGAAATATTTAACAGTGCCTTGAAGCATGAGGTTATGAATGCCTCGATTTAATACTTTAACAGCTAAGACAAATAAGCCAGGGGAGAGGCGATCACCTTGTTTTAGACTTAAAAAGACTTGATGAAACCAGGATTTGGACCATTAATAATGATGGAAAACTAGTTATTAGAGATACACCTCTAAATTATTTCAATTCATACATCAAAGAATCAAAATTTCCTTAGTTTTAATTAGAAATATCCATGCCACTCTATCATAAAACTTAGACGTATCTAATTTGATTACAACATTTGAACCATGAGATTTCCTCCCAAGTAGTCCAATCATATCTTGACATAACAGGATGTTGTCGGTGATCATTTTACCTTTGATGAAGCTAGATTGAGACTTATCAATTATGTGGGGAAAAATAGTGGAAAGCCTTGATGCTAAGATTTTAGTGATGATTTTGAAGCAAAAATTAGATAAGTTGAATGGTTTAAAGTCAGAGAAATTGGCAGCATTTTTGGACTTTGGGATCAAAATGATATTAGCGTTAGTCCAACTTTTGGGTACTTCACCTCCAGAGAAGAAACAAGCAATTACTTTTAAGGTATCTCCCTTAATAATTTCCCAATTTTTTTTTAAAACACCATGGAAACCATCTGGATCAGCATTACTTTCGACATTGAGATTATGAATTGCATTCTAAACTTCATCTTTTATAGAGAAATCATCAAGCATTTTGGTGTAACACTCAGCAACCTTCTTATCAATAACCTTAAGAATGTAATCTTCACCCTCTATACAGACTGATTTGAATAAGGATTAGTAAGGTTTAATGAATTCCTCTTTAATATCCTGAGTAGAATCAATCCATATGCCATTTCCGTCTTAATTTTATTAATCATAAGGTGAATCCTCTTAGGTTTCACTTAATGATTAAAGAATTTGGTGTTGGAGTCCCCATCTTTAAGCCATATCCCTTTTATTTTTTGCTGCGAATAGTATTCTTCATTTTTAAGATAGATGAGGATTTCAATGACTGCATTTCTTTATGTGGGCTCAAAGACTTGGGCTATTCAGGTTCCAAGCATATTTGGACTACCTCCAGATGTGAAGATAAAACCATTTTTAAAGGTTATACAAAGGATTTTACAGCCTATAATGGCACAATGACTTTCCCAATTCATCCATATCCCACCTGAACAAACACTGCAGTGACCACTCCCCTCTTCTGCTTTCAATTAAAAGTACTTTTGATTCATATCATAAACCATTTAAGTTCTAGTAAATGTGGTGCATCTATAAGTCTATACAGTATATAGTGATCTAATCTTAAGAACCTCCCATTTTGGCCTCCCCTTATGCAATTAAAAAGTGCACTATCTATCTATAGTTATTCGATGTCTATGGAATTTCTCATGTCATAGTGTGAATTTTTTGGCATGCCATTTATCTAGAATTTCATTATAGTGTAGACATAGTATTTCATATGCTTATGGAGATCAAAGTCCTTCGTAATCCATTTACATGAATGTGAAAGTCTTCACAGATGTCATTAAGCCTCTTCAATATCATATCCAGATTGTTCTGCCAACTCCCCAAAGTGAAGTACTAAACTTGGTAGGCCTATTTTCATATTCTTCTTTTGGACCACAGTTACTGAAAGATATTTGGGATGCTTTTGCTTCTTGAATTTAATAATTGTATCCCTCTTCTCATTTCTTGTGTTTTTTTAATTTTTTTATGGCCATCCAAAATCGGAAGACTAAGAGCGCAATTTACCTCAATTAAATCATTTGCCCTTAATATATACACCTTAATCTTGTTGGGAACAACTAAGTAGAATACCAAAACATATCCTTTAAGAACTTTATGTCCAACAACAAATTGTGACATCGAATTTCAGTAAAAATTTCAATGATTTATTGTGTGGTGAGATGATGATCCAGAGTTTCATAGTCCAATCTATCTATCTATCTATCTATTTATCTATCTATCTATCTATCTATCTATCTATCTATAGTTATATATGGTTGAATTTTATTCTATCTACACTAAATTTAATAGAAAATAGTATTCATTTACCCCCAAAATTGAATGTAAGAGTTTCTAATGTTCATGTACGTTTAGGTATATTGAATCTAACTTTGACGTTAATTTGTGCATCACTGGTTGGTGTGTACAATCAGTGGTCCCAAGAAACTAACCAAGAAATTAACCAATGTAGACACCTCGAGAAACATGTGTGTCAGTCTAGAGTTACTTTTCTTCTATTCAATGATTTCTATTAATTTTTCTGATATATATGCTTGGTTGGTTGGTTTTGGTTTCAACTAATTTTATTTGTTTGTTTGTTTCTGATGCCTACTGTCTTTACTGTGTCTTTACATGTAGTGACCACATGTATATGTTTGTTTGTGGGTCTTTTAGTTTGTTACTTTTATATGCTCTGTTGGTGGACAGAGTAATATTTCATACAATATTTTATAATTTACTAAACATGGTCTAATAAGTGAGTGTTTTTGCATAGATATTTGTTGGTTGCATTTGAGCTCTCTGTTGTTACTTTTTTCTGTTATGTCTCCGTGATTTGTGTGTTAAGATGAAAATATAGAAATGTTTTGACACCCCCCTCCCCACACCCACACAAGATCCCAAAAAAAGAAAATGAAATTTATGTCACTAGCAAGTATCAGAGGGGACCACAAAGGGCACGCTGATCTATTTGTTATAAATTATATGTTAAGGTTGTTGAAGGCGGAGAATCCCGCGGACCTATTTGTTCTAATTGTTTGGTGAATAATTTTTTTTAAATTTAATACGGATAATGAGGTTTAACTACAATTTTTTCCCATGCCTGATTTCTATAATTTTCAGGGTTAGTCCTGCTACTTCAGAATCTTTTTCCTTTCTTCATAAGTTTGTACATAATATTGGTTTTTACTTTTTTTTACATATGATTACGTTTCAATGGCAAGCATGAAATTAGAATCAATTATGATTTGTATGCTGCTAATACAACTTTTTTTACACTGCTAATCGACTGATGGAGTTTTTACACTGCTACTACAACTTGTTTTTACATATGTTTGTGCTTGGTTGAATCTTGGTATTCCAAGAGCATTGGTGGAGTTTTCACAATTATGGATTTAAAGAAAATGACAAGCATGAAATTAGAATCAATTATGATTTCAGTAAAGCTATTATTTGTCACTAAGAATCGACTATTCTTCGGTTGGTAAATAAAAGCACTCCTTGCAAATTTATTAAAACTCAAATAGAGATTCTACAGTTCTAGATTAACAATGCTTTGCTCTTCATGTAATAATGAGATAAGCTATTTAGTTGATGATTATCATAGAATATATCTCGAAGGTTGATATGTGATTAAAGCTTAGAAATGGAGTCAACAATTTTGGTGTTGAAGGATGTTGTTTTGTCCTGGTGGATGGATTGTTGTTGAAGGGCAGTGTAAAGGAAACTTTTGAAATGATAGGTAACCAGTGAGGTATTGGGTGGGTATTGACCAACAGTAATACTACAAGACCAATTTAAATGAACCAAGTTAATGAAATTTAATGTACTAAATGATGTGCCTCAAAGGGCATTGATCAATGTGTAGGGTCCATTTAAGACATCGACTAATACACTTTTTGAAACATCATTTGATATATGAACTTGGTTCATTTAAGTTGTTATTATAGCATTACTCATTCACTGAATACCAATGAGGTTATTGGATTTGTTTGAAGCAAGCGTAGAAATTAGATACATGAAATAGAACTTTGTTTTGACTGATTTAGAGACAATTAAGAGCTACTCTCTCCGTCTCAAATTAAGAGTCACTCACTTGACAGTCAGCTTTCTGAGTAAACACTAATTTTAATATATTTAGTTTAGTTCAAATCCTTTTTAACTCCATTGAGATTTGGTACATATTTTGTAAAAACATGACTCCCAATTTGAAATGGTCTAAAGAGGAGGTGAATTCTTAATTTGAGATAAACGAAGCACATTATCATAGCAATTTTGCAGTGATGGGCTTAGTCATGGTGGCTCAGATGATGTTGCTTTGGCAAACCTTTCACATATGGTAATGCTACATTGACTTGAAGAGTGTGACTCCTGATTTGAGATGGTCCCAAAAAAAAGTGTAACTCATAATTTGAGACAAAAGGGTATAGTAATGTTGCACTGAAGTGCTTCATCATGGCTTAGACAATATTGCTTTTGTAGACCTTTCAACTCTTTTGTCCGATTTGTACAAAATCTTTTCCTTTTATATTATTCCCTTCCAAATTCTGTATTAGCAGTGGGGAGCTCCATCTAGGATTTATAGTTGCATCCTCCTTTTTTGCATTTTTATGTAAGTTCACTTAGGTGAACGACAATACACAGAACTTAATTTCAATCATTCTATAATTTATTTGGAATTCGGAAGCCAGAATATGTTTGGGGTGTGTTAAGGTGTTCCCTGGAATTTGAATGAGCACTTTTAGTCAAACCCTCAGTGTGACTTTCTTTGTGTTTTTGTTGTCCATCTCCGTCACATTATGTTTTCTCGCGTTACTTGAGATAAAATGGTTAAAAATCACTCTCCACGACTGGTGGAAAAATGAGCAATTCTAGTTAATCGGTGGGACTAGTGCCTATCCCTCCAATGTGATACAAGGGATGCTCAAAGTTATAGCTGGGGTCGATCTATTTCTACAACTTGATGATCTTTGTTACCATTTGGATCAGCATTACTGCGTTCATCTCTAAATTTCTTGTTGTAATATTATCATCTATTATATTAGGTTGTCCACTGACAGTTGATGTTGCCGCAACCCATTACCTTCTTCCTTGATTCAAAGATGAAGCCTGCTCAGTGAGCATATCATACTGAGACTGAAGTTGCCTAAGCTATATCTGAGTCGAAATCAAAAGGAGAAAAAAAATATAAGAAAATAAAGTTAAACATATACTCTTGACAGTAAACAAATCCAAGAAAATAAAAAATGTTGTTCAACATGATAGATAATCAAATGTTAAATAAGTCTAAACCACCTCACCTAATATATAAATCAAACCATGGAATGATATACTCAAAGAAAAAATCTAACCTTCTATCTAATCTAAAAGAAACCATCCAAACCATCTTACTCTGATTGTTTGAGAATCCAAATTAAAGTCGTCACATGGTCCCAAATTGACAAAGCTTTTGCATATCAAACCAAAAAAAATCAAACACAAATAAAAATCAACATAAATTGAATACTGAAATGCTACTGATCTGATTTGAATAATGCTACTGAAATTCATACTTATCTGATTTGAATAATGCTACTTCATTTGCTGAATTAAATGAGAAGCATATTTTTTTTTAATAGGAAGTATCGATGGTACACCCTCCTATGGAATGACAAATGACTTGCAGAGCATCTCACATGATGGTATATATTAAAAGATATCTATACATCAGAATTTTGTAAATTTTTATATATGCTTGCCCATTAGTTTTGAACATTTGATACTAATAGCACGTCCTCTCATAAGAGAAAAGTTAGAGGGAGTACCAAACAAAGGAATGAATGGGGTAATGGTGATAAAAAGATAATTGGTTGGGATGAAGATTGCCAACCAAGTGGACCATATGTGATGATGTTGGCGTGTCAACTCGGATATTATGCACGTCAAGGGGATTTGTTTCCTTTGACTTTGCCTTCTTGGATAAAAGCGAATCAACGAAAGCTCGACATTGTTTGGGAACAACTGAAAGTAATATTAAATTAATCTCGTATTAGTAAAATCAAATATTTAAAATTATTAGTTATTCTAACTAATGTATTTTTTTTGTTCTTAGATTAACACAAATGCGCCAGACAAATACCGAAATATATGTTGTCATAAGCTTGGAATTCAATGGAGATCCTTTAAGTATGAGACCAAGAAGAAGTATTATACGGAATTGAATACGAATGCAAAGCGTTTAGCAATGACACCCCCCAAGTCAGCCCGAATCAATGGAAAGTCTTAGTGAAATAGTGGGGTCAAGAAACAGCAAAGGTACTACATTTAATTGGTAGACAAAAATTTGCATGTTATTTTTTTTAATTATTGATGTTATGTTGATGATTAAACAGGCTGGATTACATGTAAAAACAAAAAAGCCTCTGTCGATTTTTTTCTAAAATAATACATTGAATTGGTGAGGAGAGTATACAATACCATGTAACTTGAAATGTCATTAACATTATTTATTTTCACTTGCAGCGAGTGGAAAATAGGAATATCATTAACCGTGCTTATCTTTGTTCCCACCCTAGAATTGGGAGAACTTCAATTGCCGTAATAAAGCAACAAGTTAATATATGTTCTTATTTTAGTATAATTATATATGTTCTACTAAACTATGATTATATTTATGTTCTTTTAGGATATTGCTAACATGTTTTCTATTTATATATAAATTAGATGAAGTCAAAACAAGAGCCCAACGACAAATTGAGTGTTTAGAGATGGACACATAAGAAAAAGGAGCTGGCATACGATGTCGATGATGGAGCGGCTGGTAGAGAGGTATAAATATGTTGATAATTGTAATCCAAACGACTTAGTTACATTACAAATTTTATTTTGGTGGATATTTGAAAGTTTCATTTACGAAAAGAGGTTGATTGGGCTATATGTTTTTTCTCAATTTGTAAGAAACGATTAAAAGACAATTGGATGTTCTTCCATTTGATCAACAAAATCAGGTTGAAGTGAGGAATGCTATATTTGAGGATATGATAGGACCTGACGAACATGGACGAGCATTGCGTATGTGAGTATGCATTAAACCAACTTCTTCACGTTCAACCACATCATCTAATTATTATCATAGTGAGATTGCTCGACTAGAGAAGGAGGCCAATGAGAAAGATACTCGTTATCGGGAATAGGTGGAGGCACGAGAGAATCGTCATCAAGAACAAATTGATATGGTGCGTGCCGATTTAGAAAATAAAATACAATAAAGAGTCGCTAGGACCAAGAGAGAAACTCTAGAATAAGCTAGGCTTGAAATCGCTCGTACGATACGAGAGGCGGGTATCCCACTACCACCAGCAGCAGCAACCGCATTTGATACTATTAATAACCATGCTTGAATATATATTAATTTCACTAACTTAGAAGTGGAAATGACAATTTGAAAGTATATGGTGGTGTTTATTTTTTGAAGTGTGATAAGACACTATTTGGTTTTGTTATTACATTTAGGGTTAAATTTTGGCAATGTCTTTGTGTTTTTGTTTTTTAATTTGATGTTATTATATTATAGATTGAATTTAGGCTGATTATAATATAAGTTTATAATATATATATATATATATATAATATATATATATATATATATATATATATATATATATAATCTTTTAGGACAGCTATAACTGTCTTTTAAAATATTCATTTGGGACAGCTACTTCTGTCCTTAATACTTCATTTTAAGGGATAACAACATCTGTACTTATAAATACGTAATAATATATAGATTTAAAAGGACGAAACAAAAAGGACATCAATTACTGTCCTAAATACTCAAAAAGGACAGCAATTGCTGTCCTTTTAGCCTTTTATGATGCCCATCTATTAGGGCAGCTCTTGATGTCCTTAAGACTGCCCCAAATGATATTAGGGGCAACAAATGAGCTTTTGGGACAGAAAATTAGATGTCCTTAATTGTTATTTTTCTAGTAGTGTCATCCTTTGTGAGTATGCCACTGTTTGCTATGGACCTAAAAGAAATATGCGGTCCAAAGGCCTTAAAGAATATGGCATTAAAAGATAATATTTATCCAAGACCTATATTTGTTTAGTTTGATATAGTCATTAAAACATAATATGCTTATTTTGCGGGAGTTTGGATGATATATCAACGGTTTGCGCAATGTCCGTTTATCCTAGTTGCGCTTTCATTGTCATCACTCTATTGGTTTGTAGAATCATCAACATGCTAGGCTTGTATGCATTGTGTTTGTTTGTTCATAGAGTTCAATTTATATTGTCACATAAGGCTAAATTTTAGTTGATAAAGTTTTGCAATCAAATAAGAACTCCGCGAACATGTTTAAGTGACTCTGTTTTAATTCTTTTGAATCTAATTCACACCCTTTCATTCCCGTTTCCATATGACACATTTATGCCATAAGAGCGTGGACTTATATTATCTTATTTTGTGTCATATGTGTGTCTATATATATATGTGTGTGCTTGTGCACATATTTATATCGATTGTGTATACATATATGATAGTTTTGTTTGTTTAAGTCTTTGCCATCTTAGCTAGTCCATTTATGCTTTTACTTCATAATTGGTAACTATTATGTTGCGTATTTTGTTTGATATCACATGCTTTGTATCTTATTCCTCAAATTGATATCATTTTTGTCGCATCATAGTTGGTATCTATTAATATTTATTTTGGATTAGTTACTTTTATTGTTGCCCATATGCTTTCATGCTCTTATAAATTTATGCACAATCATGTTTTACTTGATTTTCCCATATATATCCCTTATGAAGTTTTTAGGGGGAGAAATGAGTATTTTTTTAATTTTATTACCATTGTCTATTCCTAAATAAAAAGGGGGAGTAGTGGTTTCCATCCTTTAGTTTAGGAGATCTAATTTAGGGGGAGAGCACTATCTTCTTAGGTTGATCATATTTGGTAAATAGTGAATTAATTAAGGGGGAGTAATTATTTTAATTGCATTTAATATTTTGATATTCCCTATATGTTTAATGTTTTGCTTAAGTTTGTAGGATTTTTAGCGGCATCTTATATCGGCAAAGATAGTCATCCCTGGGTTTTGAGTCAAGCTTATATTTTTTTTTGTTTTGGGTGGGATGTTTTTTAGTCTAGATGAGCTTGACGTCCCTTTAGGAGTTTTGTTTGGTTTTTGTCGTGGAATAGCCAAAGGGGGAGATTTGTAAGGACACAAATTTCCAATAGAGTCCTTTGTATATTTTGTCTCAATTCCGAACAAAAACATTTGAAGTATCCTTCAAGCCTATGGCATGTAAAGTTGAAGACGTAACGACCAACATTTCAAGTGTACAACATTTGCCAATTTCTTGTGCCTCATTTATACGTCATCAACATCATTGTTCCAAGGTCTCCAAAAGGTATGAATGCAATTATGAATATTTAGGACCTTGGATATTTTATTTGGGTGTATTTTATTAAATGTTTTAAATAGTTTTAACGACTTTAGTTTACTCAGAAAATATTATCTGAAAAACTTTACGTAAAAGTTTTGGGGCTTAAAACGAAGCTTTTGTTTTCTAACAAGTCATTCGAACGAACTGAGATCTCGTTCGAATGAGATTCCCAGGTCGTCAGAACTAGAGTTATGACGAGTTTAACCATTTTAACATTTGATTGTTGTTAGTAAAGTCGTTCGAACAATAATATCATTCAAACGAAATGTCGTTCGAACGAGTTTGGCACGGATAATTTTTTGGTAGTTTTTCACACTTTCCCACCATTGTTCCCACTAACTTTTTCCCCGATTTTATATGTGCGGGAACCATCCTTTTTGAGATAACTTTTGATACACTTTAAGAGAGAAATATTGAGAGAGAATTTCCAAAATGAAAAGTTCATGTTTTTGTGGTTTTAAGCCTTTATGAATTAATTTCTACCAAAACACACATATCCATTAGTTTAAGTTTAATCCAAGTTCCTATTGTTATATACTTTCTTGGAGTTTGTTTGGCATTGGGTTTTACTCTACCATTTGAAGAGTTGTTTGAGTTTATTTCTACATCCCTTAAAGAAGAAGTCTTGTTTGTTGTTACGACGTTACCACTTGGAGAAAGTCTTTGGGTGCAAGTTGATGTTTGTCCAAAATCTTCATTGGAGGAGTCCAAGGTTCTGGTGGAGTTCGGGATTGTCGACAAAGTAGAGGTTGGTATAACAACACGCGTCAGGGGCTTGAAAGGAGTCGAGTCGAGTTGTGTAATCGATCCGTCTTGTATTTATAAAATTTCGTACTTAGTGGACTTAAGGCTAGGGTCGTCCGAGATTTTTCCCATTTGGGTTTTCCTTGTACATCGCGGCATAGTGGTTTGTGATATATTTTTTCTTTCTATATCACCTAGATGCATGTTTAGGACTAAAGATAAAATATGGTTTAAGTCACTTAAAATGTTTAATCTGGTGCTAAAATTAGTTTGGATAATGTTTAACTTTATTTAATTCTAGTCTAAATAATTTAATTTGATAAAATTTGGTTTGGCTTATATTATAAAATGAATTAATATTGTTAGGCAAATGTTTAGGACTTGGGTTGAATTAATTTGGTTTAAGTGAAATATTTATTTGTTGATTAAATATTTCACTTTGAGTTAAGTTTAATTTTAGTTTCGAAGAAATTAAAATTGGTTATTTGTGTGTGTTGTGTTGAACCATTATATTCCACACTTATAAGAAATTAATTTTTAAAGTAATTTAAAATTGGGGATCACATATTAAGACAAATAGTAAAAAGAAAACAAATACATCTCACGCACATGATGTAAAATTGATAGTTTTTTTAAAATTTTGTGTTTATATTGTATACTCCACATTCTAGGACCCCCTAAGCATCTCCTTAGGCCCCTAGGACTTCCTCCCCTACCATAAACACTAGGTCATGCTCCGAGTACTATTCTAGAGGCCACCGTGTTCTCTCGGGCCCTATTAGCGTATCGATCAGCTTTTTGACCTCAATAAAAGCTCAATGAATCTTTGAAGGTCCCTGAATCCCCTTTCCAATGATCCACCCCATGTGTGAATCGGTCTTATAGTTCGGACGAACGATCAATTTTCCCTGAACATTGATCTGTAGGCTATTGGGCACTCCTGGACCCCATTTGACTCTAGTCAACTCCTTAACCAGAGAAAATCTCTTTGGATCCTCTAAGGGCTCTGAATCCCCTTTACAACACTCCACCTCATATGCAAATCAGCCTTACAAAATGACCCATTTCACTCTGAAGGGTCACCAGTTGCTTTTGAGACTCGTTTGACCTTGGTAAACTCTCCGAACCGAGTGAATCTCTTTGGAACATCGAAGAACCCGCCCTGAATAACCTTTCTAATGGTTCATCCCGTGTGAAAAATCACCTTATGATTCGTACAAAAGATCCGGTTTCCTCTTGTCCAAAAGACAGATGGGCATTTCCAAGCCCCGGTTGGCCACAGTCAATTTCGATACCAAGGAGAGGCCCAATGGATTCTTAAAGGGATATGAATACCCTCTCAATATTTTCATCCCGTGCGTAATTCTGACTTATAAATTGCGTTTTATGATCATTTTTCCCGAAAATCAGTAGGAGATTGCCAAATGGCAAACCCATTTTCCAGCTTGTCGACAATGTGTCTGAGTTTCCTACCGATAGGAAAGCCAAGGACAATGACGATCATCAACCCCTTAACCCTATGTAAGGATAGAATGATCTCACTTTGAAAGGCACCTCAAAGACATCCCTCTTATGGATCTCAATAACATTCTCTCCAAGTCGGTGTGGTTTTCATATTGAAACCTCTCCCACACATCCCATTTCCATCATTTCCTTTCCCAATTTTGCAAATTCACTTCCCTCCCCTCCTATCACCTTCATCCACTTGCAAGATCAACCCTTCAACATTCAAGGTCAACTTCGAAGCTTCAAAAGAAGTCCAAATCGGTCATTCTCTCTTTAAACTCTCTTATTTTTGCATTGGTCACTTAATTCCTATTTTAGTATTTCATTTTTATAAGATCGCACATATTAATATCCAACCTTTTTTATTAGTAGTATTGCCCACACTATACTTTCTATAAAGAAAAAAGAAGGGTTTCTTGTAAATTCCAAACGGGGATTTCTCACTCTATGTTCTCACACTAAAACATCATTCTTACACACACACACATATAACATAAGTCCTCGATTGGATTTATGGAATAAATACCACCTCGTGTTATATGAGAACTACATGAACTTTGATGTATTTTAAGGCTACGTAAGCATCTTGGGTAAAATCCTAGATTCAAGTCTTCTCCTACTTTTGTACATATATTATTTTCATATCATATATTTGTGATTCATGCGTGTGTTTTGTCCAACCTACACCAGCGTCCTCCTATAAACGACCGGGGACTCGACAAACGCACACATAATATTTTGATTACTATTTTGGGAACACTCCTAAGGATAACCTCACTCCACCTTTGTCCTAATACTAGTCGAGTAATTCCACACTCCATTTATATATACACGCACACACTTCACGAAGTTATTAAAGAGAAGAATAATACATGCCCATGGGAGATCGAGAGGGTGTGACGGGTGATTAACACCTTCCCATTCCGTAAGTTAGTCCCTCAATCCTTGAACTATTAATTTCACAAGCATCGGTAGGTCTTTGATGCCATTCTCTCAAGTCGATAATATTTCTTTTCCCTATTTTGTGCAAAATAGGTTAACGACTCTATCTCTATACATTACCCACACATCACCACATTAGACGACGTCCGAAGCGCCCCGAGGAAGGGCGCTGGACCACCTGCATGCGCGTGTGCCAATAGGGGAAATATGACCACAGTGGCGACTTCACTAGGGACATGATTGCAGTATTTGAGGACTAGATTTTATTTTTAAATGGGTGTTATTATGGTCTGCATGTATGCGTATGTACCTACTTGTATGTTCATTTTTTCCTCTATTATATCTTGTATATATCTACATCTTGTATATATCACTACTCACTCACTTTTCACTTCACACACTTGTAAATACCCTCCATGTACACTTCACACTACCTAAACTGGTATATAGGATTATTTATACTCAAATTCTTCACACACCACTTAGAATATCCATTCTTAGGCTTCACTAGCACACACCTCCACTTATCACATTTGTATGTATCCATGCAAACTGGTATATAGGATTATTTATAGAGGACCAGTAGGACTTATTAATAATTATGAGACCTTTAATGTAAGATGAGATTTGCATTTTTAGGGTGCTTATATATAAGGGACGATAGGATTACGTATTAAAGGGAGAGACGCGTAAGATAGTTACGGTGGAAAATAGATGAATACTTACTGAATTTTACACTTGGGAGGATATAGTCCATGAATGTTACATAGTAAGTTGGAATAATCCCTCAAATTAAAGTTAGAGACGAACCATTATACGTGATAACTAATAATGGGAAAATAAAGATAAATGTCGTAGTTATGGGTTATGAAATTAACCTAAATTGATATGATAAAAGTAGTATATTTATATGACTGTGTGTATGCATATATTATATACGTGTAAAAATCATGCCCGCGCTACTTGTTATCCCTGAGGTTACCGCGCTGGTACAGTCTTATCTCGAATGGGCCTTTATGGGGGATATTGACTCGTACCCTAGAAGATAGGAATCCTAGGTACAGGCTATCGAATCGGTAGTCACGGTACTAAGAGACGCGAGGGTATGTGCTGACCTCTTGGACTTGGAAAATATGCTTCGCCTCAATATTGTTTGTGTATGTATTAATACAGTTTGAGACTGATTTCGAACTTGTATTTCCCTTAGTACGATTGATACGGGGATTGGATAGCAGAGTATGCCCGCACCATAATTTTTATGTGGGGTGCTGTTAGAATATATATATTATACCAGTACTTAATATATATGAATTTCTGAAATTTGGAACTTCCTATTGTGTTTATGGTAAGTAAGAAATGAATGATGACATCAATTTGGAAATACTTTATTTGAAAAGTATAATGTGAAACTTTACTAACAAATAAGGTTTAAATGAGAACTTTGTGATCAAATGAAATTATCCTCTTAAACAATTAAATTGTCCAGTTTTAAATCTTACAAGTAACCTAAGATAAGTTAAACCGTTGGGAAGGTCAGTGCGATAGGTGTGCACATTAGAAGAGATGTGAGAATTTCTCAAGGGAGTGCCGCACTAATATGTTGTTGCATTGGCCTGTAAACATTTTAAATACTTGGTAAACAAATTTTAAATCATTTCTACAATCGGGCTCTGACCCGTTTCTATTTCCCTTTCTCTCATATATATATATATGTATCTATTACAGGTGCCCAGCCACAGGGGCGTCTTGCATAGGATCCTTTGGAAGGAACGTGCTGCAGCTTAGGTGGGAATTGCAGGCCTCTTGCTTAGACGACCTCATTTCTTGATTCCACTTCTAGCACTAGTTATTCAGTTAGGCATGTGTTGCCCTTTTCATTATTCAGTTGTTTAGCAGACATTGTGATTCATTTATTTCCAGTATTTTATTCTTTGGGAATTATTATTGTCAGGATGTTTTCATTCAAGTATTAAATGTTGGATGCATTTAGTTGGATGTTTAATTATTGGATGGGGCATTCCAGTATAGTTGTTGTGTGATTCTTTAATTATGAATAATGTAAAGATTTAAATCTTGGTTTATAAAATAAAATCTGGAAAGAAATGTCTAAAAATGGTTTTGACACTTAGCTAAATTATTTAGGGTGTTTAAATTGGAAAAGTTATTTTTTACAGTGATGCTAAGAATGAACCAACTGTCTACCTTGATTTTAATTTAATAAAGGAGTGATCGCCCGGTATTTAATTAGGCGGGGTGCCACAGGTTGTATCAGAGCATCAGGTTCTAGTATCCTTAGGATCTGTACGGCTTATTTCGCTTTCAGCTTAACATTTTTTATATAGAGCCCTAATACTAGGAATGTCGTGTTCATCTCTATACATTGGGAATTCGTGCTTCTGCGATTTGTTTATGCGAATGATGAACTCGTCCAAATTTATTTAAATTTTCTGATGGATCATCAAGAAGAACTAACTAAAGCGGTTAGGGGAGTCAACGAGCAAGATCGACTTACACCTCAGGTATCTCCACAGAGAATATCAACCGCCGAGTTAGCAGGTATTGTGGCACAGGCAGTTACCACTTTAGTCTTACAGTATCAAGAACGCAACACACAACTTATGGGGGGAAAAAAGATCTAGAGAGTATAGTCAGTCTGTCATGAATGGAAAAGACAAGTGTGTGAAGATGCAAAAATCGCAACAACAATCTCTTCAAGATCGTAAAAGCCACAAAGGTAACAAATTGTCTAGGGAAACCCAAAAGCGTCAGGGTCAACAAAGTCAGGGACCGAGTGAAGTCACGAAGAGGTGTTTTAAATGCGGAATGGACGGTCATGAACGTCGAACTTGCCCAGATAAGTCTAGAAAGGGACTTCAACCAAACTAGAGAGATCTTTCAGGACTCTGCTATAAATGTGTACAGCCGGGTCACAAGTCGAGGGATTGTCCTCACCCTGACATAGTTTTTTTGCAAATTTCCCATCAAGGCCAGCAAGACCAGGGAAAAAGCGATATTAGTCAACAACGTAGTGAAGTGAAGCAATTTCGAGGGAGGTACTTCCAATGTGGCAGAAATGGCCATAGGCGTTAGGATTGCCCAGAGAAGAATAGGGCCCCACGGCAGGAAGGTGCTAGTAATAAACCACAGAAGCCAGCTCCACCACCCTTTCCAACAACCTCAGTTCAACAGAGATAGCTACAGTACGGATGTGTCTATAACGTCCCCCAGGCAGCAGCTCCGCAGGCACCACCCGCGATTGAGGGTATGTTTTCTATCCATGATACTATGGGTCGAGTTTTGTTTGATACTGGGGCAACTCACTATTTTATAGCTACTCATTTTGCAAAGGCCTTAGGATTATTAGCCACATTAGAGAGCACTATGACGTGTGTAGACTCACCGCTGGTAAATGGTTCGCTTATTTTCTTTATATACCGGGGTGTGGGGGTAGAGATTGGTAGCTTAGTGTTACCAGTAGACATGTTAGTCTAAGATATGCATGAGCACGACGTTATTATCGGTATGTATTGGCTCGCAGCTTATAGAGCCATGATAGATTGCTTTGGTGAGAGTATTGTCCTTGCCATTCCGGGGCAAGAAATGTTTGAGTGGCGATGCCTTACCCAGAAGGGGGATCTTTCACCTATATTTTTATATAAAGTAGGATACCTCTAAGGAGATTGTGATCCTCCTGGATTCGATTCCAGTCGTTCGTGAGTTTCTAAATGTAATTCAGGTGTTAAGTAAATTAAGTATCGAGGTATATTGTGAAAGAGAGTAGAGGGGATAAGAGTATGGTACCTAGTAAAAGGCAACGATTAAAGTAGTTTTGTTTGGTTTTAGTAGACGTGTTACGTCCGAAGACCATTTGTGCAGTCAAGACGATTGACAGGGTGGAAGTATAAGTTGTATCCTCGGAGGATGAGGCGTGTTTATGTGACACGAACGAGCCACTATATTTTGTTCACTGTTAGATTTACATGTGAGACGAGTTTAATGCATAAAATTATAAACGTTATTATTATGTGAATACTTTTCTCTAGTGTAGCGGGATTTTTATTTCTCTTTAATGCTATCCGCGGAGGACGAATGAGTATATCAACAGTGTTATGTACCTTACTGAGGTTACTCGTTGTAGTGATGCGATACGCGATTATGATGTTATCATTGTTAAAATGTTATAGAAATGGTTAGTACGATAGTGGGAATTTATTGCAAGGCTATCGGAGTGGTTGCATTAGTGCAACATATCTTTGTTCCTGCGAGACTTCACCTGCAAGAAGGTTGGACTCACACTTATATTATCTATCCTAGAGACTTCTGAGGGAATAGTGGGCTCGAGATATTCGATGCCAATGTATGTATAGACTTTATCATTATGATTTCGTATGTATCAGGTTTACTGTTGAGCGAAAAGATTCGACTTAGTATTATGTTGAACACTCAGGACTTGGTAATAGGAAGAGTGCATTGTTATATCTATCCTCTAGAGATGTGAGAATTAAGAGTTATACCCCTATTATTAGAGAAAGGGATTTCAAGAATTACGATTGTATGTATTTAAGATTCATGGAATGCAATTTCCAACACCCAATTCTGAACGATAGTGCAATTGGTGACATGTGCTTTGTTAAGTGTAATTACGGGAGGAAATGTAACTTTTCTGTCAAAAGACGGAGTAAAGGGGTAAATGCTATGGACGGAGGACCCAACGGATTTCGATACCCGACAATGCTAGGTAGTAGTGTATCGGGAGGGTTCCTTGTTTGGATTTCTCTTTGCGAGACATCCCACGCATGAAATTTAGCGTAAGGTTGGAAATAGGGAGACGTTTGGTCACTATTCCATGAGTTCGGTACCCCGGTCGAAATGGGATCAAGTAAATACATATGTAAATTGGAAGTTGAATTTTGGTTTAAAGCCATTGGAGTCGGATTGTGTGATATGAAGCATTGAAAGTTTTGTTTTATCCTCATGAGTTGAGGGGCGGAATGATGATAAGGAGGATTTAAAATTTCAAATTTTTAGGGTGATTGAGAGTACCCAAGTGTTGTAATCACATTGCGACAGCTAGGAAAAACAAAGAATTAGTTATTAGGTGAAAAGCGTATGTGATGCTTACGCTAGTATGAATGGTTTATAAGGTGTGTAAACATACTGGTTAACTGATGTTAAAACTCGTTCGAAATGAAGAGACGTGGTAATGGACGTGTGGAAAATGTATTTGTGGGGCTAACAGAAAGAAGTGGAAGTGATAGAGTGGATTAAATGTCACATGAGGGGCGATAATCCATACGTAAGTGTGCAATTAGAATAGCACAACCTAATTTGATGGGAAGGCTGTGGGAAGCCATTTAAGAAAGGGTATCCCTTGAATAGAATAGAAATTTAATTATTATAAAGAACCCTCGGAGTGGAGAAGTTATTAGTCAAGTGTGAGAGAGAACTTGCGCATGCAAAGAGTGATGATGTTAGTATAGTGTAAAGGATTTAGAAGTGCGCTTCGTGGAAGAAAAGAGCACGAGTTGGAACTTTCGACATACACCAAGGAAGGAAAGGGAATGTTAAGTGTCACCTAATGTGAGACATTCAAGGTAAGATCGATGCTTAACGGGACGTAGTAAGTAGACCCTACATGGACCGCCCATAGGTAGTGTTCGGTTGGAAGAGGAGAGAAACCAGAGA
This sequence comes from Sambucus nigra, assembly GCA_949130495.1. Taxonomy (NCBI): domain Eukaryota; kingdom Viridiplantae; phylum Streptophyta; class Magnoliopsida; order Dipsacales; family Adoxaceae; genus Sambucus; species Sambucus nigra. The sequence continues at coordinate 34,951 of CASBWL010000139.1, read as the reverse complement.
ATTTTGTGTTTATCGAAAATTCCTGAAATGGGAAGATGTCGATAAAGTCGATAAAGTTCTTGGATGGGTTACCACCCTCAAAACAAGATCAAGGAATGTTAACTAGTGCGCCCTAGACTTCCTTTGAAAGGAAGGATCACGCCAGTGCATGGTCTGGCGCAGTATTAATTCCTGAATCGGGATGAGATTTATGAATCCCACCTTTAATATGGGATTTCAGGAACCAGCGGAGATAAGGTTTCATTTCGAGAAGGATGTATCACCCCTAGCGAGAGAATAGGTGCACGGTGATTAGAAATTAGTGGATCCACATGAAGGAAATTTTGGAATCTTAGTACGGTGTTTTTAGGAGTGCTCTGAAAAGGCCCTTGTACCTGTTAATCGCATATGAGGGCTTATTAAGGTTTTGGTATGGAAGAACCTCGAATATTCTCCTTTCGTATATTTAGAGGTGAGTGGATAATCAGAATTTTGGATCAGTCGGGAATACTCCGATGACTATGGTGAAATTCCACGACTGTTTTAGGTGAACGAGAGTGGTCAGATGTTTGTACGGTTTATCTCAGAATGGGTGTTTTGTATATCGATAAATCCGAGTAGCTGCCATGTAATGAGGTGCGTCCTCCCAATGATAGTAAGATAATGGAAACTTATAATGTATAGGCGCGACCTATGTGAATGTTGTCAGTTAGGAGCACCATTTGAAGTGTCTCCAATTAGAATGTTAATCAAGCTTGCTGTGAGGTGGGGACTATAGTGCTTAAACGCCCTACTATGTAGATAGTTTGTGCACTGGTTAGCCTTAGTTTCCGAATTTAGGGACGAAATTCCATTATTAGGGGGGAAGTATGTAATACCCCGTATTTTATACTATATAAATTTGGGGATTTATTAAATTTAATATGAGTTATTAATTTAATATAAATGCAGAATTTAATTATGTTATAATTCTTAACGTGATAAGAGTTTGTAATTATGGAAAACTTGTTCAATATTACTAATGAGCAAAGTAATATATAATATTGGTTCTATTAAATGTCACGAGTAAATAGAATGACACTTTTGGAAAATTAAGTCGGGATGCACCTGCGTCGCGTCGGGAATAAACGTTGATCAATAAAAGTGAAATATTTCTAAGTTATCTGTATGGTCATTTTGAGTGCACCAACGTGTCCGAAAGGGTCGAGATAGTCAGAAAAGTGTACTCGGGGGTTTAGTTTGGGTCTCGGGGCATTTTTAGGCCTATTTAGCACCCCGGGAGGGCATTTTGGACAATTTGCATTTTTGGGTAATTAAACCCACGAAATTTTTTAGGCTATATCAGGCATTGAGAGTTGTCCTTTAGGGTTATCAGACTCATAACTTTAAAACGGCCATAGGAGAGGGAAGGAGGAAGCTCTCCAAGCAATCTAAGGCCAAAACGTTATCCGATTGCACCACCACCACCACCAACTCATAGATCGAGCGACGGGGAACTCAACCACACCAAAATCGTCTAGAAATCAGAATTTTGAAATTTCAGGCAAGTATTTATCTTGCTTATTTTCGTTAATGCATTACTCATGTTAGTCTAGGGCTGAATAGGATGAGTTTCATGGAAGAAAACCCAAGTTGGAGATAGGAAATTGCATGTAGTAATGTTATAAATGGAAATCTGGAAATCCCCTTCATATGTAGAGATTGAACCACGAATTTATGATGTTTTAGAAGAAGAAATTCTGGAAAAATACTGATTAGAACAAGGTTAAAGAAATTCTAGGGTTCTTGAGATTAATATGAGTTTTTGGCCTATTAATCCATAATTATTGATGAAAATTTGCATGCTTGACGTAGAAATTGTATAATATGGGTTTATACTAATAGTAGTACAAATTTCTGGGCGTTTGGGTGTGAAAAATCTGGATTTGGATGAGGTTGGATGGTAGAACCCGTAACAGGTTTCCTGCAGAATTCACCATACCTGCTTGATCGATCGATCGAGCCAAGAGCTTCGATCGATCGAAGGTTCGATCGATCGAGCCCCTGCCATCGATCGATCGACCCCTTCTGGCAGACTCATATTTCCCTTTGTAGATAGTTAAATTCAAATTAAATGAGTAAGAATATTTGGACATCCTTATTAAAATATTTTGGAAGATAAAGAGGACCAGTAGGACTTATTAATAATATATGAGACCTTTAATGTAAGACGAGATTTGCATTTTTAGGGTGTTTATATATAAGGGACGATAGGATTACGTATTAAAGGGAGAGACGCGTAAGATAGTTACGGTGGAAAGTAGATGAATACTTACAGAATTTATCACTTGGGAGGATAGAGTCCATGAATGTTACGTAGTAAGTTGGAATAATCCCTTAAATTAAAGTTAGAGACGAACCGTTATACGTGATAACTAATAATGGGAAAATAAAGATAAATCTCGTAATTATGGGTTATGAGATGAACCTAAATTGATATGATAAAAGTAGTATATTTATATGACTGTGTGTATGCATATATTATATACGTGTGAAAATCATGCCCGCGCTACTTGTTATCCCTGAGGTTACCGCGCTGGGACAGTCTTATCTCGAATGGGCTTTCATGGAGGATATTGACTCGTACCCTAGAAGATAGGCATCCTAGGTACAGGCTATCGAATCGATAGTCACGGTCCTAAGAGACACGAGGGTATGTGCTAACCTCTTGGACTTGGAAACTATGCTTCGCCTCAATATTGTTTGTGTATGCATTAATACAGTTCGAGAGTGATTCCGAACTTGTATTTCCCTTAGTACGATTGATACGGGGATTGGATAGCAGAGTATGCCCGCACAATATTTTTTATGTGGGGTGCTGTTAGAATATATATATTATACGAGTACTTAATATATATGAATTTATGAAATTTGGAACTTCCTATTGTGTTTATGGTAAGTAAGAAATGAATGATGACTTCAATTTGGAAATACTTGATTGGAAAAGTATAATGTGAAACTTTACTAACAAATAAGGTTTAAATGAGAACTTTGTGATCAAATGAAATTATCCTCTTAAACAATTAAATTTTCCAGTTTTAAATCTTACGAGTAACCTAAGATAAGTTAAACTGTTGGGAAGTTTAGTGCGATAGGTGTGCACATTATGAAGAGAGGTGAGAATTTCTCAAGGGAGTGCCGCGCTAATATGTTGTTGCATTGGCCTGTAAACGTTTTAAATACTTACTAAATAAATTTTAAATCATTTCTACAATCGGGATCTGACCCGTTTCTATTTCCCTTTCTCTCTTGTATATATATGTATCTATTACAGGTGCCCATCCATAGGGGCGCCTTGCATAGGATCCTTTGGAGGAACGTGCTGCATCTTAGGTGGGAGTTGCAGGCCTCTTGCTTAGACGACCTAATTTCTTGATTCCACTTCTAGCAGTAGTTATTCAGTTGGTTATGTGTCACCCTTTTCATTATTCATTTGTTTAGCAGACATTGTGATTCATTTATTTCCAGTATTTTATTCTTTGGGAATTATTATTGTCAGGATGTTTTCATTTAAGTATTAAATGTTGAATTCATTTAGTTGGATGTTTAATTATTGGATGGTTCGTTCCAGTATAGTTGTTGTGTGATTCTTTAATTATGAATAATGTAAAGATTTAAATCTTGGTTTATAAAATAAAATCTGGAAAGAAATGTCTAAAAATGGTTTTGACACTTAGCTTAATTACTTAGGGTGTTTAAATTGGAAAAGTTATTTTCGACAGTGATGCTAAGAATGAACCAACTGTTTAACTTGATTTTAATTTAATAAAGGAGTGATCGCCCCGTATTTTATTAGGCGGGTTGACACACTTTGACGTATATCGAACAGTTCCCCCTGCATCGTACCGGTTGACTTAACTCATGACGGGAGGTATATAGAAGGGAACTCGTTCAAGTACGTCGAGTATATCATTCACTGTCATACATTATGTCCTAATGCGGTATTTTGTAAGTAAATTCACATACACTCAAGTGTATCAAATGGCTTATCCACATGTACCGATTGCCATCAAAAGCAAGTCATGTATCGTGAAAGGTATGCCAAAGGGGGAACCCTACCACTAGCCCAACAAAAAGTATAAAACCCATAAAGGAGTAAAAACTAGGGCAGTCATATCAAGTTTTTTGGTTGCTACATGAAACTATATCAAAATGCTAGGTCAGCATCCTGCCCAAAATTTTCCACAATTTCATCGTTTTTCAAAACTGAATCCTATCCATGAACTTGGAAATAAATCAAAGCATGTCTTATATATTTTTTAAACCCAATTTTCCCAGGCTTGGATCTTGTCCAATATTTTAAGCATTTAGGTAAAGCTAATACAAGTAAAAACATAATAATAATAATAATAATAATAATAATAATAATAATAATAATAATAATAATAATCATCATGTTGAGATTCCTCTCGTTATTCCTCCTTTTATCAAAAATACCAAAAGTATTTTTCCTCTTATAAAAAATTCCAAAAACATTTCCCACTTTTTCAAAAATACCAAAAAACAATTATTTCTTCCCTCATTCAAAAATAAACTGGAACCATTTTTCCTTCTCAGGTCGATCGCATGCCTAATTCTTAGCCCGAATCCCTATTGGCTTCGGTATTTCGTCAAACCACCCCGGAGCTCTGTCAATTTCTATGCTACTTCATTCGAGTCCAAAATCTACCTTCACCAACTCTTCATCGAAAACTCTAACTAATCATCGAATGTGCAGTTTGATCTGATGGCATTCTTATTCTAACTAAGTGCCAAGATTGACAACCTTTAAATCGAGTTCCACGAGATGCAAAAAAATCGGGACCATATTCTCAAAGGACCCAAGGTCGTCCATGGGCCTACCTGATCTCGAGCCTATCTGGGTCCCATAAGAATAACAACATGCTCTCGGTGCCTGCCTGCTAAGGGGTCGCTGCCAGCTCATCTCTCTATGCCAAACTCTGCCTAGCCAGGGGCTAGCTTACTAGTACCCATTGATACCAAGGTGGAACAAATGAACAAGGTCAAGGAAGACCTCAAACTGTTGTCCAACAAATTTGACCAAGTCAAGATATTTGGAAACTATATGGATTACGCCCATATGTCTCCTTATCCCAAAGCAAGATTTATGTAGAAGTTCAAAATCCCATCCATCAAGAAGTTTGGGGGTAGCGGGCCCCCAATTGTACACCTTCATACTTATCACCGAGCCGTGACCCTTATTGGCGCATCTGAAGAGATAATGACCCAGATGTTTCAACGGACTTTAAAAAAATGTGCCATTTTGTGGTTCCTATCCCTCGAAGAGTTCACAATCCATAGTTGAGAAGATGTCACCCGAGAATTCATGTCTGAATACAAGTATAATGAAGAACTAGAGATTACACTTCGCGTTCTAGAGCTTCTTAACCATGACCCAGGGAAATGGTTAGTAGATTCCTAGGAAGGTGGAGAGAGAAAGCTGCTACCATGACCAACAGACCCTCAGAGCATGAATAAGTTTGTATCGTGAAGAATAATTTATTACCCCATATCCGAGTGGTTATGGGAGGTCAGTATTATCCACACTTTTGAGGCCTCCGAGAAACGGGTGTGGAAATAGAAAAAAATGTTACCAAGATAGAAATTGAGCCAAAAAACGTGACTGGACAATTCCTCCCTAAAATACGAGAAGCCTTCCAGTGCTACAGTCTCATCCATCAATAACATATCCAAACCTGCTACCTTTTGGGCACCAAAAAGCCGCCCTAATCCCATCAGAAATGAATACACCCAGCCCCATTCTCCCTTTTCCAACGTCTACAAGACCTTGTTAATCCAAAACGTCATCAAACCCTTGGAGCCTTATCTATTAAAAAACCCACTTCCTAAGAACTTTAAAATCGGTGCCCACTATGACTTTCACCAATTTATGGGCCATACTATCAACCAATGCTTATATCTCAGAAACATGGTTCAAGGCTTGATTAATTGGGGTCCCATCAGTCCAGTAAAAGATCCTAAAACCAATAGTTCCCATAAACCACTTCCAACCCATGAAAAGTCCATCTTTCTAGAGAATGACCCAAAATTTGACCTATCCTCTCAAATCGTACCTAGTAAAGCACCCATCAATCTCGTAATTTCACCCAAACCACTTAAAGTTTGCACATATTTTCACTCTACTTACTTCTTCGACTAAGATCTATAACTTCTCATAAGAACTTGTATTATTGTCTGCACCCGATCTGAAGGTAAAGATATGGAGTTACCTGCTATATTGAACCAACTCATAGATTTCAGGATAAATTATCCTGCTGAGATGACTGTCGATTGTCACAAATTTAGTGGCTTGCTCATGGAAGCTACAAAATGGGCTCGAGATTTAGATAATTGAGTGGTATCCATTGATAAAGTAAGTCTAGATTACATGATGTAGAATGTGGGCGATGAGTTTCAGCAGACATGTGATTGATGAGCTACTCACTACTTTGAAGGTGTAAGGATGGTTGGTCCCTTCACTCCTGCACCTCCCCATTGAGTGGGAAGGTTTATATAAGGAAGTTGTCAAGGTTGTTGAATGCATTGATTTCTTTTGTCAAGAAGACATCATTTCCACTAGATGGGGGACAAATTTTATAGTTCAAATAAGTCAGGGAAAAGTTAGTACACAACATGTATGGAATGATATCTTTCGAAGACATTTTGGGGGAAATTAGTAAAATTTCCATTCATAAAAAAATAGATGAATACACGGAGTTTTTATTCTTCCCTGCCTTAGTAAACAACATGATCAAATTAAGAAGACACTACAAGGATTAGAATCCTCACACGTTGGGAATAGATAAGGGAAAGGGAGTTGCCGAAGAACTTTCTATGATAGAAATGACAGTTGAGGAGAGAAAAACCCCCGACCAAATTAAGAATACTCAAGATAACATCACCTTATATGGAGTTTTCATGTCTTCCCGTTTTCACCAGAATGTTGTGATAAAAATTCTCACTGGGCCCATAGTCCCTTATTCCACCTCTCTTGAAGAAAGTGTAATCCTAGTTGAGTCCTTGACCACCACTAGAATCCTTTCCTTCTTCGAAGAAAAAATTCTATAGATTTATTCCATTCATAACTATGACCTCAACATCTCCATTGAAGTGATGGGAAAGAAAATCTTCCATAAATGTTTGTCCACTGAGAACCTTCAATTGCTTGGGTTTCAAAGTCAGTGACCTTAATCCTACTTTCTTCTCAACGCGTGTTTACGCTAATACCCGTCGAGAGGTGATGGGATCCATAAAAATAATAATAAGGATTGGCCCTTTCAATCCTATCAATAAATTCTAAGTTATTGACATACCTGCATGATTCAACATATTGCTTGATAAACCATGGCTTCACATTATCTGAGGGGCATTTGTTTCCCTTCATAAAAAACTAAAATTCTTCGTCAAAGGACAAGTTATCACCATTTTAAGGGATGATGACAGTATAAAAAATTCCATCACCAGTAATTTGATATTAGAAATTCAACATGGGACGAATGACATGATCCTTTTCGGCTTCAGAATAGATCCACTTCCCCTTTTAGCAGGAGATAGTTTCAAAAATCAAGTCTTTTCGGAATACAGCCCTCACGGAAATGTTAATGCGACAAATATGTTTAAGAACATGAATTTCATTCCCAGACTGGGGCTAGGGTGATGTCAATAAGCGATACTTGAACCCATAGTCTTAAATAAGGACTTTCCCCCATGTGTCCTGGGTTATCAGCCATCACCAAAAGAACTCAAATCTTTTCACCAGCCACGAGTGAAAAGGGGTTTAGAAGATGCAAAGACTATTTTGAGAGATTCTCTGAATGGAAGATTTATCAAGGAGGGCAGAGACTTACTTTTTTGTATCTCCCCTAAACCATGGTATGACCACATAAATAAGAATATGAAACTGGTAATGGAAATCTTCTTTTTTAATAACTAGTCTTGGGCCGAAGGCTGCCACCATAAAGAGCGACCTATCACTAAGAAAGTAGTAATAATTACTGAGGTCTCTGAGGAATGTGATTCTGAAGTCTCATTCACCCAAGAAACACTGGGGATGACTCTATGTATGATCCATCCAGACGTTACAACATCATAACCGTCCACTCTAAGCAAGGTTGTTGATCGACTTATTCTCAATTGGAATGTTATACCAGTCCAGCCTACTGAAATTCAAACCAACCTTACAATTTACCCTATCTATTCACCCATCGTTGCTTCTTTTATTTCTAATATCAATGTAATCGAGACCTCCTTTGACGTGGTTCTCAATGTTGTTTTTCCAAATGTTAAATAAATGAGGATTTTAAGTATCTTGTTTTGCCTCACATTAATTGTCTTGATTCGAATCAAAACCCTTATGATGATGACTTTGCAAATGAAAAATTATTAACTGATCTTAGTAAGGTTAAGAACAAACAACATAACCACGTTCAAATTATGTGAGGATAAAACTTTTGTTATCTATCTTAGTTCTAATGGCCAACAGAGCAAGATTAGAATAGGGTCCATGCTGAATAAGCATGAGTGCACGTAATTCGAAGAGCTATTGAAATAATTTGTGGACATATTTGCATGGTCCTATGATGACATGCCCAACATAGATCCCATAATAACTCATCATATAATACTGACATTCCCAGAATGCAAGTCGATCAAACATAAGTTAAGGAATCTCCGCACTGAATATTTGCTCAAATTCAAAGAAGAAGAAGTCAAGAAATTGAATGCATGCTTCATTAATGTGATTGAATATCCCACATGTCTTGACAACATTGTCCTCATACCAAAATTAAGAGAAAAGGTATGCATTTGTGTCGACTATTGGGATTTTAACAAAGCATCTCCAAAGGATGATTACTCATTGCCAAACATCGACATGAATGTAGATAACACAACAAGCCATGTATCTCAAGCCATTCGTGAATAGATTTGCCAAATATAACCAGATCAAGATTCACCGTGACCATTAGGAGGAAATCGCATTCATCACCCCCCAGGAAACCTTTTGCACATTGTCATGCCATTCGGGCTCAAGAATGTTAGGGCAACCTACCAAAGGTCTAACACATCCATATCGTATAATTTAATACACAAAGAGGCCAAAGTCTACGTAGATGACATGATTGTTAAGCCGAAGACTTGAGAAGGTCAAATTTCTGCCCTCCGAAAGTTCTTCGAATGACTATGGTGATACCAAATGTGGCTAAGCCCATAAAATATATTTTTGGCCTCATGATAAAAAATATTTTGGAATTTATGGTTAGTGATAAGGGAATCGAAGAAAACCCTGCCAGGCTAAAAGCCACACTTGAAATGCCACCACCCTGAATGGAGAAGGAAGTTCGGGGATTTCTGGGAAAACATCAATACATCAGTCGGTTGATTAGACAACTGACTTCTATATGATATCCCATCTTTAAACTCCTCCAAAAATATTCTACCAAAATCTGGAATGAGGCCTGTTAAGAAGCTTTTGACAGAATCAAGTGATACCTTACTCGACCTTCAGTGCTTAGGCCGTCGCGGCCAGGTCTCCCCCTCATCTTGTACTTAACTATGATAGATACTGCATACGGGGATTTTTTATCCCAAAAAATTGAAGAATCCCAAAGGTAAGGAGCCATTTACCGTGCTAGACGAATATTGATCGAGTATGAAGTTAACTACACTACCTTGGAGAAAGCATGCATCGCCCTAGTCTAGGTAACTCAAAAGAGATAGAACTACATGATCTCCTTCCCCATCGAACTAGTGTCCCGAATGGATCCTATCAAGTAATTGTTAAAACGTTTGCTTTGTCCATCGAATGGCCCAATAGTTCATGTTGCTAGCCGAGTTTGATATTGTTTACGCACACAAAAATACATGAAAGGGAGAGCCTTCTCCATCTACCTTGCTGAGTACCCTATGGAAGAAGCTAATGTTTGGGTCTTTGAATTATAAGACAAATCTATTCTCTACACCCCTCAAGAATACCCTAGATGGAGATTTTTCTTTGATGGCACTACCAACGAGAAAGGATACGACATTGGGACACTCCTAATCACCCCTGATGTCTCTCACACTCCCATTTCCATCATGCTAGAATTTTCCTACACCAACAATATGATCTAATACGAGGCAGGCATTGTAGGCCTCAAAATCCACTACAAGAAATAATATATATGCCAACGTGTTTTTGGGGGACATTTTAGTAAAACGTCGGCCTAGTAAAATTACTGACATTTATTGCCAAAGGTGACTAAAATTATCGGCGTTCGGTAATTATTGACGTTTAATAATTAAACGCCATAAATTACCGACGTTTATATATCATTGCCACGACATTACCGACGTTTTTTTTAAAATAAACGTCGGGTATTGTTCTCCATGCTAACACGCAACCAACAAAAGTCGGATTCTCATTTTCAATCCTCCCCCCAACACGTAAACTACTTTCCATCCAAAAACAAACCCAATTTTTTATCCATCGCATGTATTTTGCTCGATGAAAAAATCGATTAATCCATCACAGGTATTTCATACTTTCGTATATTGCTATCGCATCTCGTATCTTGTAAGAATCCATAGTTTTTTAAGAATCCACATTGCAGGTAATGAAACTCGTATCTTCTATCGCAACCCTACAAAACAATCGGTTAAATCTCCAAAATTACCACGCAAGAATCCACAGTTTCTTACTTTCATATCTTATAGCTCGATTCTTGCCATCGCATGTATTTTTTACACAATATTGTATCTTGTAGTTTGGTACTTTCGTGTCTTGCCTTTCTTGTAAATCCCCAGTTCTTGTAAATCACCAATTAGATTACATAGTTCTTGCAGTTGTTAATGTTTATGCATAATTTTGTATCTTGTAGATTGCCCAATTTCGTATCTTACAGTTTCGTCAAATCCACAGTTTCATTTCTTGTAGTTTCGTGATTGGATATTTCAATATACTCTCAGGTATGTTTACGCTTGTATATTTTATTACAATCGGAATTACTTTTTTGTTCAAACTATGAAATTATTCGCAAATGAAACATATTTGATTGCACAAATCGCATTTGACAATAATGTTAAAAATCTAATTATAAAGTTAACGAGCCTCTACATTCATTTTCGTTCATCTCCGTTTGCTTATTTGGGTATGTATTAGTGTTTGTGGGTGTATAAATCGTTAAAATATTATATTTATCTGTCATAAGTTAAATATGGGAAAAAATTTGTCATTATTGAAGACCAAGGAAAAAACGTTGAGCAATTAAACTTATTAGAACGAATTATGTCGTTAGAAAATACCAAACATAAATATTTATAAAAAATCTCATATCTAAGCAACGGCTACAAGTGATGAGGGATGGTGAATGAGAGTTTTTGTTTCATGAATTGTTTTTTTTGTGTGTGAATGCCATGTGTTTTGTAGCTCGATTCGGTGACTGGAAATACCTAGTCAACTCGGCCTATTTGTCAATCTTTTGATCGATACTTTAAAACACACAAATTAAAGACATTTTCCATATCCAACCTACCCCGTGACTCGATGAGAAGGGGTTACGTTTTCTTAACCCTCTCACTTTGAATTTACACATACCTTGCTAACTGACATGGGAGAACTACCACCTTTCGTTTGTGTTTATGTTTGTTTTTGTATAATTTTCAAAGGATGAATATGTAAGTATGTTTTTCAATATTTATTTAAGTCATAATTATTTGCCTATAATCGTAAAATCTATATTAACGATGATGATTTCTCACAATAATTTTAAATCTTTGTTTTGTTGTTGTTTTCACTAGGTCGGATATACAGATGGATAAGAGTTCGATTAAGATAAAACATAGGGTTCATACTTTATATGAGAAAGGAGCGGAGGAATTCCTTAAATTTTCCTCTGATAATAGACCAAATGCTGAAAGAATATTTTGTCCATTAAGAAGTGCCGCAATATGATATTTGTGAAGAAAGATGAGGTAGTGGAACATATATTACTAAATGTTTTCTAACAAGTTATACTTGTTGGACTTTTCACGGGGAATCTTCCTCATATTCAGTTCCCTCTTTCGAATCAGTTGTTGGTGATGAAATGCGAGAGATGATACACGATGCCTTTGGAATCCCTGCTACAATCTAGCTTAACTTTATGGATGGTGATGACGAGCGTCAATATATGAGTGGGGGTCCTGATGAAGAAACTAAGAGATTCTTTAATCTGATAAAAGAAGCTGGGCAGGAGTTGTACCCAGATTGTAAGAAGTATTCTACATTCTCATTCATTGTACAAATGTTGCGTATAAAGTGCTTTGGTGGATGGAGTTGAAAGACCTTTGCTATGTTGCTTGAATTATTAAAAAATGCATTTATCGAGGGTGAAACATTGCCAAAGTCTTTTTATAAAGCCCGCAAGCTGATTGCAAACTTGGGGCTAGAGTATAAGAAGACACATGCATGTCCTAACGATTGCATGTTGTATTGGACTGAGACATAACATGAGAGTGAATGTCAAAAGTTCCACACCCCAATATATAAACAATCAAAGGCTCAGGCAGATGGAGATCTTACAATAGATCAAAAAATTCCCTTGAAGGTGATAAGATACTTCCCTTTGATACTAAGACACCAGAGGCTATATATGTCATCGAAGACAACATGAGAGATGGCCTGCCGAGGAACATATTAATGATGGAAATGTACGACATCCCGCTGATTCTCTTGCTTGGAAAAGAATCAATGACATTTATCTAGATTTTGCTGCAGATCCACGAAATATTATACATGGACTATCGAGTGGTGGATTTAACCCATTCAGGAACTTGAGTATTGTTCACAGGACGTGGCCCGTAGTTGTGATAATATATAACTTTCACCATGGTTGTGTATGAAGCAATAATATATCATATTGACGATACTAATTGATGGTCCTCATGGGCTTGTTAATGGCATTCATGTTTATTTGTGCCTTTTAGTTGACGAGTTGAAGGAATTATGGGTTGGGGTGGACACTTATGATGCAATGTGTAATCAGATGTTTGAAATGCGTGCATCATTCCTATGGACAATAAGTGATTTTCCTGCATATTGAAATTTGTCATGATGGTGCATTAAAGGTAAATTAGCATGTCCTTGTTGTCATAAATATACTCGCTCCTGTAGGTTGAAAAAGGGACGTAAATAATGCTACACGGTCCATCGTCGATAGTTGCAGAAAGGGCCTAAATTTTGAACAGATATATTCTCGTTTGATGGTAAAGTTGAGTTGGATACAAAGTACATTCGACTATTTGGAGATGAAGTATTTGATGAGGTAAGAGACATCAATAATATGTTTAGGAAGGATCCAGATCCGGAACTTAAGAGGAAAAGGAATGATAATGAAGATGGGAACCTCATATATAATTGGAAGAAAATAAGTGTATTTTTTGAGTTAGAATGGTGGAAGGACAATTTAATACGAAACAATATTGATACAATGCATATTGAGAAGAATGTACGTGATAATGTGCTCTAGACATTATTAGATACTGATGGAAAAGGAAAGGATAATCTAAATTCTCGTCTTGATTTACAAATAATGGGTATTCGTAAGCCACTGCATCCTAAAAAATGGTCAAACAACAAATATTATTTACCACCAGTGTGTTTCACAATAGATAATAAAGGAAAAGACATAATTTGTAAAATATTGAAGGACGTGAAAGTTCCATATGGTTATGCTTTTAACATATCGCGTCGTGTCAACCTTAAACAACGTACTATATCGGGACTCAAGAGTCATGACTACCATATCTTAATGCAAGAGCTGATTCCTATTTCCCTAAGAAATCTTTTGCCTAAAAATGTGCTTGGGCCAATAATTGAGTTGAGTAGCTTTTTTAGGAGTATGTACTCAAAAGTAATGAACGTAACCGATTTAGATCATGCTCAATCTCGTATTGCGCTCACGCTTTGCCATCTTGAGAGGATTTTTCCTCCCTCATTTTTTGATATCATGGAACATTTGGTTATTCATTTAGCTGAAGAGGCGAAGATCAGAGGACCACCACAATACCGGTCGATGTACCCTTTTGAGAGGTGTGGTATTAGTTGCGATTTTTTGTATTCTCATTCTAAGCATTTTTATTTCCTTCTAAAAATTAAAAATTTCCCCACGAAAGATAGTTGTTCACATTAAAGAATTATGTGAAGACCCGTAGTAATCCGGAAGGTTCAATTGCACAAGGATATTGGGTAGAAGAATGCTTGACGTTTTGTTCAAGGTATCTGGAGGATGTTGAGATGAAATGTACCCGACCAATAAAGAACAAAGAAGGCAATACTATTGATAAAAAAATGTGGTCGTAAGTTAGGAAAATCAGTGGGATTTGTGCTCGATGACATTACATATGTAGAGGCACATCGCTATGTGCTTGTCAACACAGATGAAATTGCTCCATTTGGAGAGTAAGTATCCTAATTAATTAATTTCTCCCATTTTTAATCATGTAAAAATAGTGTAATGGTTCATTTTAATGCAGGACTAACCGTGCGTCAATTAGGAGTGATTCTCGTCTGACCACATGACGTGGATCACATTCATAATGAAACATTTCATTCTTGGTTTAAAGATCATGTAAGTAATATGCATGCTGAAACTAAATTACACTTTTAATTATATTATTACAAAAGCATGGTGTTTAACATAGCTTTTGTAAATATCAAATACGTGCGAAAGTTACTTGAGACAACTGACATAGAACTATCATAGGAAATTTGGATGTTATCTTTGGGCCCCTAAAAAAAGAAAAAATATTCACAATGTATATTATCAATGGTGTTTCGTATCACACTAACGCTCGAGAGAGGATTAGAACGATGCAAAATAGTGGAGTCATGCTAAATGCCCTTACTGAAAGTTATGCAAGTGCTAGAGATAGGAATTCCATATCAGGAGATGTTAATTTCTATTGAGTTTGACGGATATCATTGAATTGCATTATTCTAAAGACTATAAGTTTGTGTTGTTCAAGTGTGACTGGGTTGACGATAATAGAGGTCTCATTGCGCAACATGATTTTGGATTCACGCTTGTAAATTTCAAGCAGTTGTTGTATCCAAGGCAACAAATAAATGTTGAGCCTTTCATACTAGCATCTCAGCACGAAACAAGTATTTTATGTACAAGACCCAATGAAGGAAGATTGGAATATTGTAATTAAGACAAAGCCTAAAGACTTTTTCGATGTATTTGGATAGCAATATACAACCCAAGGCATTATGATAGATCAAACAGAGGTATATAGCGACCAACATTTGGATGACACACCATTCACATGTGATGATGATGTTAGTTGGGTCAGGCATGGCGTTACTGGAATAACAGTAGTTATGAAAACGCAAGTGGAGACAGATTAAGATGATTAGACAATTTTGTTAGATAAGCATTTGAACTTGCAATGATAACTTAATTTTGAATTGTTTTTTCTAGTCATCATTATTAATTGAACTTTCTTAATAGGTTGCATATAAAAATGTCTGGTTTTGTTGATTTATTTTACTCATTATTCTTATTAATGTTAGATTTTAGTAATTTGTTGTGGTTTTATTTCTAGTCATTATTTTATATGTTTTCTACTTGCTCGAAAATCATGTATGTGCATTTGAAGCATTTGAATTTTGAAGGTGCCCAGTTATGCAAGTGCAAAAAAAAAAAAATATTATGGGTAGCAACTGAATTGATGAAGGCACTTGAGTGATTCCCATAATTCCATTTAAGTAGTCTCACACTTTAGAAGCCACTGGAATAATTCCATTTGAAGCATTTTAGTCACCTTTTGCAATAAACGTCGGTAATTTTACTAGGCCGACGTTTTACTAAAACACCCCCCCAAAAAATGTTGGCATATATATTATTTCTTGTAGTGTTAAAATGGGAGGCTTCATTAATGAGTAAGCTCAGCTCTGCTCCTTTTTCTACTAATGAAGAATCGAGCTTATCAATCTGTTCTAGGTGTCATTCAATTTTAAAATTGGGGTCTTCCACTTCATTGGATTATCTTTATTTTTTATTTTGTTCAAATGTTATGAAATACTTGTCTTTGACTGATCCTTCTAGTTTAGTGAAAAAGCAACATTGAATTCGACTGGTTATGATTTTCAAATTAAAAAAAAAAACAAGTTGGCCCTGTCTTGAACAACAGCTACGAAAGCCCATGTAATTGCTTGTAATCAATAATATTTATATCATTGTCCTCGTTTTGTTACTTAAGGCCTTTTGCCTATTTATATTCAAAGTGTCGGTTAATTTTATGATGGTATGATTGCAGGTAATTTCGTTATTGTTTCGACACTCTTCGTTACCTTACAGCGTCATTTGATCATGAAATCGACAAGAACATTGAAATATTAAAAATTAAGAAGCTCATTAAGGCACTCGATGTTTTTAGAGTCAATATAACCATCATGATTTCCCTTATTATGCATCCATGTGATCAAATCTCTCCGGTCACTAAAATGCTAGGAAATGAATTTGGAAGTTCTTTAAATATAAAAAGTAGGGTGAACCGTCAGGATGTTCTAGGTGCAATTACATTGGCTAAGTAGAGGCTTAATCTCTACAATCAGTTTTGTTCAATATCATATGACTATTATCAAATAGACGAATCAACAGGATGTAAAACTTCAACCTTTCTCTCTTAATTATTGATTTTTTTTACTTATTTGAGGAGCTTCGCAAACTTTCCCTTGGTC
The DNA here is from genome assembly GCA_949130495.1 of Sambucus nigra. Taxonomy (NCBI): domain Eukaryota; kingdom Viridiplantae; phylum Streptophyta; class Magnoliopsida; order Dipsacales; family Adoxaceae; genus Sambucus; species Sambucus nigra. The sequence continues at coordinate 18,231 of CASBWL010000139.1, read as the reverse complement.
TTAACAAAAAGTAGAGAAAGGTTGGCAGGAGGATACTAGATTACAATATCAGTCAGTATCATTTGAATACTATACAGATCAACAACATTTATATATATAACCCGATTGATATTCTGCTCCTAATTTTTTTCAGTCCTTCTCTTTCTTTTTTCAGTCTGTCCTAATTTTTTTTTAGCTTCAGTCCGGCTCTTTGACATGCCAATACATTTGGGGTTGAATGTTTTGTGCATTTTCATAATTGACAAATAGAGTAATTGATTTCGCTAATGTAACAACAATTCATTGGTTGGCGTGTGGACTGAGAGATAAAAAGTCCTACTCAGATCCTACTTTCCAATAAATGCATTATTTCACATCAGTAAAATCACTTCTTGGAGTCATATACACGTATGAGTCTAGAATTATTTTTGGGGAAAAGCTATTGCGGAATGATAAAAAAGTTACATGGAATGATTTTTCACTACCTGTCCTGAAATAATGACTTGCATTAACAAAGCAATCATGGAAATGGAGACGAAGTAAGGAGGCACCGAAGCGAGGTGCTGCAGCAACTGCGAAGTTAACTATGGCTGTGATAGTTGAAAGGGCATTAGGACAACTTGTCGAGTAAAAATTCGTAGTTAACTGAGCTTAGGAAATTCCAATGAATAGCCACAAGCTCAATGTGGATATTGTGATTTTCAAAGAAGAAGAACAATATAAATCCATGGCTACAAATATGACTCCGAAAAGGGAAGAAGTAGATGGAAAAGAAATATATTCTTGTTTAGTGTACAATGCATATGATTAATCACGTATATCTATAGTTGATGAGAAAGATCTTGCCGCATTAAGTAAACAAAGTTTTAGTCAACATTTTACACATCCATGTTTAACAAATATGTCAATGTTTTACATGGAATGATTTTGCACTACCTGTCCAGAAATGATCATAGACTATGGGGACTTAAGCGAGGTTATTGTTATGTTTTGTTGGGAGTGATTGATTTGGTGATCGTATGTCACATATAAAGTATTTGTTTGAAGATCAAAATATCAGATCAAAGTGGAGAGATGGGGTGGTTGAGTGTGGAGAGGTGTTGGTGTAGTTTATAACAGAAAAACTTATACACTTAGTTCCAATGTTATTTTTATCATGTCTATATAAGTTGGCTGAATTTTTTTATTTTATTTTATTCTTGTAATGGTATTTGTGTATAGCATGATTCAGGGGTTCATCAATAACAAAGTGTCCTATTGGGGTGGTTGATTTTTTTTTTTGGCTGTTGGTAGTTAATACCAGGTGTCTTGTGCAGTTGAAGTTTCAACTTCCAACTTGTGCATTCTTGATTTTTAAAATATTGAGAATTTAAAACTTAGCATTTGAATTTAAGTCTTGCACCTCATTACATAAAAAAGGGATTCTCCACTCATTGTTAATTAGCTCTAACATTACTATGGTAACAAAGCACATAGTTATATCCACTTGTCACGTCCAATTTAGCCACACATATTTCTCAACGTCTAAAATTTATAGGGCTTTGTGAAATTGAAAATAATGGGTTCTGTATTAACATAAAAATAAGAGGACTACTTTAATGTAATAATAATGGGTTCTGTATTTAAGTCCGTATTGTCATGTATCACAACGGACAATGATTTAAATGATAAGAACCTACCTGTGACAATTGTTTATTTTTACTCTATCTCTCTTGTGTGCACTCGCCATATATTTTGACAACATGTGTTAAATCTAAACTCTTCCATTTGTTGCATTTTATACGAAATGTGTTAAATATATCTCTATCTTGTGAAAGTACGCTTTTTTGCTAATTTATTTCTATTAGATATATTCGTTCGTAGTATAACTAACATTAATGTTTGTTTCTGTTTTGTACAACACGATGACAACAAGTAGATCTCAGAACCCACACGTTAGAGGAATGATGTCATTACCTAGTGATCTATAAGAGCACATAGATCAAAGACCATTTGTCATGCCTTAACTCCCATCGAATTGGCCACCTACTAACGCTGCTATTACACCATTTAGCCCTCTGTTTCCAGGCAATAGTGAACAATAAGAGCATGCGGCAAGTAAGGCAAAGTAATATTACACAACTAATTTCGTGGTTGGTTTTGGTTGGATGTACAAAAAAATGACTTACTGAATTCCCGTACCTAAATTAGATTACTAAAATTAATGTACATAATCATTAGTTTGTATTTACATGTCTATATATAAAAAAATTACTATTTTTTATCTTCGCTTATATGATACTTAGATCCTAGTTCCGATCAGGCAGAGGAGGAGCAAAGAAGATTTCGAGGCCCCACGTTAATGCATAGCGGGTGGGGTGAAGATGGTGGAATTTTAAACATCGAGGTTAATGAGCATGGACAACGCATTGAGAAGACAACATCTAGACTTGCTTCAAATTTGGGGGATTTATCATGCAATGGACAGTTAGCACCATTGACATTCTTGGATTGGAGGCATGTTTCAAAAGAAGCGAAAAATAGAATTTGGACTCCTATCACGGTATCATATACTATTATATAAAGCTATGGGTTATCATATTTTCAATTTCTCATAATACCCTCATTTATCGCTAAACATGAAGATAAATATAGGGGTAATTTCATACATACTTGTGGAAGTAGTTTTATAAAAACTACAATCATAAATTGATCTTTCTTTTATGTAACCATAATTTGCATAAACATTGCATTTTCATTTGTTCAATCTAAAATAACAGGGAATGATTCTTTTGGTTCTGAATTTGAGGTTTAGTTCTCTAACATGTTGTTTAATAGAGGACAATAAAAATTCCGCGAATGAGATGAGAAAAATTCTTATGGGGTCCGTCGGAAAAAATGGATGGAGTGGAAGGCCACAGCCAAAAATGAGGGCTATAGTAAATATAGGACTATGAGGAATGCTTGGTGCATTGTCCCCCAAGGGTTGAGGAAGATCAATGGAAAACGTTCATCTATCATTGGAACTCAGCTGAAGCAGAGGTATATTTTAGCAAGATAGTTAACATAATTCTATCTTCGATTTGGTGTTTTGTCACTCTGAGCATGCGAGTCTTATTGTGTCACCGGCACCATAACATGATTTATATCAACAGTCTTTTCCATATATAAGGCAAAAAGTGCAAAGAAAAATGCCATCCGCGCACGTTTGGTAATGCCCCGCACATCTGGTAGGACTAGTCATTCTCAAGTTAAAAACAAGGTAAAAGTTTGATACTTTTAATGATTATTACGTTCTTCTTTTATTGCGGAGAAATTAAGTGAAAATATATGATATCTTGACACTTGAAATCTTGCTCTTGTAGATTGCTAAAATAATTGGACACCAACCAACTCGTAAGATGGTATACAAGGAGACACATATAACCAAGGATAAGGGGACAGTTAATGAAGAAGATGCTCGATTAATTGTACGTATATTTTGAATTTTAATGACAATTTAAAGAACTTGATTTTTGTTTACGTGTCTATTATCTTTTGAGAAAACATTATTTTTCATTTTAAAATGGATTTGGGTGCCAGTCAAATGTTCATGCACTTGACTCAATTATCGATTTAGAAAAGCAGTGGTTAAGAGGAGAAAAATAATTAAGTCAATGCATGTTTACAAAAGTTGCATATGTTTGTGAACTTGTAATACTTGTATAAATGTGAAAAATATTAAATTAAATTTGTTGGAATGATATTCATTATAATAGCTTGATTTGATTTTTACAACAAAAGATGGATGAATTAGAATCGCAACATCCAGAGATTGCAGAGACCGTTGTTGCACGAGATGACATATTTAGGCGAGTTATGGGACCTGAAGGGATGGCTGTGTGACAATATTTGGGCTTGGTGTCACACCGAGTATGGTATTCCATCGATCATATACGATGTATGAGGCTTAGAGGAGGGATATTGAGATGCGACATCAATAAGAGATAGAGAGGATGCGATGTGAGATGGAGGCTGAAAATGAGCGAGTGAGGCGTGAGATGGAGGCTCAAAATGAGCGGGTGAGCCGTGAGATGGAAGCAAACTATGAAAAGAAGCAAGACGAAATGAAAGAGCAGATGGAAGCTCAAATGCAAAAAAAAGTATCTACAATGGAATCTCGAATGGAAGCTCTGGAGGCTCATATGCGTGCTAAGGATAGTTTTACTCAGTCTCCACAAGATGTGTCTTCAAGCACTAAACATGTCAACGATTATTAATTGTGTATTTATACAAGTACAATAATTTGCATGCATTACATCTAACATTTTTTTGTATTCCCATAGGTTCCTAATGGACCCAACTTGATCCTTTAGCATCATTGCAATCGTCGATGCAATTCCGGTCAGAGGTTCAATCGCAACGATAATTACAACCACTAAGGAAAACACCGCCACAAATCATATCACGATCCCATCTTCAAAACTATTGTCAGGTTAGAGTTTTATTACGCATATACTGCATTGGAAATGATAACCAATTTGGGCTTAAAATTTTCATTTATCATCGCATTGTAGTTGATCTTAATTTATTGCCTCCTTACATTTGGAAAAATTGTTCCATACATAAGCCAGTTTGCATATGAAGCTATATGGACTGAAGATAATATTTTCTTAAATAGTCTTCTTCCCCATACTACGACCTTAAGAAAAATATTATAAATCCTACCATTAGAGCATCGCAAGTAAAAATGTTTATTTACAATCCTATTGTATCCTATTATGATATTGATGCTATATTGGCGTTTAGTTTGATTTACAAATGTCTAGTTTAAATTATGAATCTTTATTCTGAGTTATAAACCAAAAACTTTCCTCAAACAACCCTATAAGGTGAAGGAACACATCTTAAGGGACCAATATAACTTGTAGGAACTTCATGCATAGTCATAGGATGAGTGGTTTGAGAATAGGACTAAAACTTTCAAATAACTAGACATAGGATTAAAAACATGCCGTTAGAGTGGCAAAACCAAAACAAGATCCCAAATAGCCTCATAAAGGACATGATCACCTTGTATGGGACCAATGTAACTCGTAGGAACTTACAGCGTATGCATGGGATGCCAGATTGGAGAATATGACTAATATTCACAAATAATCAGACTTCGGCTAGAAGGATTAACTTCCCCGTCTTAATATAGTGTAAACCCTTCTAATACCCTTCTGTATTTTCTTGACTTCTTTTATTTCCATTTCTGTTTTTTTCTTATTCAAACCAATGCATTAACATCTCCATTTATCCTCAGGTGATAGAAAAGTTATCTGGAATGTTATGTTGTCCTCGAATCACTCTTTTTCTTCCCCTGGATCGATAAATTTTGAATCTATTTTCTGCCCCTGGATCGATAAATTTTGAATCTATCCTTTTACTTCCAATAGTAAGCTGGTCTTCTAGATATAGGATTTGATGGGAACCCTTTTACTGGGAGTAACAATTATAGGGGACTTACCAGAATCTGGGCTAGATTAGATAGATTTTTACCCAATGGAGAGGCTGCCATTGTTCTCCTATCGCTTAAATATTTTCATTTGGATAGATAACATTCAGTTCACTATCTTTTGGTTCTCACCATCACTGTAAAGCATCACCATCACTACAAAGGAGAAAGTTTTCAAACCTTCCAAACTTTTCAAAATGTTCACTGATCATGCTAAGTTCAAAATTTTGTGGTCTTTATTTGGGACTCTTCAATTTATGGGTATTCGCTTATTACGTTGCAATGTAAGCTCTCGAAGTGAAAAAAACTCTTATTACAATGAATTTGGAATTTTATCATTGTAAATCATAATAATAGAATTATTGTATTAGCCTACTACCATTTGACTTGTTCTTAGTCTTTCTGTAAGTCATGGTTGGTCACTTCGTCAGTTAATAACGCTTTTTTTGCAAGGTAATCTAAGTGAGAATGTGTATATGAATCAACTATCAGGTTTCATTGATTGATATTTTCCTTCATATGTGTACATACTCAGAAAAACTATTTATGGCCTAAAGCAAACTCCCCTCGGGCCTCGTATCAAGAATTATGAAATTTCCTTCTTCACGCTGGTTTTAAAAATTTTCATGCTGGTGCTTCACTCTTTATGCTTCAATCTAGTAGGTATCTTTTGTATTTACTTGTTTATGTTGATAATCTAATTGTTAATAGGGATAATACATCGTTTGGGGATCACTCTGTTCACTTTTTGGAAAAATGATTCTCTCTTAAGGACCTTAGTTTTCTCTCTTATTTTCTTGGTGCAGAAGTTTTACCAAAGAAAGATGGTTTCTTGATTTCTCAACATCGTTACCCGAAATATCTTCTTTCTTGTAATCACATGTCGGACGCTAAATTAGTGAAAACTCCATTTCCAATAGGTTCATCTCTTTCGATGCAATATGGGGGTAACTTATCTGATCTTACTGCCTTCTGAACTGTTGTTGGCGATGATATAATAAAACGGATACTGGAAGTTAGGTTGAAGTGTATATGAGTCAGAGATCAGAAACTTCTATGTTTATTCTAGATAGATTTTCTAACACCGGAGTAATCTCTTATAGGTTGATGCTCCCATTGAAATTTGGGGTAACATTCATGGTCAATATTTCGATCTTCTGCGTATTTTTTACTATGGTGGATTACCTCCTCAAGACAATTATTTATTATTTGGTGATTATGTTGATAGAGGGAAACAAAACCTTAAGACAATATGCCTTCTCCTTGCATATAAAGTAAAATATGCAGAGAATTTTCGTCTTGAGGGGAAATCATGAATGCTCTTGCATAAACCGTATATACAATTTTTACGATGAATGCAAACAAAGATTTAATGTTAGGTTATGCAAGGTCTTGATAGATTTCTTTAACTGCCTGCCTATGGCAACCTTAATAAATGAAACAGTTCTCTGCATGCATGGGGGCCTCTTTACTGTCCTTACTAATTTGGATCAAATTAGAAACTTACAACACGTAACCAACGTACCTGGTGCTTGTTTTCTACTTATCAGACCAAAGAAGATCATAGTGTACTATATTAAAATCAACATACCGAATCCTAGTAAAGACTAGGATGTTACTTATTCTAGTGAAGATAACATTATGTACCTGATGCTGGTCTGATAACTTTCTACGCCCAACCAATGTACCTGATCCCAGTCTGATAACATTAGGATGTAACGTACCTGATATCATAGTACAACCCGCCATCATATTTACTGCAGATAGCATAGTACAACTAGCGTACCTGATGTTGGAGATAACATAGTACAAAATTATCAGACCAGCAGGTTTTTCGTACATTACGATGCTATTGATCCTGGTCTGCAGATAGCATCAGGTATGCCCAACCAATGTATCTAATCCTAGCAAAGATGCTGGTTTGCTCTGTAGAAGACACTATGATATTAGAATAGTACAACATTATAAGTAAACAAACTGCAGTAACAAAAAATTTACTCGTTCAATCTTCAGTAACTAAAAATTTCCACTAACTATCTGTAGTGACAAAAAATTTAAAATGTTATTTGTAGTAACAAACATTAGGATGCTACTTTCCATATTTCCAATCTGATCATTAGGATCTAACACATGAACCACTCATTAGGCTCCTATTGTTCGATATATATTAAAACATAGTATAGGTGACACAAACTCAAAAGAAAAACAAAACAACGAAAAATTATAGTATTATTGAGAACCACAAACAAAGCCCCAAATAAAACCACAAATAGTCCCCAAAACCATATTTTAAAAAAATATTGTCAACTAAATAGACATACAATTAAAAACACCAAACAAATTCATATTCAAATAGATAAAGTGAGAGCAAGAAATAAATTAGAGTGTATCAGAATAATGGTACCTAAAAGTAGTTGTTTGTTACCGTCCACTCAAACCAACATTCCACATTCATCTGATTTTCTTCAAACTTGGCTTGACATGAAGTTTCCTATCCGATCTTCTTTCTAGATTGACCGTGCAATCATGGTAATTTGAGAATATCTAGACTTAGGATTAAAAACATGTCATGAAAGGGCGAAAACCCGAACCAGCCCTGTACGGCCCCAAGAGAGGCACCAACACCTCACGGGACCAATGTAACTCGTAGGGACTGACCGCGCGATCAAGGGTCTCCTAGTTTGAGAATACGACGATAATTTGAGAATATCTAGACTTAGGCTTAATAATATGGTGTTCCACGATGAAAACTCAACATAGTCCATGTATGGCCCCGTGAGAGGCACCAACACCTCACACGGGACCAATGTAACTCATAGGAACTGACTTCGTGATCAGGGGACTCCCGGTTTGAGAATACAAAGATAATTTTAGAATATATAGACTTAGGCTTAAAAATAGGGCGTTAGATGCCAAAACTCAAAACATGCCCCGGAACAGCCTCGTGAGAGGCACCAACACCTCGCACGGGACCAATGTAACTCATAGAGACCAACTGGGTGATCATGGGACTCCCGATTTGAGAATACGATGATAATTTGAGAATATCTAGACTTAAGCTTAAAAACATGGCGTTAGACGGAAAAACATGAAACAGACCGCAAACGGCCAAGTGAGAGACACCAAAACCTTGCACGGGACTAATGTAAGTCGTAGGGACTGACCGCGCGATCAATGGTCTATCGATTTGAGAATACAATGATAATTTGAGAATATCAACACTTAGGCTTAAAAACATGGCATTAGAGGGTGAAAACCCAAGCTATCCCCCGTACAGCCCCGTGAGAGGCACCAATACCTTGCATGGGACCAATGTAAGTCATAGGGACTGACCGTGCAATAACGGATCTCTCAATTTGAGAATACGACAATAATTTGAGAATATCTAGACTTAGGCATAAAAACATGGCGTTATATGCCAAAACTTAAAACAGGCCCCGAACGGCCTCGTGAGAGGCACCAAAACCTCGCACGGGACTAACTTAAGTCGTAGGAACCGACCGCGCCATCACGGTTCTCACGGTTTGAGAATACGATGATAATTTGAGAATACCTAGACTTAGGCTTAAAAACATGGTATTAGAGGGTGAAAATCCGCCCAGCCTCGTGTGAGGCACAAACACCTCGCACGGAACCAATGTAACTCGTGGGGACTGATCGCACAATCACGGGTCTCTTAGTTTGATAATACGATGATAATTAGAGAATATCTAGACATAGGCTTACAAATATGGCGTTCGAGGGTGAAAACCCAAAATAGTCCCCGTACAACCCCGTGGGAGGCACTTACACCTCGTACGGGACCAATCCAACTCATAGGAACAGACATCGCAATCAGGGGACTCCCGGTTTGAGAATACGATGATAATTTTAGAATATCTAGACTTAGGCTTAAAAATATGGCGTTAGACGCCAAAACTTAAAACATGCCCCGAACAGCCCCGTGAGAGGCATCAACACCTCGCACGTGACCAATGTAACTCGTTGGGACTGATCGGATGATCATCGGACTCTCGATTTGAGAATACGATGATAATTTGAGAATATCTAGACTTAGGCGTAAAAACATGGCGTTAGACGGCAAAAATTGAAACAGGCCCTAAACGTCCTCGTGAGAGGGACCAAAACCTCACACGGGACAGATGTAAGTCGTAGGATTTGACCGTGCGATAACGGGTCTCCCAGTTTGAGAATATGATGATAATTTAGGAATATCTAGATTTGGGCTTTAACACATGGCGTTAGAGGGTGAAAACCCGAACTAGGCCCCGTACGGCCCCGTGAGAGGCACAAACACCTTGCACGGGACCAATGTAACTCGTATGGATGGACTGCACAATCACGGGTCTCCCGATTTGAGAATATGATGATAATTTGAGAATATCTTGACTTAGACTTAAAAAATGGCATTAGATGCCCAAACTCGAAACAGGCCCCAAACGTCCTAGTGATAGGCACCAAAACCTCGCACGGGACCCATGTAGAATACGACGATAATTTGGGAATATCTAGTCTTAGGATAAAAAAATAGAGTTAGATGCCAAAACTTGAAATAGGCCCCGAACGTCTTCATGAGAGGCACTAAAATCTTGCACGGGGCCAATATAAGTCGTAGGGACCGACCGCGTGATCACAGGTCTCCCGATTTGAGAATACAACGATAACTTGAGAATATCTAGACTTAGGCTGAAAAACATGGCGCTAGAGGGAGAAAACCTAAACCAGCCCCCGTACGGCCCCGTAAGAGGCACCAACACCTTACTGGGGACCAATGTAAGTTGTAGGGACTGACCACGAGATCACGGGTCTCTCGATTTGTGAATAAAATGATAATATAGTAATATCTAATCTTAGGCTTAAAAACATGGTGTTAGACCCCAAAACTCGAAACAGGCCCCGAACGGCCTCGTGAGAGGCCCTAAAACTGTGCACGGGACTAATGTAAGTCGTAAGGGCCGATCGTATGATCACGAGTCTCCTTGTATGAGAATAAAAATATAATTTGAGAATATATAGACTTAGGCTTAAAAATATGGTGTTAGAGGATGAAAACCCGAACTAACACCCATACAGCCCCGTGAGAGGCACCAACACCTCGCACGGCATCAATGTAACACGTAGGAACTAACCTCGCGTACGAGTATCTCAATTTGAGAATATGATGATAATTTGAGAATATCTAAACTTAGGCTTAAAAATATGGCTTTCGAGGGTGAAAACCCAAAACAGTCGCCGTACGGCCCCATGAGAGGCACCAACACCTCGCACGAGACCAATGTAACTCGTAAGAACTGACTTTGCGATCAGGGGACTCCTGGTTTGAGAATACGATGATAAGTTTATAATATCTTAACTTAGGCTTAAAAACATGTCATTAGATGCCAAAATTAAATACATGCCCCGAACGGCCTCGTGAAAGGCACCAACACCTCGCCTGGGACCAATGTTACTCGTAGGTACCGATCGGGCGATCAGGAGACTCTCAATTTGAAAATACGACGATAGTTTGAGAATATCTAGACTTAGGCTTAAAAACATGGTGATGGATGCCAAAATTTAAAACAGACCCTGAATGGCGTCGTGAGAGGCACCAAAACCTTACACGGGAGCAATGCAAGTCGTATGGACCGGTCGCGTGGTCTCAGCTCTCCCAGTTTGAGAATAAGACGATAATTTGGAAATATCTAGACTTATGCTTAAAAATATGGCATTAGAGGGTGAAAACCCTAACTAACCCCCGTACGGCCCGATGAGAGGCACCAACACCTCGTACGGGACAAATGTAACTCATAGGGACTAATCGCGCGATCATGGGTTTCCCGATTTGAGAATACAATGACAATTTGAGCATATCTAGACTTAGTCTTAAAAATAAGGTGTTAGATGCAAAAACTCGAAATAGGCCCTGAACGGCCTCGTTAGAGGCACCAAAACCTCGCACGAGACCAATGTAAGTCATAGAGACTGACCGCACAATCATGGGTCTCTCGGTTTGAGAATACAATGATATTTTGAGAATATCTAGACTTAGGCTTAAAATCTTGGCATTAGAGGTTGAAAACCCAAACCAGCCCCCGTACGACCCCGTGAGAGGCACCAACACCTTACATGGGACCAATGTAACTCGTAGGGACCGACCACGCGATCACGGGTCTCCTGTCATGAGAATATGATCATAATTTGATAATATCCATACTTAGGCTTAGAAATATGGCTTTCGAGGGTGAAAACCTAAAACAGTCCCCGTACTGCCTCGCGAGGAGCACCAACACCTCACAACGCGATAAATGTAACTCGTAGGAATTGACCTCGCAATCAGGGGACTCCCAGTTTGAGAATACGATGGTAATTTTAGATTATCTTGACTTAGGCTTAAAAACATGTCATTAGATGCCAAAACTCAAAACAGGACTCGAACGGCCTCATGAGAGGTACCAAAACCTTGCACGAGACCAATATAAGTTGTAGGGACCGACCACGTGATCTTGGCTCTATTGGTTTGAGAATATGACGATAATTTGATAATATCGAGACTTAGGCTTAAAAACATGATGTTAGAGGGTGAAGACCCGAACAAGCCCCTATACTGCCCTATGAGAGGCACCAACACCTCGTATGGGACCAATGTAACTCGTAAGGACCGACCGCGCGATCACGGGTCTCTCGATTTGAGAATACAATGATAATTTGACAATATCAAGATTTAAGCATAAAAACATGGAGTTAGAGGGCGAAAAACCTAAACCAGCCCCCGTAAGACCCCGTGAGAGGCACCAACACCTTGCACGGGACCAATGTAACTCATAGGGATTGACCACGTGATCACGGGTCTCTCGGTTTGAGAATATGATTATAATTTGAAAATATCAAGACTTAGGCTTAAAAATATGGCATTCGAGGGTGAAAACTCGAAATAGTCCCCGTACGGCTTCGCGAGAGGCACCAACACCTTGCAACGCGACAAATGTAACTCGTAGGAACTGACCTCGCGATCAAGGGACTCCCAGTTTGAGAATATGATGATAATTTTAAAATATCTGTACTTGGGATTAAAAACATAGCGTTAGATGCCAAAACTCGAAATAGGCCTCGAACGGCCTCGTGAGAGGCACCAAAACCTTGCACAGGACTAATGTAAGTTGTATAGACCGGCCACGCAATCTCGGCTCTACCGATTTGAGAATAGGAAGATAATTTGATAATATCTAGACTTAAGCTTAAAAACATGGGGTTAGAGAGTGAAAACCCGAACCAGTCCCCGTACGGCCCCATGAGAGGCACCAACACCTCGTATGGGACCAATGTAACTCGTTGGGACTCATCACGTGATCCTGGGTCTCCCAATTTAAGAATACGATGATAATTTCATAATATTTAGGCTTAGGCTTAAAAATATGGCCTTAGATCCCAAAACTTAAAACAAACCCCGAACGGCCTCGTGTGAGGCAACAACACCTCGCACGGGACCAATGTAAGTCGGAAGGACTGGCCGCGCGATCATGGCTCTCCTGGTTTGATAATATGATGATAATTTGAGAATATCTAGACTTAGCCTTAAAACATGGTGTTAGAGGTGAAATCCCGAACTAGCCCCCGCACGGCCCCGTGAGAGGCACCAACACCTCGCACGGGACCAATGTAACTCGTAGGGACAGACCGCATGATCACGGGTCTCTCGATTTGACAATACGATGATAATTTGACAAAATCTAGACTTAGCCTTAAAAATATGGCGTTCGAGGGTGAAAACTCGAAACAGTCCCCGTATGGCCCTGTGAGAGGCACTAACACCTCGCACGGGACTAATGTAACTCGTAGGGACTGTCCGTGCGATCACGGGTCTCCCTGTTTGGGAATACGAAGATAATTTTGGAATATCTAGAATTAGACTTAAAAACATGGCGTTAGATGCCAAAACTCAAAACAGGCCCCGAACGGCCTCGTCAGAGGCACCAAAACCTTGCGCGGGACCAACGTAAGTTGTAGGGACTGACCGCGTGATCACGGGTCTACCTGTTTGAGAATACAATGATAATTTGACAATATCTAGAATTAGGCTTAAAAACATGGCGTTAGAGGTTGAAAACCCATACCAGCCCCCATACGACCCCGTGGGAGGCACCAACACCTCGCACGGGACCAATGTAACACGTAGGGACTAACCTCGCGCATGAGTCTCTCGATTTGAGAATACGATGATAATTTGAGAATATCTAGACTTAGGCTTAAAAATATGGTGTTTGAGGGTGAAAACCCAAAATAGTCCCCGTATGGCCCTGTGAGAGGCACCAACATCTCGCATGGGACCAATGTAACTCGTAGGAAGTGACTTCGCAATCAGGAGACTCCTGGTTTAAGAATACGTCAATAATTTTAGAATATCTAGACTTAGGCTCAAAAAAATGTCGTTAGATGCCAAAACTCAAAACATGCCCCGAACGACCTTGTGAGAGGCACCAACACCTCGCACGGGACCATTGTAACTCATAGGGTTCGATCGGGCGATCACGGGACTCGCGGTTTGAGAATACGATGATAATTTTAGAATATTTAGACTTCGGCTTAAAAACATGGTGTTAGAGGTCAGAACTTGAAACAGACCCAGAACGGCCTCGTGGGAGGCACCAAAATCTCGTACGAGGCCAATGTAAGTCGTACGGACTGAACGAGTGATCAGCGGTCTCCTTGTTTGAGAATACGACGATAATTTGAGAATATATAGACTTAACCTTAAAAACATGGCGTTAGAGGGTGAAAACACAAACTAAACCCCGTATGGCCCCGTAAGAGGCGCCAACACCTCGCACGGGACCAATGTAAGTCATAGGGACTGACGGCGTGATCATGGGTCTTTCGGTTTGAGAATACGATGATAATTTGGGAATATCTCGACTTAGGCATAAAAACATGGCGTTAGATGGCAAAACTCAAAATAGGCCCCGAACGGCCTCGTGAGATGCACCAAAACCTCACAGGGAACCACTATAGGTCGTAGGGAACGACTGCCTGATCACGGGTCTCCCAATTTGAGAATAGGATGATAATTTGATAATATCTAGACTTAGTCTTAAAAGCACGGCGTTAGGTGTTAAAAACACGAACTAGCCCCTGTACAGCCTTGTGAAAGGCACCAACACCTTGCACAGGACCAATGAAACTCATAGGGACTGATCGCGCGATCACGGATCTCTCGGTTTGAGAATATGATGATAATGTTGGAATATCTAGATTTAGGCTTAAAAATATGGTGTTAGACGCCAAAACTTGAAATAGGACCCCCGAACAGCCTCGTGGGAGGCACCAAAACTTCGCACGGGACCAATGTAAGTCGTAGGGATTGGTCGCACGATCATGGGTCACAATGTGAGAATACGATGATAATTTGAGAATATCTAGACTTAGGCTTAAAAATAGGGCGTTAGAGGGTGAAAACTCGAACCACCCCATGTACAGCCTCGTGAGAGGAACCAACACCTCGCACGGGACCAATGTAACTCGTTGGGATTGGACGGGCGATCAAGGGACTCCCGATTTGAGAATACAATGAAAATTTGAGAATATCTAGACTTAGGCTTAAAACATGGTGTTAGATGGCAAAACATGAAACAGGCCCCAAACGTCCTCGTGAGAGGCACCAAAACCTCGCACACGGCCAATGTAAGTCATAGGGACCGACCATGCGATTACGGTTCTCTCAATTTGAGAATATGATGATAATTTGGGAATATTTGTACTTACGCTTAAAAGCATGGCGTTAGAAGGTGAAAACCCAAACCAGCCCCCATACGACTCCTTGAGAGGCACTGCGCGATTACGGGTCTCCCGATTTGAGAATTCGATAATAATTTGAGAATACCTACACTTAGGCTTTAAAACATGGCATTAGACGACCAAACTCAAAATAGGCCCCGAACGGCCTCGTGAGAGGCACCAAAATCTCGTACAGGACCCATGTAAGTCATAGGGACCGACTGCGCGAGTAGGTTCTCCCTATTTAAGAATACGATGATAATTTAGGAATATCTAGACTTGGGCTAAAAAACATGGCGTTAGATGCCAGAACTTGAACCAGGCCCCGAACGGCCTCGTGAGAGGTTCTAAAATCTCGTATGGGGCCAATGTAAGTCATTGGGCCCGCTTGCACAATCACAGGTGTCCCGGTTTGAGAATACAACGATAATTTAAGAATATCTAGACATATGCTTAAAAACATGGCGTTAGAGAGTGAAAACCTGAACTACCCCCCGTACGGCCCCGTAAGAGGCACCAACACCTCGCACAGGACCAATGTAAGTCGTATGGACTGACCGCACGATCACGGGTCTCCCAATTTAAGAATACGACGATAATTTGGGAATATCTAGACTTATGCTTAAATACATGGCGTTAGACATCAAAACTCAAATCAGTCCCCGAACTGCCTCGTGAGAGGCACCAAGACCTCGCGCGGGACCAATGTAAGTAGTAGGGACCGACTACGTGATCACCGATCTCCCTATTTCGGAATACAACGATAATTTGACAATATCTAGAATTAGGCTTAAAAACATGGCGTTAGTGGTTGAAAACCCAAACCAACCCCCATACGGCCCTATGAGACGCACCAACACCTCGCACGAGACCAATGTAACACGTAGGGACTGACCGCGCGATCATGGGTCTCCCAATTTGAGAATACGATGATAATGTGAGAATATCTAGACTTAGGCTTAAAAACATGGCGTTAGACACCAAAACATGAAACAGGCCCCGAACAGCCTCCTGAGAGGCACTAAAACCTTGCATGGGATCAATGTAAATCGTAGGGACCGATCGCATGATCACGGATCTCCCGAGTTGAGAATACAATGATAATTTGAGAATATCTAGACTTAGTCTTAAAAACATGGCGTTAAAGGGTGAAAACACAAACCATCCCCTGTACGGCCCCGTGAGTGGCATCAACACCTCACATGGGACCAATGTAACTCGTAGGACTGACCACGAGATCACGGGTCTCCTGGTTTAAGAATATGAAAATAATTTGAGAATATCTAGACTTAGGCTAAAAAACATTGTGTTAGAGGCCAAAACTTGAAACAGACCTGAACGGCCTCGGGGGAGGCACCAAAATCTCGTACGGGACCAATGTATGTCGTACGGACTAAACGCGCGATCATGTGTCTCCCAATTTGAGAATACGATGATAATTTGAGAATATCTAGACTTAGGATTAAAAATATGGCATTCGAGGTTAAAAACTCGAAAAAGTCCCCGTACGGCCCCGTGAGAGGCACCAACACCTCCCACAGGACCAATGTAACTCGTAGGAACTAACCTCGTGATCAGGGGACTCCCAGTTTGAGAATATAATGATAATCTTAGAATATATAGACTTAGGCATAAAAACATGGATTTAGAGGTTAAAACTCAAAACAAGCCCCGAACGGCCTCGTGAGAGGCACCAACACCTCGCACGGGACAAATGTAACTCGTAGGGACCGATCGGGCGATCACGGGACTCCTGATTTGAGAATATGATGATAATTTGAGAATATATAGACTTAGGCTTAAAAATATGGCATTAGAGGCCAAAACTCGAAGTAGGCCCCGAACGGCCTCGTGAGAGGCACCAAAACCTCTCATAGGACCAATGTAAGTCATAGGGACCGACCGCGTGATCACGGGTCTCCCTATTTGAGAATACATCAATAATTTGAGAATATATTGACTTAGGCTTAAAAATATGACGTTAGAGGTTGAAAACCCGAACCAGCCCCCATACAGCCCTGTGAGAGGCAATAACACCTCGCACGGGAGCAGTGCAACACGTAGGGACTGACGACATGATCAAGAGTCTCACGGTTTGAGAATACGATGATAATTTGAGATATCTAGACTTACGGTTAAAAACATGGCGTTAGATGGTGAAAAGCCAAACCAACCCCCGTGCGACCCCGTGAGAGGCACGAACACCTCGCACGGGACCAATGAAACTCATAGGGACTGACCATGCGATCAGGGGACTCCCAGTTTGAGAATATGATGATAATTTAAGAATATCTAGTCTTAGGCTTTAAAATATGGCGTTAGATGGTGAAAAAACGAACCAGCCCTCGTACGTCCCTGTGAGAGGCACCAACGCCTCGCATGGGACCAATGTAACTCTTAGGGACTGACCACGTGATCGGTTTGAGATTACGATGATAAAATGAGAATATCTAGACTTAGTTTTAAAAATATGACTTTCGAGGGTGAATATTCAAAATAGTCCCCATACGGCCTCGTGAGAAGCACCAACACCTCTCACAGGACCAATGTAACTCGTAGGAACTGACCTCACGATCAAGGGACTCCCAGTTTAAGAATACGTTGATAATTTTTGAATATCTAGACTTAGGATTAAAAACATGGCGTTACACGCTAAAACTCAAAACATTCCACAAATGGCCTCGTGAGAGGCCCCAACACCTCGCACGGGACCAGTGCAAGTCGTAGGGACCGACCGCACGATCACGGGTCTCCCGGTTTGAGAATATGATAATAATTTGAGAATATCTAGACTTAGGCTTAGAAATATATTGCTAGAGGGTGAAAACCCTAACTAGCCCATGTAAAGCCCCGTGGGAGGCACCAATACTTTGCACGAGACCATAATAACTCGTAGGGATAGACCGCGCGATCCTGGGTCTATCGGTTGGAGAATACGATGATAATTTAAGAATATCTAGACTTAGGCTTAAAAACATGGTATTAGATGCCAAAACATGAAATAGGCCTCGAACGGCCTCGTGAGAGCCACCAAAACCACGTAC